>CAHIKZ030004744.1:2122500-2180000 GCA_903632075.3 Acanthosepion pharaonis | reverse complement strand
TTCATATATATATATATATATATATATATATATATATATATATATATATATATACAACTTCTGTCTGTTTAATTTGAATGAATACCTGTTGCCTAAATATACCTTATATATATATATATATATATATGTATATGTATTTCTGATTAAAAAAGTAATGCCTTATATATATATATATATATATATATATATATATATATATATATATATATATCTTATTTTTAATTTATTTTGTTTAAAATGTTATTTATGACAACTACATGACGGTTTCCCATAGTGGATACATGTTCATTCCTGCAAGAGGACACATATTTTTTTTACAAGATTTCTCAAATATTCCAGCCAATAGATTTAGTTAGATAAAAAATAATGTTTAATTAAGAGTAAATGTAAAAAAACAGAGCTTCTACTCAAATATGAGTATCCATGAAAAATAATGTTTAAACAAAGTTAAAAATAACAATATGTCAGATTTAATCCACTTCCTTTATATATATATATATATATATATATATATATATATATATATATATATATTTCTGTAGGTAATGATTGCTATTAAAATTTTAAAGCACCAACTTGTTTTCACATGTTCATCTCATATACTTTGTTCAAATATTTAATATCTCTCATTGTATCAAATGTGTATATATATATATATATATATATATATATATATATATATATAGAGAGAGAGAGAGAGAGAGAGAGAGAGAGAGAGAGAGAGAGAAAGAAGAAGATAGATATACACATAAGAGAGAACTGAAATGTTTTAATCTCAACCCACTTAGCAACATCAGGCCAAATATGAAAATATATAAAACCATTAAAAAATATGAATCCAATTACATATTTACTGGTTTGCTCTCTATCTCTCACACACACAACCCATCCACCCTCTACACACCTATACACATGTATGTTCATACATGCATCCAAAAATTCACCTCCCTCCCACACACATATATGGGTATAGCTCCAAAACTAATGCCTCCTATTTTATAATATTGACTTCCAACATCTGAGGTGGCTATTGGTGTCATGATTGTAGTTGGAGAATCATTCTGCCAATAACTCATATTTTTTCTTCCCTTCTTAAATGTAGCAGCTGAGTGGCAGTCTGGCAAAATGATGTCTGACAGGAAAGTACATATGAATCAGAAGTATTTCACAATTTCTACATGAATAAAAAGTAGTATCTATCTAACTAAGTTAGTGGATAATGTGTTTCACTTGTTCGACAGTGATGTGTATGACAAGCCCTCTTCTGACTGCTTACATATGCTTTTAATGCTCAGTGTATCCAGATGCATAAACTAGACAAGCTAATTTGGCTTCTTATTGAGAAATGTGGCACTGTGGTTTCTTCATGTTTAAAGCTGGCATCAATACATTTGTGACTTCTCAGAAATACGAGATGAAAAACAAACTTCTCCTTGGTTTACACCTATCTGTTATAGCTGAAGGAATCACTTTTCTGGCTGTACTAATGTGATAGTTTATCTTTGTGTCTGTTCGTATTAATTACAAACATGTTCTTAAAAAGGCTAATTCTTTGTTTGCTGATAGAATGGGGCTTCATATAGCCTCTAATTTGGTTATCATGACTACTGGGGGTCTGTAATAGTTACTTAAATAAGAGTAAGTCTTCTACCTATTCTCTCTTCACTCAATTTGAGGTGTTAATATCTTTGACTGATAAAACAAAATGTTTTGCTTGTAAATTCTCTTCCAATTCTACTCTTGACTCTTCTGGAGTATCTTTGCTTGACTTTCCACTTAGAACTGAGTCATTATTGAGTGATATGCATACAAATCCATCCATAGTTTCTGCTATCATCTCTAACCTCGAATTCCCACAAAGCACGTGGACCTGATGATATCCCTGGAATAGTCCTTAAAAAATACAGATACCTCTAAACAATAAATGCCTTTTTACTTCTTGCATTTCCACTAGTTGGAAATCTTCTTCTCTAGTTCCAGTCTTTAAGAACTCCTGTGAACTGTCTGATCTTTCTAACTATCAGCCTGTTAGTCTTCTATTTCTTTTTGGCAAATTATTAGAGGATAATATAGATAGGTTAAGAATTTCACTTCACATAGAACTGTAAGTTCTATGCCAACAGTTTCTTCTCTCACACTTTTCACATGTGGAACTCTCTTCTGGCTTCTTGCCTTCCAGTCAACTTTCATCTTCAAAAATTGAAACGCAATGTTAATCATTATGTTCTGGTTTCTTCATTCCTGTTCTTTTATTGTTCTCTCTCCTTAATAATATTTTCTTTCTCATATTCTTTCACCTCCCTTGCATCTTACTGGGTATTGACTTCAATGTCCCCATTCATATTTATAAATTGCTGATATCCCCTGACAAGCGGACGGAGTGATTCCCAGAGAGTCTGTCTATGAAACTACTATCAGTCTAGTGTCAAACCTTTTACTTGTATTAAATATAGATAAACCGATTCTATAAACAGCAGCCACCTGTTCTAATGCAAATCTCTTCAGTAAAATGAATTGGAGCCCTCGGATTAATGTTTGTTTACATTCATAAAAACAATACTCCAGAATTAGCTGTTTCTCTCTGCTGAATGATGATAGCTCAGTGGAAGAAACTCTGGCTGACACCAAATCAGTCGGGTTTCGATTCTGGCTTGAAGTATTTGAATATCTAGTCGCACTGAGGAGCTGTGATACAGCAAAACAGTACTTTCTGTGAATGATATATATATATATATATATATGTCTTTATTCAGTATGGTGATGATGATGGCAGTGGTGGTGGTGATGATGATGATACATTTTTTCAGTCTGAAAAATATCTTAAAAATTTGATATCTCTTTTGAACATGAATAGCTTTTATTTTTCTGACAAGGGCCATCTAAAAAAACAAAAAATACTGACAGACAAAGATTACCCGCTATTTCTATAGGTGTTAAATAGTGCTTTATATTATTCATACAGACAGATTTTTACAGTGAGAAACATGAAAAATGAAAAAAAAAGAACTTTTATTGCTGTATTGTGTAATATATATCTATTTTGGCAAAGCCATTTTATTGTTGATCTGATAGAAAGATTTGTCAGTTGCAGAAAGATAATTCTTCAGCATTAAAAGAATGGTAATTCTGAAAGCAGACAATGGATCCAATGCATGGTTACAATGGAAAATGAGCCCCCGAAAAATTTCCGAACACAAGAAAGAATTTCAATGGCAGGAGTAAAAAAAATTTGTGAATAGAAGTTATTTTTGAAGAAGAATAGAATTTGAAAAAATATGAACGACTAGTAGGCAAATATTAATTTAATGCCAACCAATGATGAAGAGTGACATGCCGGATGTCAAGAGCTGAAAAAAAGATGTGAGGTGTTAATGGTGTTTAGGAAGTGGACTTACATGCAAGAATAATCAGATAATGATATTTTCAGGGAGAAGAATGGCCAGCCACTGGAATCATCAATCTTATCTGGAGATTTTAAAAAAAATTACAATTAAGATTAATTTCCTTTGGGTAATATAACCAAAATATGAAGGTGCATTGAGATAACAAAAGATGCCTTTCAAAAGATAAGCAAAATATCAACAAACAGGAAAATTTCATTAGACACCAAGAGGACTGATCTGTAATATCAGTCCTTCTATATAGCAGTAAATGCTGGAAAATCTCTTCACAGTAGAATAAGAGATGAGGTTCTACAGAAGGATACTGAGAATACCATAGACTGAACATGTTAGCAATGAGAAATTTTTAGAGAAAATGGAAACAAAAAGGACACTTATACTTAGAATCAGAAAGAGGCAGTTGAAATTTCTAAGTCACTTTATGAGGAAAGAGGGCTTAGAAAATTTGTACTCACAGGGCATACTGAAGACAAGAGGAACAGAGGAAAACAGTGTATTATCTACGTAACAAGTTTGTCCAAATAGTAAGGGTAATGTAAGGGATTAAGAGAGATAGCAAAGAGACAAACTTTATTAAGAGTACAAAGGACAGGAAATTGTGGAGAGTAATGATTGCCAATGTCCTGGAAGGAGAAAACACATAGAAGAAAAATAATGTAACCAAATACCTTTTGAAACTCTGTAAAAGTATGGAACAAGTTTTATACACATATGCACAAATTCTTCTTTCTTTATGTGCTGTATCTGTTCAGGATGTAGGCGATCATGTCTCTTCCCAACTTCCTATCCTTTGTAGTTCATAGCTATGTTTGTCACCTTAATATCCCTCCTACTCTCCTAACCATTTACACAAGCTCATAGGTAGGTTACTTGATGCTTTCCTTTGTTTCCCTTGCCTTCAGTATGTCCTGTGAGTGTCATATTTTCCAAGCCCTCTTTCCTCATTATCTTTCCAAGATATTTTAACTCTCTTTTCTTGATTATAAGTATCAATGTTTTTTTTTTTGTTTCTGTTTTCTTTAAAATGTTCTTTTTGCTCACATTCTTCATCTCTGGTATTCTCAGTAAAAAAAAACATATCTCTGTTGCCGCAAGTCTTCTCTCCATCTATGAGGAAATTGACCAGCATTTTCTGACATATGTGAAAACTCTTCCCAGACAGTTAAATTTCTGTATTTGCTTGACTTTGAAGTTTTTAATTTGTAGCTCACATCTTGATCTGACAGCAATATATTCTCTTTTTACAATTGATGGTTAGCGGCATGCTTAAATGTTTCTGGATTTGCTAGTTAATTAAATCAAGCTCTATATGATTTTTGATTTATTAATTTCTGGGTATTTCAAAGGGCTGAAGAATATCCAGGTCAGTAGCCATGATGTTTTAAAATACAAAGAATTTTATTAGTTAATTATTTTGGATTGGTGGATTGATTTGTTTTTGACGACTTATCCTTACTTTGTGGGTTATTTAAAGCCGAAAGATATTTTGGATTGTAAGAATAATTCTGCAAGTGAATATGAGATTTCTCTGGACATAGAGTAATGAATCTAATCCCATTGATTAAGTTTGAAATTTCCTGAAGACTACCCAGCACTAGAAGAAAGCTGTTGGGGACAATAGTCAAAACATTGTAAAGATGAAGACATTAGTTCAAATATAAATAATGAAAACCAGACAGATATCCAAGTATATTTCTATCTCTATTGTAAGTAAAACTTTACTTATCAGTCAACTTTTGCATATATACATATTTCATCAGATATTTTGAACATAAGAGATAATAAAATATCTCTAATCTTTGCTGCAACATTTATTCTTAAGTTGTAAATAACTTTTAATATTTTTGGACTTTTTGTTTATACATTTCCTGAAAAAATTTCAGTTGTCCAAAGGCTAAAACAATTTTCCATATATTATTTGGATAATATTTTTTACCTGTGTTGGAAACAACACAGTTTTTTGGAGGATATATTCTCCAGCCTTTTCATTAGTATGTGGTGGCCTCTGATGAAGCATTTTCATTTGTCTATAGATTTCTAAGACTTGTTTTCATCTGTGTTAATTTGTAATGTTTCTACAGGTATATTCTTCAACCTTCCGATAATATATGAGGTCACAGATGAAGCTTTTTCATTGATCTATAGATTTTTAAAACTCTAGTCTTTTTGTGTGTTGATTTTTCATGTTTCTAAAGACATATTCTCCAGCCTTTCAGTAATGTATAAAGGTCACAGATAAAGCATTTGTTTCTACCAGTATATTCTCCAGCCTTTCAGTAATGTGTGGATATCTCAGATGAAGTACGTTTATTAATCCATAGATTTTTAAGACTCTAATTTGTCAAATGTTTCTGCTGGTATGTGTCGTGATATCAGATAAAGTATTTTGGTTATTTAATATATTTTTCTAACTAATATCTTTATCATTATTGCTTTTAGGACACCATTTTAGTCAGTATATTCTCTGTGTTAACAGTATTTTTGAAATTGGAGCTGCCACTTTCCCAATGGCATAACATAGCTTCTGTGCGCCTTTTCTATAAATACTTAATTGTTTGGAAGAGCTCTTTGCTATGGTACCTAGACTCTTTGAATTTAATCTATTAACAGATTGGCAACAAGGTCTCATCAATTTATAGTTGAATTGGCTAGATATAACCGTAAATTCTATGCTAACAATTTCTTCATTCACACTTCTTGCTTGATGTTTTTCAGTCGCCTTTGGTCTTCAAAAATTTAAATACACTGCCAATTGTTATCCATCATCTTCTTGATTTACTCTTCTATTGTTCTTGATCCTTACTAATATTTCACTAGTTTCTTAATCTTTCACACTCTGTAGCCCCTTGTGTCTAAATTGCTTTACTGACTTGTTTGGGGTGAAATGATGAAAAAAATGTGTGAGTATATGCATGTATACACATGTATGTATGTTTGTGTGATTGTGTATTCTTTGTGGTAAATAAATTCAGTTTGTAATGAGTGCATTGTACTATTTACTAAGACCAAAATATAATGAGTATTTTTACCAGAGAGAATTATCAAGACTAGACAATAAAATGACTGTCCAAGTGAAAATAAACTCTTCCTTCCTTCAAGATAAATCATAGATTTTCTTCTTATATTTATGTATACGAGAAATTTGAATTTTGTCATCTAATGAATATACAGACTTGTGTGACAAAACAATGATTGGAAATCCACTTATAACTAATTTGAGTCAGCTATGTTTATATAGGCTTAAGGAGTGACCACTTTTTAAGAAAAGGTATATTTTTTTATACCTACTGTGGAAAATTGTATGTTTAGCCAACTCATTGTAGATTAGGAAATTTTATTGACTTGTTAATTTAGATTCAATGCTAGTGACACATTGAATGACTGACTTGGATATTTTGACCCCTTTAGATATATAACAGTAAAAAATGTTATAGAATAAGAAAGACTGCATGAGAAAAGGGGAAGAAAGAAGAGAGAATTATCTTCAGAAGATAGAGAGATAGATAGATAGATAGATTGAAAGAGGGAGAGAGACACAGAGAGAGTAGATAGATAGATAGATAGATAGATAGATAGATAGATAGATAGAAATTGAAAGGAGAGAGAAAGTGGACAGAGAGAGGAGACTAAGTGAGAGAGAGCAGATAGAGAGAGAGATTAGATAGATAGATAGATAGATTGAAAGAGGGAGAGAGAGGGACAGAGAGGGGACAGAGCGTGAGAGTGCACAGAGAGAGAGAGTGAGATTAGATAGGTTGAAATATAGAAGGAGGGCAGAGAGGGTGAGAAAGAACAGATAAAGAGAGGGAGAGTGTAGATAGATAGATAAATAGATTGAAAGAGGTAGAGAGGGTGAAGAGAGGGTGAGAGAGAGCAAATAGAGAGGGAGAGAGTATATATATATATATATATATATATATATATATATATATAGAGAGAGAGAGAGAGAGGGAGAGAGAGAAAAGCCGGCTATAAAAATAAAAGGAAAGATTGTGTGCAACAAGTAATTCTGGCTCTGAGATGTCCATCTTTGGTAAGAGAACATTTTTGGCAGAATTATCCAAGATTCAATTATTTGAATCCATTGTTAATTTTCCAAATTTTACATGTCTTTACTGCTTTTTGTTCCCAAAATTTTTTCTGTTGAACCAAAAATGATTAATATATTGCAAAAATCTAGAGAGAAATAGAATCTAGATTAAAAAAAAAAATTCTTCAATTTATAAAAAGATATAGATCTTTCATAATGTTCGCCAATCAATTCATATATTTGAACACCTTTTTTTTTTATCTTAAAGGCTGCGGAAAAAGCAAAATAAAGTGCTCTGTAACTAAATATTACTGGAGTAAATATATTGAGAAAAAAACTGAACTTTGTCTTGTCATGATAGAGATTTTCTGTCCCTGCAGAGGGTTTAACAAATCAGTCAGATATGAATTAATGGATTGGTGCATCAATGGATCTGTTGGTTAGCGAATCAATGGCTCAATGGGTTAGTGAAACAATGGATCACTTGGTTAGAGAACACATGGAGCAATGTGTTTGAAGATTCAAGGAATCAATGGGTTGGTTCAATAGGTTGGGGAACTAATGGATTGGAAAATTAATGGATCTCTTGGTTAGAGAATCAGATTATCTAGGGAATCAATGGATCACTTGGTTGGTGAAACAACAGATCAATTAGATAATCAATGGATCAATAGATTTGAGAATCAATGGATCTGTTGGTTGTGGAGTCAGTGGATCAATGCATTGGAATCAATGAATCTGTTGGTAAGAGAATCAATGGATTGAGGAAACAGTGAATCAATGGGTAGGAGAAACAATGGATTTGATGGTTAGAAAATCAATGGATCCGTGGGTTGGAGAATTAATGGATCGATGTATTGGATAATCAGTGACTTGGTTAGCGAGTTAATGGATTAGTGGGTTGGTGAAAAATGGATCATTTGGTTGGAGAATCAATGTGTCCGTTGGTTAGAGAATCAATGGATCAATATCTTGGAAAAACAATGATTCACTGGCTTGGAAAATCAATTGCCGAATCAATGGATCTGTTGGATAAAGAATCAATGGATCAATGTGTTGGATCAATGGGATGAGGAATTAATGGATTGGAAAATCAGTAGATCTTTGGTCAGAGAATCTTTAGATCAATTGGTTGAGGATGAATGGATCAATAGGTTGATCAATGTATGGATCAGAGAATGTATGGATCAATGGGTTGGGAAGTCGATGTATCATTGGGTTTCGGAATCATTAGATCAGTGGGTTGAAAATCAATAGGTCGACATGTTGGATCTGTTTGTAAGAGAATCAATGGTTCAGTGTGTTGTGGAACAATGGATTGGAAAATCATTGGCTCTGTTGGTTAGAGTGTTAATGGATCAATGTGTTGGTGAATCAATGGATCAGTTAGTTGGAAAATCAATGCATCTGTTGGTTAGAGAATCATTAGATCAAATTGTCAGGAAGTCAATAGATTGGAGAATTAGATGTGTATGTTAGAGAACTATGAATGATTTTGGAAAACAATGGATCAGTTTGTCAGAGAATCAGTGGATATGTCGGTTAGAGAAACATTGAAGCCAAGAGGGATAAAAAAAACAAAAACAATACATAAACTACTTAGTGAGTTTGAAAGGACAGAAAGTTGTGGAGAGCCATGATCGCCTACGCATTAAGGTGAAATAATCTACAAGTGTGTCCGTTCAGCACAACCTTTATTACTCAATTTGTTAAGAACGATTCGATTAAATCAAATACGTGGCCAGAGGCAACAAAGGCATTGAGAATATGCAGAAGGTCAGCATGTCAAACCCTGTCAAAATATTCTAGATGCCATAGCTCAAGCCTCGCCTTTCTTACGTAAAGACTGATAGACAGTGATAACAGTTAAAACATCAACGGTTGACGTAGAGAAACGAAAGCCATATTGTCTATCTGAAAGAAGGCCATGTGAAGTGCAATGCTTAACCAAATCAACGTTGATTAGAGCCCCTAGTACTTTACAAATATTGGTAAAGGACCCATAATTTTACCTCCACTAATTCGCTGAAGAAAACACATAATATGATGAAAAAATCCCCCAAACTTAATAAAAACAAAGTTTTATCGACAAAAGGTTTATTATTAAAAGGAAAGACCAAAGTATTTTTTATTATTTTATTAACTTTTTTAATCATTTCTAGCACATTCGAAATTTTAGTTTAAACTATTTTTTTTTTCGTCAGCGGTCGGCCTAATAATTCTATGGTGTTTTAGCGCTTTTTTTCTGGCAAAGAACATATTAATTTGGAAATTCTTGCAAAAATCAAATAATTGCCAGATTTTTTGTGAAACTTTTAAGACTTATTCACAAATGAATGAAATCTTGGTAAAAATATATATTTTTTTACATACTTAATTTTATGAAATTTCGAGAAATTAAATTTTGATCGCAAATTTTCTTATTAGTTAAAAGAAGGACACCTTGGAGAATGTATATCACTACAACACATTTCCGGAAAGACTACTTCGAACAGTAAAATAAAAGTGCAATAAATCTGTCATTATTTAATTAGAAAAGCTTTTAATTGCATTTATACATACGATTTATTAAGGACACTATTGTCTTAAGAAATGTTTTTAGTCAATTAATAATAATTACAAGAATTGTTTTCAATTACTTTTTTAATTTTTATTATAATAATTGATAAAATTTCAAATCTTTTAAATTTCTGCATTACTTGGATTGCGATATTGTTAAGTAAAAACTATATTTACTAATCGTAAATTGAAAAGATTCATACAAATGATTATGTACCAAGATTTTAAAAATATTTTCTTTTATAGACATATAAAATATTATGTAACATGCCCATTTTTGAAAGTATCATCGACCACACACGACATTATCAGAAAACAGGAGCGATGACTATAGTAAATTTAAAGTCATCCCTAACAGATTATTTTCCCACATTTTTAAAATTACTGGGTGCTTAAAAATGATATAGAAAAGACGCTCACGTCATTTTCGTAAATTATGTTTTACAGATAAAGTCTCCGTATAACAACAATCAATCTGTCAACGTCTCATCAAACACGTAAACATGGCTACTGTCAGTTAAAAACACTTCTACTGTTTGCTTAAAAAAAATAATTTGCGGGCCACAGAAACCCTATGTAAATATAGTCTTACCAGCACCTTTCACATATATATTGCTGTGTTATCAAAGGTTTGTTTGTTTAGCGGCATATCAACTTCTTATGGGTCATTTAATGCTGAAATTTAATTTTCTTGGAAGCATTATTAATTTCTTTTATAAAAATATATTGCTAGTAATTTTTTTTTCCTTACAGAAATGTATTGCTGGTATTTTTTTTAGAAAAACATATTGATGGTAAATTTTTACTATGAAAATGTATTGTTGGTATTTGTACTATAAAATATTTTATACTTTCATAGTGTTTTGACCCAAGTTTGAAGGTTAACTATTTGCCCATAGCTTGGACCCTAACAGGTGCTACCACCCCGGGTCAGGGTTGACCTGGGAACAACAGCAATTATGAGGCAGTTCCACCTCCCGATCAGATACATTGCTGCCGGATGTAGTTGATCGTCATACCCGGGACGTGTTATCAAAGGTAGAATAAAACTTAAAACAAGAAATAAAATAATCGTTAATGCTCCCAAACAAGGTTTCTATCGTTTCATGTAATACAAAGGCTTGTGGGTAAAATGCAATAAAACCAATAAAATAATAACAACGAATAAGAAATTAATTAATTCATTTTCCCATCATGCAAGTTATAAAGAAACCAGAAAAGGTTTCTGGTCACATGTAGGATTTTATGACCCCCCCTTCCAGAAAGAACAGAATATTTCCCTTTCTCCTCTTGGCTTCAAGATGTGAATCACGCGGTAATAACGTTCCCACTGACAACTGAACTTTTTCTTTTAGCAGCTTTTCTCATGAAGTAGAGGTTCAGTCTTCCTAAATCAGCGCGAGGCTGACTTGAGCTCGACCATGTTTACCTGTGCGTATCCTTACTTCCCATAAATTAGTTCATAACAAAAAGGAAAACGGACATACTGAAGAGATCTTTAACTTTATTTCAATACAGTCATCACAAAAGGAATAAACGTTTGTAGTAGAAACACAAGTTTTTGTATGCTTCTTCCATACTTTCTTTGTTCATATCTATTGAACACGCACCTTCACCTAAAAAATACACACAAACCCCACAACTAATTAATACCCACAGGCTAAAAAAGCCTTACGATCCTGAATGAGTATATACGCATTATTTACATTGTTGTCATATCTGCGACTTTTCGGTCGTTGTATGCTGTGTCCTTCATCGGAAGACTGGAATTTCCAACCGATCCCTTTATTCTGATCACCATGTCTCTCCCGATGTCTCAGTCGTCTTCCTTTAACTCAACTCTCCATGTTTTTGTTCAGCACTGTAGTAGCCAGGTATTGAACTCACAAGTTTTGGGGTCACTGAAATCCAACCAATGCTTTTTATTCACAGGGCTATGTGTCCTTGAGAACATCAGGGTATGAATTTTTGTGAACTTATAAACCTAATATCTCAATAACAATTTTTTGCCAGAGCTCATATTACAATTTGTTGTTATTATAGTTTTTCTCTAGCACTCCTTATTACTGGTTCCCATATTGTATTCATGTCTATGCTTGGCCGGCTTAGGAGATTTTTGTGACCTATCATATGCGCTGATTCGCATTTTCGTATTTTTCAGTGATGTTCTCTGTCTATTATTTTAACATGGTCCCACACGGAGGCAATTTCCTCTCTATATATGGTCAGCTGATTTTTTATTTCTCTCGTGTTACAGCGTTATGGTGTTCCTGCAGTCTTATCTTAAGGGGGCGGCTTCTTTTTCCTTTATACTTTTTGCCACAGCTGCATGAGATGGCGTACGCACAGTACTTAATCATATTCTCCTTTATGGGAAGTCTTACTCGGAAGTGGTGTCAGCGAAATGACTTTCTGTACACAAACACACTTCGGAATTGGATTAGACATACATTGGGAGGATGAATGCTGAATGTAGATGAATCCAGCCCGTTTGAATCTAGAGGGCTAAACATAGTTCTTTCCAGAAACACCGACGAATCTCCATATTTTATGTCAGGCTCTATGTCTTCGTTCTCCTTACACTCTGCTTGTCGTGTAGATTTATTTGATCTATTTTTCTCTGCGTGGGACACGTGTAAATATGTATATATGGTTTTGTTTTGTGTATGTCGTCGGGGTATAGAAGTCTCGCTGAGAAAAAAAATCATTGTTATTTCTTTTTCTTTCAGCCATTTTGTTCCGTCCGTGAAATACAGCGTTATTATAGCATGGATATACTATTGCGCTTAATGGAGGAAATACAAATGGGAGAATAAACCTTTCTTCCATATCTCTCTCCCATTTTATACCATTTTATTAAATAAGGAACTACTACCATTTTCGATGCTAACAACAGGAGATTAACAGGCATGCTGTTCATGTTATTTTAGTCCCCAGCCACCTAGGTTCAGATATTGCGGCTTTTTTAAATGCCATCAGTTCCTTCGTGTTTAAGATAAGGAAATATAGTCAGGCCTTTCACAAGAGTGTGTCTTTAATGGACAAATGAAAAAAATCATTCACAGTGTTTGTTGGTTGATTGATTTTGTTTAAAAGCAAATCAACATCTGTATAATGCCGAAATCTAAATAATTTGAATACAATTTTATGGCTTCAACTAAATATATTTTGAACGCAATTGTATGCCTTCAACTACAGATAAAATGTATTGTTGGTCATTTTGCTATAGATATCTACTGTTGGTAAATTTTTTTTTATATATAAAAATGTATTGCTGGTATTTTTAATATAAAAATGTATTTTTATACTTTCATAGTGTTTTGTTTGGGGTTCCCTATTTGCCCATAGCTGGGACCCTAACAGGTGTTACCACCCCTCATCAAGGTGGACCTGCGAACACCAGCAATTAAGAGGTGGTTCCACGCTCCTCAAAACCTCCAGTCTTCTGATTAGAGGCCTTGTTGCTGGATACAGTTTATCATTATACCCAGGACTTTTCACAATTGTCAGACTCGTTGAGTTCATACAGTCTGGGTATCATTGATGCGAACACTGGAAAATTAATGAGGATCATTGTCAATCAGATCCTTGCGTCAGTGTCACCAATCAGACGTGTGTTGTTTGAAGACATCTTACGTTAAGAGCAGAGGGTAGTTTCTGTCCAATAGTACCCGGGTCAACATTGTGATCCAGTCAAAGTGCTGGCTGAACATAGTTAAGCACTTTCCCGTTCATGTTATCCCTTACGTTTAGCGTGTTGTTGAGAGTGAGACCAACAAACATACTCGCAATACCAAAGACTCGCTGAAGGCTGCTATCGGGGACGCTATGGCTAACAGGAATAAAGAACACATGGTCAACACGTGCAATCATTTTAAAAGTTGTAGTGAAGCCACAATCAAAGTTAATAATATTTATATTGAATAGATTTATGTTGTGTGTATCAGAACGTGTACTTGGTTGGTTTATTTTGTTTAGAGGCGTATCAACACATCTATGGGTCATTTAATGCCGAAATCTAAAAATTTAGAAGGAAATCACATGTCTTCAACCACAGATTAAATGTATTATTGGTCATCTTGCTATAAAATGTATTGTTGACAATACTACTATAAATATGTATTGTTGGTAAATTTTTATATAAAAATGTATTGCTGGTATTTTTACTATAACAATGTATTTTCATACTTTCATAGTATTTTATTTGGGGGTTCACTATTTGCCCATAGCTGGGACCCTAACGGGTGCTACCACCCCGTATCTGCAGCAACTAAGAGGTGGTTCCACGCTACTCAATACATCCAATCGCCCGATCAGAGGCCTTGTTGCCGGATTTATTATAGTTTATTGTCATACCCAGAACTAATATGTGTACTAAATCCTGTACACATATATTGTTTTCTCTGCTAAATATAATTACCTCAAATTAAAATTTGTTCTCATATAACTGACGCACCCGTTATTATATTAAAAACTTACACAAACTCAGTTTTGATGGGATATAAAAACCATCTCTTTTGCTGCATGATAGCATCTGTTCTTTTATAAAAAAATGTTAGTGCAGTTAAATCCTTTGGGCCTAGAGACTTTATTGTTCCTTGACTATTTGCTCTCAGGGTTGCTCCTTTCTCTGACAAGGACTTTCCCAGTCAAGATCCAAATGAAAACACATGCAATAGTTTAAACAATAAAGAACAGAGTTTATAGATCGGACAAACTTTGAATGCTAAATGCTACTAAACTTTGAATGCTAAATGCTACTAAACTTTGAATGCTAAATGCTACTAAACTTTGAATGCTAAATGCTACTAAACTTTGAATGCTAAATGCTACTAAACTTTGAAATTTTCAACTTGTAGCCTTGGGGGTTACTTTTAAAGGTGAACTAATAGTGAGACAAAAGTTGATTCAAAATTTACTGTCACTGGCGAAGGATGACTTGGAAACCAGGGCATTACCGTCTATGATGCAAGCCAAGCACCAACGCAGATAGTAGTAGCGAGTGGAGTCGTACTCTCTCTCTCTCTCTCTCTCTCTCTCTCTCTCTCTCACCCCCCTACCCGTAAAATTATTTGACTCCACTCTGTGAATCTAATATAAAATAATTTTAATATGAGAAAATACACTTCTGATCTATTATCTTTCCAGCGATCGATCGCTGTATCAATTCATTGCCGGTTACAGGTTTTCAGAGCAATTACGTCCATGTTTTCTTATGGTGATCAAAGATAGGGGAAACAGAACAATTTGTTCAGAATGGGACATCCCTATATCCCGTAAATTAATATGGGAAATTTTAAATCATGGTATATTTTTGGTCAAACAGGAAACCCAGTTAGAGAAAATCTGCTCTGAATCATAAAATTAAAAATTACAATGAAACTAAGACATTCTTTAATTAGAAAACTTTTAATAGCTTTTATGAATAAAATATATTATGAACACAATTAATTTTTCGATGAATAATGAATTTTTACAAGAATTGTTTTCATTTTTCTAAATTCTAATGAGAATAATTTATAAACATTTAAACCTTTTAAAATTCTGATTTAATTTGTAGCAGTGAATTGATATTGTTATTAAATTAAGATTGTATTTACTAATATATGGAAAAAGCTTGCTACTATTCAAAGACAGCACCTAATATTTTAAAAAGAATTTTGAATTTATTTTATGTGTGTATAAAAGTGTCAATTTTTGAAAATACGAACGTCCAAAATGATATTATCAGAAGATAAGAGCGGTAACTATAATAAAGTTAAATTTTATTGGTAATTTTCTAACATTTCCTCAACGAATGTCTTCATAGTTTAGACTATAAAAACAAAGTACCTAAAATTCAATAAAATATTAGATTGCTTAGAATATTTTCTGATATTTAAAAGACGTTCATGTTATATTCGTCATAAAATTGTTACAGTTATGCCACCTTTAGAAATAATTCCCAAACATAAGTCTAGCGAGAGAGTGTTGTCAACACCTCATAAAAACACCCACTTCCGCAATGTTTTAAAATAAAAGTAATATTTGTTTTAAATCAGATTAATTAAGCTTTATATCTGCTAATCTTCATCAAATTTAATTTCAGAAAAGTATATTTTAATTTTTAAAGCTTTTTTTTTAAATAAAGAGAATTAAGTTGCTTTGACAAATTTGTCAATATGGAGGATTTTTTAGCGTTTTTACTGATAATAGGAAAAAACTCATTCCACTCAATTTAAATTCGTTTTGAAATTTCGCAAAATATTTTGCTTATTGGAAATATTAAATTTAATCTATTAGCTTGAAATTAAAACTAAACTAAAAGTTTCAAGAAAGATTTTTAATTTTTAAAAATGCATTTTAAACCTTAGGTATCGTTTTTTTTTTTTTTTGGTACCTACTTTAGTTTGATGAAATATGAAATGCGTCACACGAAAGAAATTTGCTACTTTGTAATAGATTTGCCTAATATATATATATATATATATATATATATATATATATATATATATATATATTCTGACCTCAAAAATTAAATACAGTGGATTTTTTTATGACATTTTAATGAATTTTGACATTAAAAAGTTGTGTTTATTTTATTTTCTTCTTTAAGGCTGGTGGCTAACGAAACCAGAAACAAAGAACAAAGACAATCAAGTCTAACACACCCACCTGTCCAGCTACTTACCTGCAGAAATGGATTTGTTCTAGTTGTTAAAAGTCAAATTTATGACTACATTCAGTATGGCTTCCACCCAGCCTTGCATCATCACCAGAGGCCAACACCAACACGGACCACCTCAGGTTTGCACCTCACCCCCACAACGTTCACAGCCAACATTAGCTAAGTCGAGGTCAGGCTGATCTTTCTTAGCTATGCATTTGAGTGTATTTAATTGACCAGCTGCTACTTCTATGCCCAGTGCAGGAAGGACCATGGATAATTTCCTATTTTTCTCTGACCTAGTGAGAAGGGTTATTAAAATATTTCTTTTTTTGGTGTTAATTTTGGAAGACCTCATAAACACTGTCAAGAAGTATTCTTCAGTCTTCTTTTCCTTTTATGCCATGTCCCTCCAGAGAGATATTTATTATGGCTCTCCACAACTTCCTGTCCTTTGTAGCTCTTAATAATGTTTGTCTTCTTAATATTGTTCCTATCATTAATTTACACAAGCTTCTGATGTATCTCACTCACTGCATCTCTCTTGCCGTCAGTATGTTCTTTGACATTGTCCAAGCCTTCTTGCCTCTTTATTTTTCATAGAGATATACAGTGCTGTTCAATAAAAGTGACTCACCTGATTTTTTTTACTAAATGTTCTCTTCTCCGATGAAACGAAAGTTGAGCTAAATTCAACGGATAAGCGATCTAAAATCCGAAGAAGAAGCTTTGAAAGCTCTTTGAATTTAGCAGTAAGTACCCTCAAGCATCCGTTCAGTATAATGTTCTGGGGATGCTTTTCTTTTCATGGAACTGGTTTCTTAAAACCTATTGAAAAGACCCTCAGGAGCGATCAGTACAAGAGAATTTTAGAGTCTTGTCTGCTCCCTTCTGCTGAAAGGGTGCAAATCGACCCCACCAAGCTCATTTTTATGCAGGATAATGGTCCCTGTCACAAATCAAAATTGATGAAGGAATACTTTGATGAGAAGCAGGTGAGTGTTATGACATGGCCGCCCCAATCTCCTGACCTCAACCCCATAGAAAACTTATGGAGCATTATAAAATACAGGCTCTCGAGAAAGCAGTTGAGCAACATGTTCCTAAGTTTTCTGTGATCCTCGTGACCCGACTTTCCTAGCAGCAGACTTAGCAATTGATTTAATGTAAATCAGTCGACTTTATGTCAGCGGAAACCGTGAGACCAAGAAGGCGCAATGAGTTGTTTTTTTTTTTCTGGAGGTTAGCATCAGCCATACTGATGGAAGACAAAGAGAGTTCTTTAAGAATATTGATAGAAACGGTTTCATTTTAGAGGCGTTAAAATGCCAAAACTTTAAGCCAAACATTTGCCCCAGAGTTCAGAGCAGAATGTCGATAATTTTTGAGATCAGCTTCCAATTTGATTTTATCGGATTTCTATTAAGACAGGAGTAAATCATCAGTATAGATATTGATTTGGGAATTGGGGACATCAGTTATATTTTTTATATTTCCTTGTTTTTGTCATCCCCAGTACAAAGCTTGCAACTTGGGTTACCTCTTTTGCTGACAACTATGCATTCCGTTTTGTTTTCTTACGGTTAATGGACAATCCTTTCTTCTTGTCGACTGTGTCTAACAGTTTGTTCAGCTTTCTTTCCGAGTCTGCCATCAACACAGTGTCATTTGCGTATCAAATTTTGTAAAGATTATGTTTGCCGATAATAAATCCTGGTAGGGAGTGGCGTGTCCTGAAAAATTATGCTGACGTAAGCAAATAACACTTCTATAATCTCAGACGAAAATAAATCAATTCTATTTTAAAATATAAATATAATGTAACAAAAATTTTTTCTTCTTCTTCTTCTTCTTCTTCTTCTTCTTCTTCTTCTTCTTCTTCTTTGTGCTTTGTGCCTTCTGGACGTCGACGATCATGGATCTCCACAACTTCCTCTCTTTTATAGCTCTTAGTATTTTTTGTCTTTTTGTTATCTCTTCTAAACCCTGTTCTGCCAACCATTTCGTTCATTCTCTTTCTTCTTTCTGCCTGTCCATTCAGTACGTTGGCGATCATGACTCTCCACAATTTCCGGTCTTTGTAGCTCTTTGTCATTTTTGTCTTTTTGTTCTCTTTACTAAATCTTATTGGGTCATTCATTTACCCAAGTTCGTTGTTGTTCTAGGTGCCGTATCTCTTCAGGACGTTGACGATCACGACTCTCCACAATTTCCTGTCTTTTTAGCTCTTAGTAATTTTTGTTTTTTGTTATTTCTCCTGAACCTTGCAGTACCATCCATTTACTCAAACTAATAAGTCATTTTCCTATGTCCTTCTTGCCTTCAATTCAATTTCATATATATATATATATATATATATATATATATATATATATATATATATATATATATTTATGTGTGTGTGTGTGTGTATGTGAATGTGTATGTATGTGTAAATATATAGAAAATTGGAAATAACCGTTATATATATATATATATATATATATATATATATATAGAGAGAGAGAGAGAGAGATAGAGAGATTAAAGATATTTATCTATCACATTCACGCTCTCCTCATCGCCTGATGATTGTGCTGCCATATCAAATATTGCCGCATATGAAACTTTTGGTTTCCTTGTTCATTGAGCAATGCCTTGTATTGATAACCTTGTCATATTTGTTTTATATATATATATATATATATATATATATATATATATATATATATATATATATATATATATATATCCCTTAAAAAGCGTTGTATGAAACAACTGAAATAAATTATATGTTAAACTTAAATAAAGGTATTTTTAATTTTGTAGTAGTAATTTTATTGTGTAAGTAATGCGCAACTTGTATCTTAAGAATACACATCACTGCTGGAAGGTTTTTCTCGTCCTTTTACGATCATCTCGCTGTACACGCTAAATAAATCCGTTGAGAAAAAGCTTCGTTTCTATTCTTGTGTATTCATAAAACTAGTTCTTTGTCCGTGTGCAAATTGTTTCTACCCAGGAAAGGTTCTATTTCACGTATAAATGGAACCTTATTTTGAGGATTTCCTTATATCATAGCTTCCTACAATGTATAGGCGATCATGGATCTCCACCGATCCCGTTTTTATAGGGGAATTGTCGTTACTTTCTAAATAGTGGATTGGTTTCTCGTAGCCTCGTTTTGATTTCAGATTTGTCCTTCTCCTAGGTTGGCTGATACCAGACCTCGTCTACCCTACTATTTAGGAACGAACGAAACGGATTTCACTTTCCGCACCAATAATAGCTAGGCTACACGCACATCCCTCTGTACGTTATGATCTAACAATACTCTAATCTTTTATATATAGGGTATTTATGCGAAAGTGAAAATTAGCAGGTTATACGATCTATCTATCTATCTATCTATCTATCTATCTATCTATCTATCTATCTATCTATCTTAATTTTTCATATCTATCTATCTATCTATCTATCTATCTATCTATCTACAGTCTGTTAATATCCATCTTCAGCCTGTTCTTTTCTATCTATCTATCTATCTATCTATCTGCTTTCCCTTTTTTTAGAAATGAACATACACACATATATATTATGTAAATAAATTGATTAGTCTTAATTTATTACCTATTGAAGTTCTATTTCCTCTTTACGAAGACTGTATGGTTTAAAAGCGTTCTCCTTCAGAAATACATTGGGCGACTTGTTGTTGTTGTGAACTCCAACCTTTGTTTTATATATATATATATATATATATATATATATATTGTGAAATGAATTAAGTCCGACATTTATTTAATATATTTTCTGTTCAGGCCGGTAAATGTAATTAATACTGTTTAATTAAAAACAGAGCATTTACTTAAATAAATTATATCTATAAAAATAACGTATAAACAGAATATATATATATATATATATATATATATATATATATATATATATATATATGCACAATGGATAGGATAAAAAAATGACAACGCTCACAAATACTTTCACGTACGGAAGCATATTTATTCCTAAGGTGTTATAAAGACAGTTTATACGTATATATTAGTGAATTACATGAACTGCGTGAAACTCCGAGTAATGTTATCGACGTTGGATATTATGTATATTCATTAATATATATATATATATATATATATATATATATATATATATATATATATATATATATATATATATATATATGGGAAAGGATATATCATTTTTATATATCACAACAATTTAACAATCAACAACTTCTGAACAGTCCAATTTTTTACATGACAAACAACATTACACAATGTTTTCAAGTGCCAAATTCGCAATATGTACATTAAAAAATATCATGTGTTTTCAGGACGTAGACAATCATAGCTCTCCATGGATTGCTTTTCTTTATAATCCCTGGATTTCCATGCCTTCTCGCGAAGGATAATGATTTCCTTTGTTTCGGAATCAGCGTTTTCTTTCTCTTAAACTGGTTGAAACGCAAGGCTAGAGTGTTTAGTCTACTTTCCTATTTGACCCATAGCTGGAGTATCTGTCTATATTTCTGAGATGAGGTATTATGTACATTATTTACATTATTCAGACTATTGTCCTCATCTTTGTCGCTATATTTATTACAACGTTTCGGCCGCTGTACGCTCCGGCCTTCTCCAGGTGGTTGGAATGTCGAACTTAACCATTTATTTCGCTCACTGGGGTAGACTTTTCTAGTGCCATGTTAAATGGATGTAAGTTATCAGTTATCTCCTGTTAATTCTCCACTGCCTTAACCGGGTATTGAACTCACACTCTTTGAATGCAATATGGGAACCAGTAATAAGGAGTGCCAGAGAAAAGCGATAATAACAACAAAAGTTGCAATATGAGCTCTGGTAAAAACATGTAATGATAACAGCAAAAAAAAAAAAAAAATGCAATATGAGCACTGGTAAAAATGGTTGCTGAAGATATTAGGTTTTTAATACCCAGAAATTCATACAATAAATTCAAGGACACATGGCACAGTGGATAAAGGCGTTGGTTAGATCCAGTGACAGGATCCAAAGAGTGTGAGTGGAGAACTTTCAGAGGGAAATTAACAGGAGATAACTGATAACATGGAACAGTAATCGAAATAAAGGGTTAAGTTCGACATACAAACCACCTGAAGAAGGCCGGAGCGTACAACGACCGAAACGTTGTAATAAATATGGCGGCAAAGATGAGGACAATAGTCCGAATAATGTAAATAATGTACATAATACCTCATCTCAGAAATATAGACAGATACTGAAGGGCCGAAACGTTGTAATAAATATGGCGGCACAGATGAGGACAATAGTCCGAATAATGTAAATAATGTACATAATACCTCATCTCAGAAATATAGACAGATACTGAAGGGCCGAAACGTTGTAATAAATATGGCGAAAGATGAAAGATAATGGTCAGAAAATAGTCCGAATTGTAATAAATATGTAAACAATAGTCCGAATAATGTAAATAATACCTCATCTCAGAAATATAGACAGACTCTGTTTTCATTTAGTTAAGCTGGAGGTAGAAGAGATAAACTCATGCCTTTCCGAAGGCTATTTACGCAAAAGTGAAAGCAGGTGGGGTGCAGCTGGAATTTGAACTCGAATCCGCCGATTCTACTTTTCGCGCCGATAACTAGTGCGCTACCAACACCTCCCAAAGTTACACTTTATAGTTTAACTGAAACGCTCTCACTACTTAATTGTTTTCTTTCATCTTAGATTTTATGAAATGATTTACTTATTTTGAAAGGCGATATTTTTGTGAGAACAGTGTAAAAAGAAAATTCAGTGTGATATAAGTTTAAAAATTTGCCCTAAGTGTTTGTTGGATCGAGCATTTTGGGAAATGATATGACAGATAGGAAAGCTGACTAAGTTTGACATCGAGATGGGAGGGTAGATGGTTTAGGTAGGGGCTGGAATAGGCTAGCGAGGATACGTTTCAGGCTAACTTCAAAAGGAAGCAAGTAGGTTGACCAGAAGATCAGGTAGGTATGCTTGATTGGTTAAATTATTGAAATGACAGTGCCCGGTAAGGACTTGTTTCTCCATAGTTTGGTGTAGGGGTTGGTTGTTGGAGAGGAAATCGAGAGGAAAGTCGGTCACACTTTTTGTGAGCATTCATCACCTTCTGCTTTCCATTGTCGTCAAAGTAGTGCAAATATTTTCAAAACTGGGAGGGGATATGTTTGTGTAGTTATGACATCCTGGAGGCAAAATTAACTAGCCAATAATTGAATGACAACACACAGACTACTTCTTTGCTGAAACACAAACATGGAATAGAGGTCAAAGTTCAATTTAGTATTACTCTTTCAACGATCCAGACGTTTAAAACATGCGTAACTTTTTCACACCCACTGTTTATGTAAGCTCAGACACTAACAACTGAAGGAAATATACGACTATTTTAGCCACCAGGTACAGATAAATTGTTATCCAATAAAACTTGGTATGACGATAAACTAGATCTACGTCCTGGTAAGACGATAAACTACATCCGCGTCCTGAGTAAGACGATAAAGTACATTCAACAGCAAGGAGGTTTTGAGGAGTGTGGAACCACCACTTAATTGCTAGTGTTCCCAGGTCCACCCTGACCCGGGGTGGTAGCACCTGTTAGGGTCCCAGCTATGGACAAATAGTTAACCTCCAAACTGGGATTAAATTGTGGAAAAATAGGTAATATTTTTTTGCAAAAATCCATTGCTGGTATTAACCAGCAATGCATTTTTGCAAAAAAATATTACTAGCAATAAATTTTCAAAGAAAAAATTATGACCAGCAATACATTATTACCAACAAAACATTTTTGGTAGAAAAATATATTACCAGCAATAAATTTTTGAAAAAAATATTACCAGCAATAAAAATCTTGTCGGCATTAAATGAACGATTGAGGTTGATATGCCGTAAAACAAAATAAACTTATCCAATATGATACGATATATTAAAAAGAACGTCATTTGTGTCAGCTAATGCGAATCTTTAAAAAAATTATATGAATTGATTTCATACAGACATATACAAGACATATAACTTTCAAATTGATTCACACACACAAGATGTATTTTATTTCTTTATTAATCCGACAGATTTTATGACTTTAAATCTTATTTTAGTGGATACCCATATTTGAGTAGACGCTCTGTTTATTTATTAAATAGTAAGCTTATTTATTTTCGTCTACCAGCCTGAATATTCCAGAAATCTTATCAAAGAAAAAACATGTGTTTTCCGGCAGTATTCGAACCTGTGTCGCCTTCGCAGGAGAAAGCGTTGTTAGATTGGACGTGCTCGAAACCGACTCAACAAAGGAGTGCATCGCCGATCAAGCAAGGCCGAATAATGCCATATAAACGCAAATCCAATCCAGATACTAGAAAAGTTCATATCCGCTTATGTCTCGTATCCGAGCGTAAATAAATCAATTTCTAAAGAAGTAATTTTAGAAGTTTTTTTCAGTATATTTTTCCTTCCTCCTCGTTTTTATTAATAAATTTGTATTTTCCCTGTGTTTCCTTTTTTCTCCACTTTATATATTTCTTTTCTCCCAGAATAGTTATTTAATGTATGCCAACGTATTCTTCTGACGAAGTGTTGCTTGAAAAGCATCCTTAAAGAATAATGCTTTCCTGCATTTTCATATATATATATATATATATATATATAAAAAACCTAGAGAGCCAGACAAACCTACCAAGGTTTCACCTAAGCGGATCATCAGGGAAGCACTTTATTTAGTTATTTTGCCTACTCGTATGGTTTTTTTTTCTTTGGGCTTTGGACTTGCATGCTAGACTATTATTTTCGGCTAACGTACATGTTCTTGGTTATTTCTTTTTTTTAAAATATTTTTTTCCCTTTGGTATTGGTTTGATTATTTGCAAATCAAAACACTGTGTGTGTGTGTGTTGGTGTGTGTGCGCGCGCGTGTGTTGGTGTGTGTGTGCGCGCATATAATGGAGAAGATGCTTAAATGTTTTGGAATTCCATTTTTAAAAAATCTAACCGAAATATCAGAGTTATATTGAAGTGCTTCTTGTCCAAGATAAGGAGTTTACAAAAACTTGCATATATTTCTCAGAACTATAAATATTATATTCAACCTGTATACGTGTTGGAGCCGATATTCATGTTATTTTTTTTAAAGTGAGATTAACGTCAATCGGCATATCAATCGAGAAATCCTAGTAAAGGAAAATATATAACACCTAACAGGAATTGAACCCGTATTCCCTTTTTCATAAAAGATTCTACTTTTGAGCCAAGGGTAGCCCACTATGAAACACTAACATTCAATTACCCATTAAAAAATGCACATCTCTCATTGGAAATTTATATCTGCTCGCTTTAAAAATGCAATGGATCTTTTTAAACCAACAGTATATCTTATTGCTATAAACACCATGTTTAGTGTTTGGGTTACCTGCTATTTATTAATTTATAATGTTCCAGGAAAAGTATAAAAGTTGATGTCTGTATGCGGGTTTTTCCATTTGAAATGTTCGTAGAAATGGACATATGAATGGCGCAGAGAAAATTCATATATTTAATAAATATTAACCTCCTTGAAAGTGACACGTTGCGCCTCCTCGAGCTAACATTCTCAGCTGACATGAAGTGGAAACACTATATTGAATCTGTTGCTAGGTCAGCTGCTAAGAAAATTCGTTCACTGCATCGTGCGAGGCATTTTTTCTCAACAGAATCTATTTTACATATTTATAAGTCAACCAATATTGCTGCCAAATATGCCCCCCCACCTGCTATTTATCTTGAACTCCTTCATAAAATCGAAAGAAGAATCAGCAATATTATTGGTCCTGATCTGGCGGCTCGGCTTCAGTCACTTTCCTATCACTATAACGTTATCTTTCTGTGTCTTTTCGATAAATACTCTCATGGTAATTGTTTGGATGAGCTCTTCCTTATGGTACCTAGACTTGATGAATTTAAGCGCTGTACTCAACTGGCGTCGAGATCTCATCAATACAAAGTTGATCTGGCTAGATGTAACCGTAAGTTCTATACTAACTGTTATGGTCCGGTTCCTTGGTCAGGTTTAGTAGTAATTGTCTGAACGCGACTCTGTTTCGGACTGCCTCTGACTCGACTGACTGACTGACTGACTCGCTCGCTCTGACTGACAGACTCCTGACGGACTTCACTCCAGATTCAGACTGAACTCAGACTTCAGACGGAACTCTCAGACTTCGGACGGAACTCCCTGCTTCCTCTTGAGGCGCAGTATTTATTACGTATGGAATAGTCCATTATGTTATTATGGGTAAGGTCCCATAACACTAACAGTTTCTTTTCTCCCACTTCTCGATTGTGGAACTCCCTTTAGGTTCTATGCTTTCTCGCCAACTTTAATCTTCAAAAATTTAAATGCAATTTCAATCGCTATCTACTATCTTCGTTATTACTCTTTCCTCTTCCTGCTCATTATTAATGTTTCTGTTTTTAATTCTTCCACACCCAGTAACCCTTTGTGCCTTAGTGACTTTACCGCCTTGCATGTGGTGATACCGATTAAAAAAACAAACATTTCTTTACAGTTTACGCATGCAAAGGATTTTCAAGAAGATCGATTTAGAGAAGCCAGTATGCAGTTTCAGTTTATTTTTGGTGGTAAAGGGCGTCACATGTTTTATATTTGTATAGGAAAGCTGGCAGTATTGACTGACGAATACCTGTTGCAAACTCATGTAATCAAATAGGTTCTGCCGTTACTGAAAGTGATAACTCAAGACTTTAATCTTCATTACTTAACATTACATTTTTATTGACTCCGGTATTTCGTCCTTGACAGTCAGTGTGTACGTGAAGCGGTCCCCAGAGCTAGATACATGGGCCTTACGTGAACCATGAAGCCTTTTAAACTAATATTGCAATTAAAAGTATTATGATATTATAAAATATACGTGTACCTTACATTTTGTTTGCGATATGTGACAGACTGCCCAAATTAACTCTTCATCGTAAAATTACCAACAATGCATTTTAATATTGTAAAATGACCAACAATACCTATTTATAGTAGAATGACAGTAGATTTTCTCTGTAGTTGAAGGCATGTAATTATGTTTAGAATATATTTATTTGAAGCCGTTAAATTGTCTTCAAAATGTTTCTATATGGATGCTTCGCTTGACGATCTGCTGAAATTTGAGTGCAATGCTTATTTAGGCATAATACCATAGTCTGTATGTATATATATATATATATATATATATATATATATATATATATATATATATATATGTGTGTGTGTGTGTGTGTGTGTGTGTGTGTGTTTTTTTTTCTGCGGATACAAAAGGGTAGACTTTTTAATTGATTCTAACCAGCAGCCATTAGTTCAAAATTCTCTTCTTACACCACGTGATCTATTTTCTAATATATCTGCACTTTCTATGCCTATATATGTCTTCTTCTTGGTAACTCCTTACAGGAGCCTGCAGTTTAAATATTTACATATAGATTTACATTATAGATTTTAGAGTTTCAATCAGCCATTTTACGTGAACCATGTTTTGTTCCACTAATGTAAATTTTTCTCTTGTGAGATAAAATTCTTTTTCTAACGACGCCGCTTCATAGGCGAAATATATCACATGCAGTTTTCCAATATCTGATATATTTAACATTCCGTTCGATTCTCATCCAACTCCATCCTATTCCGTTCCCCCATATATATATATATATATATATATATAATTTGTTCAAGCCCCTGGGGCCATCTCCCAAGCAAAACCTTGCAATTGGGAGGGGACGAGATGCTCAATCAATTTTTGTCCCTTGATCGTGTGCGTTGGCTCCCACAGTAAATAACTTGTGCCATATTCTGTACGAGATGGACATACAGGTGAATACTTAAACGCACACACAATTATATATATATATATATATATATATATATATATATATATATATATATATATATATATATTTGTACCGGGTGTAACAGCAAAATTGCCATCCCACAAAAAAGTCACTAAACTAATTGAGCTTCTTTTTTCCAGGTTTTCAGATAACACGTTTAGCCATCTTGACATCATTTGTCATAAGAATCACTGAAAGACGCTTTGAGTTATTCAGCTAAAAGGAGGGTATGTTAAAATTGTTTTATGTCTGATCCACGATCCTCATAACTGAGCAATGGTGAGAGGAAAAAGATAATTCAGACCCCCAGTAATGGTACCAACATTCATACTCTGGCTTCTATCTTCAAAGTCCATTCAAGAAACATCAAGAGATCGGTGAATAACTTTAAAAAAGAGTGAACAGCAGAGAGGAAAACTAAATCAGGAGGTCACAAAAGAAAGAGGAATCATCATTTTAACCTAGAGCTAAAGAGATTAATTAGAAAAGATCCAAATCAATTCATAAGATGTTTGGAATATGAGAGAGAAGTTTCAGCTATGACAGTCCAAAGAGCAGTGAATAAAGACTTGAAAATGAAATCGTATCTGAAACATGTGAGGCACCTTGTTACTTCAAGACAGAAAGAAGGTTAGGGAGGGCGAATGATCATCTTGAATAAGTTGGAAAATGATCCTGAAATATATATATATATATATATATATATATATATATATATATATATATTATATGAATTTTATTTCAATACTTCATGAGCTTCTTATCCTTAGCTATGATTAATTAATGATCAGCATGTCATTTTCGTTTATGATCAATTTCATCACGATTCTTCTGTTAAGCTTAAAGAGTAATTATATATTCTTATTGCCCCACGTAGAGTTCAATAATGTTATAAAAACCTCGGATAATTCCAGTTCGACATTCCAACCACCTGAAGAAGGCCGGAGCGTACGACGGTCGAAACGTTGTAATAATAAATATGCCGACAAAGTTGAGGACAATAGTCCGAATAATTTAAATAGTGTACATAATACCTCATCTCAGAAATTTTGCTGTTGCGAGCCGTCAGTGGTTGTGCTAGCACGAAGTCACAAGTCATCGTGACCGAGGGTTTGAACGTCCTTGCGTTATTCAGATAAACGCGCAGTTTCCGAGAAACTGTAACAAAGTGATGCTTAGCATAATTGCGGATTAAAATCACAGGTGAGCTCTCTGGATGTTGAACAAACACAAATGTGGCCGACTAGGCGTTTGCAACGAGGATTACCTAGCCACCCTAGTGGAATGGCGTCCTCGGATACGAGTGGCTGCGCCACTTTTTTTAACACCCGAGTGGTTTAGAAAGTCCCCTTTTTTATGTTATCTGCATGAGGAGGAGGAGGAGGAGGAGGAGATCCCTGTGATTTTCAATTTTGGTCAGCCAATGGTGGCGTGGAAACTGTCAATCATACCAGCTTATGCGCTCTCTCCCAAAAAGTGTAACTAGGACCTTAGTTAAAATTTCTGGGAAAAACGCATCGTATGTGTATAGCTGGAGTAGAAACCAAAGGTGCGCTCTGGATGTTAAGCAAGCACAAATGTGCAGGTGTATTCTAAACGAGTAGTCGGCCAATATATATATATATATATATATATATATAAAAGTAGAACATAAGTCAACACTTAAAGGCGACAGTCTGTTTCATGTTATATGCAATCGTCCACGACGATTGCATATAGCATAAAAACAGACTGTCGCCTCTATGTTGACTTCTATGTTCACTTTTATATTTACATACGCTCTATCTCTGATATCGAGCACGTTATCCTATAAATATAGCACATCTTATGACTATATTTCTTCATATATATATATATATATATATATATATATATATATATATATAATTAATTTGGTTTAATTAGGTTTGCTATACTTAGCGTATTGAGCACTTCACTTAGTTATTTTACTTACACATATCGGTTTTTTTTTTTTTTTCCTTTGGTCTCTTGGATGCTAGACGATTGTCTTCGGCTGACGTACATGTTCTCTGTTCTTTCTTTGTTTGTACCTTTTTTTTCCCTTGGATATTGGCCTGTTCATTTACACATCAAAGTACCAAGGGTTTTCCGGACGAGTATACTTTCTTATATTTACAAGATTATTACTATCATATATATATATATATATATATATGTTTCATAAATATATATATATATATATATATATATATATATATATATATATATATATATATATATATATATATATATGCGAATAATGACAAAAGGAAAACTTATCTTAGCCGACACGTTTCGTCCTCTGGGGGACGTTTTCTTAGTATAGACTCTCAGAGGACGAAATGCGCCGGGTAAGTTTTACTTTTGTCTTTATTCATATTGTCTTTTCACAGAAATATTCTGTCTGAAATTTTACACACACACACACACACACACACATATATATATATATATGCACAAAGAAGATCAACGTATGCCTTCACTAACAATAAGATTATAAAAAAAAAAAAATTGAAAATATAAGCAGTAAATTACTGATATCCCTGGAGAGTGGATGGATACGTCCGCCAATGGAACTGTGGTGTCGGATGCTGAAGCTAACATTAATCAGTTAAGGGACAAACTTTTACTCATATTAATCATATATATATATATATATATATATATATATATATATATATATATAAAGAGATTTTAGTGCCACGCCATCTATGTATTATTCTTAAAACAGGGAACATTTTATTAATCGAAAAGTCGTATACAAAAGTATCGTCTCGATTAAAAATTTAGCTACGATTTGGTGCAATATTTCGTCAGAAGAAAAATCGTCGAAATTATGAAAGGAAACAACGATCCTTGCAAAAGGTCTAAAAGAGATAAGTGGGGGAGGAGGAAAAATTAAAGTCTCCCAGAACGAGACAAAGACACGCCGAAAAGTGAAAGTTTGTGTTTCCGTTCCTTCCGCCGACACAGAGTTGGACGAGACGTGTTGATATCAACCATCTCCAAGATGTTAAGATTGTGTTTTGTCCAAGCTCTGGGCAGCACAGAGAAGAACTCCACTGAATAATTGGACCCACAAGTGCGACACAGAAATCAATAAATGCTCCCCCGATGGTGGGATCATACGCCTGTGAGTACCCGGATGCTAATGGAGCATGTCGATGTATAGAGTCTGGCAAGTGCTGCGTAATTTACACCTACAGCCGTTGGATAATCTTAGCCATCGACACTTAAAACGATAAATAACTAAACTTTGTTGATAGATGGGCAAGACATCCTTACAGACGGAGGTGAAAACACTTCGAGACGTGAAGATGTTTCGTACAACTGCAGCAATGAAGCAGTGCATGTCAGGTGACCAGATCTTATCAGCGCATAATTGACTGCAAAAGCCAATCCAAGGTAATCCTATATAGACATAAAAACAGACATGTCGATTAATTTTATTGGTCGACTTTTTCAAATTACGAATAGTCCTTCTTAAATAAGGTGGGGAATTCGGTCAGAAGTTGTCCAAAGTTCATTTCCAATTATATATAGTCCAAGTTTTCGAGTCATCGTCATCATCATCTATTTATCCTGATAATGACTTATTTAATCTTTACAGTTAAGCGATCCTGAGAGAATTAGAAGTTCTACTAGGATTCATTATTAACTGACACAAATTTAAGGATATCAGATAGGCAGATAATATGTTGATAGAAGACACTGAAAGGAAACTACAGGAACTTTTAGTTAGTAAAGGGTATCGACTAGAAAGAACAAAGCATCAATTGTAAGAAAACAGAATGTGTGGATCTCAGCAAAAGGAACAGGCCCAACATTCAAATTGGAGGCACCAAAATCAAGCAAATAAAATTTAAGTATCTGGGAAATGTTTTAACAGATGACGGGAAATTCGACATCGAAATCATAAGGTGCAATGGGATAGAGAAAGATGCCTTCCAAATGCTAAGCAAAGTATTAAAAACTGGGAAAGTTCATTAGAAACTAAGAACTGAATTGTTACGTAATTTATGCCCTCTTATAATGTGGTATTTACCCAGAATCTCTACTGAGACGCGATGCGACACAAGGTCGAGTTTAATGCGGGAACCCGAGCGCGTACACTTGGGCCAGAGACAAACATTGGCCAGCCCCTGCAACGATTGGTTGCGCTGGTCTGTCCTCCTATATGGTAATTAATGCTGGACAATCTCATCACAGTTCGTTTGTTTTGTTTTGTTTTACGGCATATTAACCTCAATGAGTTATTTAATGCCGACAAAATTTTTATTGCAGATAATATTTTTTTTTTTCAAAAATGTATTACAGGTTAAATTTTTTCCTTCAAAAATTTATTTCTGGTAATATTTTTTCTTTAAAAAATCTATTTCTGGTAATGTTTTTTTCATCAAAAATGTATAGCTGGTAACATTTTTTTTTCAAAAATGTATTGCTGGTAATAATTTTTACAAAATATTTCTGATATTAAAACTTATTTTTACATTTTCATAGTGTTTTGATCCCAGTTTGGGGGTTAACTATTTGCCCATAGCTGGGACCCTAACAGGCGCTACCACCCCGGGTGAGGGTGGACCTGGGAACACCAGCAATTAAGAGGTGGTTCTACGCTCCTCAAAACCTCCTGGTCAGAGTCCTTGCATTGTCTTACCCAGGACGTGGATGTAGTTTATCGTCATACCCCAGGACAGCATCACAGATAAAGAAGAGACTTCAGGCAACAGGCATATGGTTCTACAGAATGATGCTGAGAATACCATGGATTGGATATGTGAGCAACGAAAAAGTGTTAGAGAAAATAGAAAGAAAAAAGACATTTATACTTAACATCAAAAAATGAGAATTGAAATTTCTACGGCACATAACGACGATAAGGTTGCTTAGAAAATGTGAAGACATATTGAAAGGAAGGATTGAGGAAAGTAACGCATAACCTACCTAAAGTAAAATAGATCCTCTTCTTTCTGTTTTTGAATTGAAGGAGAAATATGGTACGGATATTTGATTCATAACACATTACTATTCTTCGTCTTGTTTTTTTTTGTTTTTTTTTAACATTTTCCTTAAGAACCAGAACATGAAATAGGGTCGGCCATATTTGTCAACGATGAAGATTTAAATATTGTAAACCTGATGCTAAAGCCTTTTAGCTGAGCTATGACTATCCTTTAATTCTACCCAACAATGACGTATAATTTATTGTTCTCATTATTTATTCATTTTACAATATTTCGGAAAAAACTTAACGCGGGTTGATAAATAATAATATTTTAAGTTAAGTAAACACACAGAAAGAGACAACATACGAAATACGTTTATATTGGTTAAAAATATGAAAATTAGCGTAATGATAAACAGAATTGTTGTAATGTGTCTATTACTTAACTGACTTCAGTCACTCTTAGAGTAATAGCTGCGGATTACTACTGTATTTTCTCAGACCACCGCTAAATACGGCATTTGCTGTCAGAGTATTTACCCAAGACCTCCCGACAAGACGGGATGTGGCACAAGGCCGTTTTTAACGTGGGTTATTTCCGTAGCCTCGGGTAAAAATTGCCCATAGACCCTGTATACACGGGAGCGGATAGCTGTCTACCTCCCCAGACGATACTCTGCCATTCGGCATAGCCCCGTCTTGGTTCCTCTCTGACCGGAGGCAGAGAGGTTGACCAGCAGAGCAACAGCAAACACAGAAGATTTGCTGTCTACCCTAGTCCCAAATTCCGTTCTCATATTTATACACGTGCGTGCGAGTCCACCTCATCGCTCGGGATATAACAATAATGATTCAATAACTCCTTTTAGGAGTAATCTAATATAATGATTATGATGGAAAATACTTTTTACAGTGAGGTTCACCCTGTACAATGCCTGTTGGTCACTTGATGAGGAAGGCTACGTTAAGGATTAGTTTATACGGATAGGAGAGAAGATAACGGTTAATACTAGAATTGAACAGATTAAGATTGTATTGATCGAGGAAACATACCCTTGGGAGTCTGTTCCACAGGGTAGTGGTTCGTGGGAAAAGCCGTTTCAGTGGAACTTGCTTCTTACTGATCGAATACAGAGGAGTGTAGGTAGTTTGAAACTATGTAAGTGGAATGACGAATCCTTGCCGTGAAGATTTGAACTGGCGGAAGCAAGGAATGTAGTTAATCCGAGCACTTTCCATGGAAGTAGCGATAGAGCAATGAGAGGTTCTCCACATCCCGAATGTGAGAGAGAGAGGTTGGAGGGTGGAAAATAATTCGTCACCCAGAAGTCATCGGAGACGCTTTTGAACTCTTGACAACAATTCTGACAATAAAAAAAAAAACAAACATAATCAAGGTATCCTTGAACCAAAAAGAGTTCGTTCGCTTCTGAACGATCTTGCTAATAAGATGCCGGCATCAAGCAAACAATGATGGCTTAAGAAATTGAAATCTAAAAAAGGAAAGAACAAAACACAATCGAAAATACTGTCTTCATCAACGATCTTATGTTTACGAAATGTAGAATTATAAAAATGCGTGGAAACATTTTTAATAGTTATCACCTCATGCAAGGCAGTAAAGCCACTAAGACACAATGGGTTACAGGGTGTGAAAGAAACATTAATGATGAGCAGCAAGAGGAAAGAGTAATCAGGAGGATAGTAGATAGCGATTGACATTGCAATTAAATTTTTGCAAATTAAAGTTGGTTGGAAAGCATTGAGCCGGAAGGGAGTACTACAAGCGAGAAGTGCGAGAAAAGAAACTTTTAGCATAGAATTTACGGCTACATCTAACCAGCTTAAACGTGAATTGATGAGATCTCGACGCCAGTCTGGTACTGTGCATAAATTCAAAAAGTCTAGGTACCACAGCGAAGATCTCATCCGAACAATTGCCATGAAAATATTTGGTGAAGAGACACAGAGAAGCAACCTTACAGCGGTGGGAAAGTGACTAACGCCGAGCCGCCAGATCAGGACCAATAATATTGCTGATTTTTCTTTAAGTTTTATGAAGGAGCTCAAGGTAAATAGCAGAGACACCAGACAGTATGTGGCAGCAATATTCTAAAAATGGACGAATTGTAGATGATAATCACTCCATAGCATTGTAAACTTGCATTTTCTTTTCTTTTTGCAACCTTGCTGTTGCTGCTGCTGTTAAAGGCCGATGCTGAAATCGAAGCTTGGTGCAAAGAATATTATGAAAAGACAGAAACAAGACTAGCTAACCTGGAAAAATTAGTATCTGAAAAAGCTGATAAGACTGATATAGACTAAATCAATACACAAATAAAACAACTTGAAAATGATATTGCTGGCCTCTCCAGGGGCATGTCCAAAACTAATAAAAATTTGATCCGCACTGAAGAAGAAGAAGAAGAAGAAGAAGAAGAAGAAGAAGAAGAAGAAACGGAAGCTGAATACAGTCATAAGTCGACTGCAAAGGGTTGAAGGCGTAGATAGCAAAAATTGGTTGAATCAATTTTCTTGTCCATTGGATGTCAGGATAAGGTTATCAAAATTGCGTTAACTTACCGTCTTGATTCTAGAGATGGATAGAGACACAAAAACCAGGGTACACCACGAACTCATGGTAATAACTCAGCAGCTGTTCCTGCAAATGAACAGCAAGACTAGCAACAGCAACAACAACATCAAAGCACGTATCATCTTTCTGTACAAATCAAACTTGAAGATAATGAAAGCAAGCGAAAACTGATGAAAAATTCACCCGAGACGTGAAATGAAAATGCTCCCAAGATCAGAAAAGAAGAATGCTCCCAAAATCAGAAATTTAAAATGCTCCCAAGTACTAAAATGAAAAACGCTCCCAAAATCAGAAATGAAAAACGCTCCCAAGATCAAAAATTAAAAATGCTTCCAAGATCAGCAAGGAAAAATACTCCGAAGGTCTGAAAAGAAAAATGCCCCCAAAATCAAAAAAAAAAAAAAAAGTGCTCCAGAGATCAGAAATGAAAAACGCTCTTAGGAGCGTTTTTCATTTCAAATGAAAAATTCTCTCACAATCAGAAATAAAAAACGCTCCCAAGGCCAGAAATGAAAAAACGCTCCCATGATACGAAATGAAAAACGCTCTCAAAATCAGAAATTAAAAATACTCTCAAGATCAAAAATTAAAAAAAAAAAATGCTCCCAAGATCAGAAATCCTACCATTAAGAAATACAACCATGAGCTAAATTCCATTGGAACTGACAGAACAAAAATGAAACGTATCAATCTAAAATTGAGAAATAAAAATGGCGGGCCTTTAATAATGAGAGAAAAACTCACGAGCGAGATTTATAAATACCACATTCACTTGACTTCTTCGAAAGCTGTTGTCATCCGGATGAGCTATGAACTAAAAATATATAACTTCAACGCTCCAAGTTTGGATATAAATTTAGATCTCTCAAAGACATCTTGAATGACAAACACCCTGACATAATGGCTATCACTGAAACTTGACTTGATGAACATACTAATAACAAAAGGTTTTATCCAAATTATAAATATTATCAAAAGGATCGTGATCCAAGATACTTATGTTATTCCTTGCAGAGAGTGTTCAGATGAACAACACTCCTTAGTTCCATCATTCCTAACATTCACAGCTAGGACCCACCATACCACGCCCATTATAGCGAACCACTGTCATTCCCTTCAGATTCCTTTAGTGGGGGCGTAATTTCCACTCACGCAGCTTCTTCCTACGGACCACTGCTTTGTGGAACCGAGGTTGCTTGCTACAATCGTAACCTGTTCAAGTCTAGGGTTAACCGATATCTTCTACATTTATCCGTATAAACAATGTGTCTCTTAATCTGTAACTCTCTGCTTCGAGTGACCCCGGGCCTTGTACAGGGTGAATACCAACGTAAAAAAAATCAATACTTCTTGTCAAAGGTACCTTAAATCTTGACAATATATGAAAAGTCGATTTTCAGGCTGAAATTTTGTGGCTGACAATATTGTGCCCATAGTCTGCTGGACCATAAATTGTTGTTATAGACCCAAGGTTGCTGAAGAAGTTATGTTAGCCAATATTGGCAATTCTGTCGAGCAAAAGGTTTCCTCCGCGAACACGCTTCTTCTTGGCGACTTCAACTTCAGAAAAGTCAATTCTTTATCCTTGACTCAAGAAATACAAAAACTGTCATGGGCAATATACTCATGCAAGTTGTGAACAAACTAATGAAAAGTAAAAACGTTCTGAACTTAGCTCTGGTCGGGGATGTATCGACTATAATTGATATTGATGCTGAACACCCATTTCGTTGAAGTGACCAAAAGATGGTTCTTCATTCGACTATTAATTATCCTATTCCCAAGTTGAAAAAAACGAAAAAACACAACGAAAGTTTATTTGTACAGCAAGAGAAACTGTGAGAGTTTTAACCAAGAACTAAGCAACTTGGTAAGAGATGCGTTGCTATAGAAGAGTACTTCCCAAACAGTGCGGCGGAAGAGGATAGTCGGTGAGGCGGAATAGTATAGCAGGTGAGGCGGAATAGGATAGCAGGTGAGGCGGAAGAGGTTAGCAGGTGAGGCGGAATAGAATAGCAGGTGAGGCGGAAGAGGTTAGCAGGTGAGGCGGGAGAGGATAGCAGGTGAGGCGGAATAGGATAGCAGGTAAAGCGGAAGAGGTTAGCAGGTGAGGCCGGAGAGGATAGTCGGTGAAGCGGAATAGTATAGCAGGTGAGGCGGAATAGTATAGCAGGTGAGGCGGAATAGGATAGCAGGTGAAGCGGAAGAGGTTAGCAGGTGAGGCGGAATGATTGAAAGACAATCAAAAATTTAGAAACAGTTTCAAAAAATTCATATGCCAAAAATAAATATGATTTCCAAATTTAAAATATTATTAGGGATTTCTTGAATTTGCATGCATGAGTCTCAGTAAATATAGTTATAAATAATTATTGACCGATTTTACTGTAATATGGTGAGATCTAGACACCAATCTAGTTCACGCTTAAATTCATAAAGTCGAGGTATCAAAGAAGAAATCATATCTGAACAATTGCCATGAAAATATTTATAGTAAAGGCACAGAGAAGTTTTTTTACGGCTGCGAGAAAGTAATTAAGGGTGAGACGCCAGGTTAGAACTAATAACATTGCAGATTTTTTATATTCTATCAATAATCTCTAAATACATAGTAGAATCTCTAAATACATAGCTGAAGCACCAAATTAAAGCATGGACGAATGATAGATAAATATGAATAGATATATAAATATGTAAGATAGATTCTGCTGAAGAAAATTGTCTAGCACGATACAGTGAAACAAACTTTCTTAGAAGCAGACCCCACAATTGATAAATATAATCTTTCCGCTTCATGTCAGCAGAAAACGTTAACCAAGAAGTCGCAATTCTCAATCTATAAAAAAAACAATAATTTTACAGAGGATAGACCAGGGGATGGCTGAGATATAGGGCAGGTTAAATCCATTGCTTCAGTCTTTACTTCCACCACTTCATGGCGCCAATGTTAGTCTCACTTTGAGAATAAAAACTATCCGCCATTTTACTTTTCGCTTAAGTTACTGTAGAAACATTTTTCGCATGAAAAAGAACTTTTGCACTTTGACAAATGTTTACCCGGTTCATGCTGTAATGTTATTATTCTTCAATAATATATATATATGTGTGTGTGTGTATGTGTGTGTGTGTGTGTGTGTGTGTGTGTGTGTGTGTGTGTGTGTGTGTGTGTGTGTGTGTGTGTGTGAGAGAGAGAGAGAGAGAGAGAAAGTAAAAAGAAACTGTTTTTACAGACAAGGTTTACCCAGTCCGGGAAACGGTTGTATTTTAAAAGTGCTCAATACACAATTCAAAAAATCGAAAGTGTCGAGCTAGTTATAATCTAAAATATTACAAACACAAACCTTTTCTGCTACGACGGTTTCTAACAATGAAGGCTTCCTCAGGCAGTGAAAGGGTCAATTGTTTTTCTATCACTCCATTTATACACTTTTGATATATATATATATATATATATATATATATATATATATATATATATATATATATATATATATATATATATCGAGCAGGCTGAATCCTTGCTTTAATTGTTGTTTCCATCACTTAATGGGATCATTGCTAGCGTCATTTTGAGAACAAAAATTTCTGCCATTTTTCTTCTTAGAAAATGTTTTGAAATATTTGGCCCTCAAAAATTTGTTTTTCTCGCATTGAGAAATAACTTTTTCACTTTCACAAACGTTTGCTCCGTTCATGTTACATTGTGTGGTTGATGATAGTGCATTTCATTTTTATAAGAAGTGACATTAAACAGGATATATATATATATATATTTTGTGGCGCGTTTCATCCGTTAGAACTTCATCGGACTGGGTTTGTTGACCTTGTTGTGACTACACATGCGCATGAAAGAGAGACGCATATATATATATATATATATATATATATATATATATATATATATATATATACACTATTCTTTTTCGTGCAGCTTCTGTCAGAATTTTTCTTGAAAAATACAATGTAAACAAATCTATGTGTTTAGAGTTGGTTGATTGGTTGGTGCATTAAAAGTGGGGTTACTTGCGACAGCATTCTTTCTGGAATGTACCAACTTACCCCAGAAAAAAGAAACATAACAGGCGTATTGTCGGCATATAATATGCATAGTTGTGTACGTATTTCGAATCAGAACCAATGGCCGATTAGGGTATTTTATAAATGCTCGATGTGAATTTTTAATTAACCCTAAAATTTCAGTTGAAATAAAAGTCGTAAGCGCGTTCAAAGAAGTATAAAAGAAATCTGTTTTATGAAGGAAAGGCAAACGAAAATAAAGCATAACTAAATTGACCATTTTTTACTAGACATAAAAATATTTTAAAGTATGTAGTGCGTGTTGGGAGGAGGAGATTGTCGCCGCAATTAGTTCCTACTTTACTGTCGTTCCTTATCATGTGCGCTGCGTGGAAGTCCGACCGAATGAGATAGTTTTTAAATTCATCGCTGCTTTTATATTAACGTCTCACGTGACTACTCTAATGTCCCGTGACTATCTATCTAAGGGGAAATAAATGGTGTTATTGCTGGTAGGTACAAATATTAGCCGTTATATAAGTATCTACCAGCAAGAGAACATACTATGTCAGATGGTAACTACCTACCCCACTTTTCAGAATATTCAAATAATAATAATAATATCAGGTAACAAGACTATTATCAAAGTTCTATTTCATTCCATTTTTTTGCTTCTTTCTCAATTTTCACATGCTTAATACGACAATCATGTTAGTCTTCTAGATCAGATACATATTAAATCTATTGTATTACTACAATAAATATAACGGGATATTATATGATATCTGTTGTAGAGTAATTTTCAAAGTGGAAGCTTGTATTTCACTAAGTCGGTCCTAAATTAGGTTCGACGTACAAAACGTTAGGAAGTTGAAATAATAGTTAATGACGCAGCAATCTAGTTGTGGGTCTCATGCTTTAATGTCCGACATCGACTGACTCACACAACTCACTCCGCTCCACTGGCGACTGCTACTACTACTACTTATTATCTGTGGGAGAGTCTATTTACAATAGAAATAGGTACGTTCCGGTATAACAATATCATAACAAGTAAACAAATAATGCTACAAAAACTCTAATTACTAGGCTGACTCTCTTCATCAAGAACATCTGTGTGCTCAAAAGTGAACAGTAGACCGTCAGTGTCTATTGTGATTCTGTTTATCAAGTTCCATACACAATCACCTGTCATCGTTTCATCCCATATTTCCTGATATCGTTTCTCCATCCCACATTCTTCTGATGAACCGCTTGCAATGTTCGTCACCAAGATTCTTTCGGAAGAATTCCAAATTGAGAGTGCAAATAGTGCAGTTTGAATGGTATTTTGTACCCCGTAGTGCTGTAACACTCAAGATGAGTTTTATAATTCTCTACTGTGTTGTTGCCCAGAAACACATTAACAAACTTACAGATGAAAGCTTCTGTTTTACTTGTAGTCCAGCAGCAAATTTCACGTCTGACAACTCTGAAAATACTGCTCATCTTCCGGTATAGGCCTCATTATTGTCATCAAATCTTGTGAAGAATTGTTTTATGAGGCTTAACTTAATATTTAAAGCAATATATTCAAAGGGGACAAATGCAATATGAGCAATCAATGTTACACATGACGGAAACTGATTTTTTTATATAACTGACAAAATATTGATGCTATAATAATAAAAAAATGATACCATCGTGTTCAGTACACGGGAAAATATGCAAGAAACAAAAAATCAAGCCAAAAAAATGTGTTACATAGTTTAATATAATAATAAAAACTAATGTTTCACATTCAAAGGAAGTCTTTTTTGCATCGTAATTTTTAGTCATATTTTCGTTTTAATGAATTAATTAAATTTCAAGTTACAGCCGAGTAGAAAAGGTTCTAAACATCCGCAATTTCCCCACAATGTGTTGTAAAAAATAACTTTCAAATTTATTCTTTATCTGTCATGGCATAGAGTTCAATTCGAAATCTTTTGTGCACTAATTTCGGTTAATCGTTGATTCTCAGCCAAACGAATTGATGGGTATATACACAGATATTTATAGTTTTGAAATTATTGATCTGAATAATGATGAAAAGAGGGGGAATTGTCCAACACTATCGATATGGACTGTTTGAAAAGAAATTTGAAGTTGTTTCTGCATTTAAAATTTTACATTTTATATGCTTATTAATTTTTGATTGTTGGCAAGATACACGCCCTATACAAAACTCTTTTATGGATTGATCCATATTTGGTCAATAGTACATGGAATTAACATTTTATTTAATCCAATACCATATTTTGGAGTTATTAGCGGACACAGAAAATTCTGTAAGATTAGTAAAATATTAGATTTCATCATGTATTATTATTTTATGCAAATATTAAGTTTTTTTTATATATACTTTAAAATACCATTTTTTGTGATGAAATATATTTAATATCGGCTGTTCTATATGTCGTGGTGTCCTCCCTTTAAAGAGTCTATGTTGGACTCTTCCACCTACTATGAGATTAGTAGGAGAGAAGTCCTTGAGGGAACAGTCGAATACATTGTTCATCTGTCGAACTCTCTGCTTCGGCGTTGAGGAACTCGGACGAAGCTTTGCCGTGGGACAAAGTTTCGTCCAGGGAGGTAGACAGTACCTGAACCCGTTTAGGCGGGTTCAAAGGATATATTTTTGGCCGAGCTTACGGGCTCGGAGAAACCCACGTTAAACTCGGCCTTGTGCCATATAAATTCCTTGTGGAGGGAGTGTTAAATATAACAGTCAAATAGATTGAACGTTGGGTCAACCGACACACACTCACTAGTTGTGTAATACTCTTCAGTTGTACTTACTGTTTAGTATATGACATATCCGCAACACTTGTTTTGTTATTTCTTTAACCATTTACGTGGTCTCATACACTATATAATAGTAGCTTGAAGTATTTTTAGTATTTCTTTTGCAGTATTTTGGTATTATCTACTAATATTTATCTTGACTGTTGAATTTAACAAAACTTATCTCTCTCTTTCTCTCTCTTGTTACACACACACACACACACACACACATATATATATATATATATATATATATATATAAAGAGAGAGAGAGAGGGGGGAGAGAGAGAGAGACGGATTATGATCTTAGGTCCCTAGGCTAATAAAATTATTTCCCGCCTCAAACAGAACAACCCTCTAATTCGCTCACACCCGGCTTAAATAATATGTACTCGTGATATATTTTAGTGACATTTACATAGCTTGAAGTAAACTTATTGCAAAATCTTTAAATAAACTAAAATAGCCATCTTTTGTTTTTCAATCAAAATATTCTTTAAGACATACCACAATTTTACTATTTATTGCAAACCAAATTAGCACATATTTCAACACAACTGAAGCAAAAAAAAAAACGTTTTTTTTAACCAATCAAAATAAATATGTGTTTGTTATATTGATATCATTTCAGTTTATGAAACTATTTAAAAGTTATAACAACTAGAAAATGAAAATCATTGCTTAAAAGGCTGCGGCGTATATTGGTCTAAAGGATTAACAGGCCCTATATATATATATATATATATATATATATATATATATATATATATAGTCAATTATTGGTAAGTACTGATAGGTGGACAGAGCGATTGCGAAACTCCAGACACGGGATGCTGAAAATAACATCAGTAGACTAAGCGAGAAATTTTATATTTGTATTAATCCTATATATATATATATATATATATATATATATATATATATATATATATATATATATCTTATGCAGTGTTACATTAGAACATGCACATATCCACTACTAAATTGTACATTTTTGTTTCAACGTCCATAAAGGGAAACCATTTGTAAACGTCTCATCAAGTGGGGAATCACGATGTTACTGGTTACTTTGAACGCGAAGAGCTTACTGTTGTATTTAGTTTTTTCTACAAATGATTTATATATATATATATATATATATATATATATATATATATATATATATAGAGAGAGAGAGAGAGAGAGAGAGAGAGAGAAAGAGAAAGAGATCCTTTTTTTTACCTCGGTTTTAGACTTGTAGAAACTACTGAGGATTATGGGCTACGCCTTCTGCTGTGGTTTCGTTAGCTAGTAATGTTTCATGAGATGAGGATGATAGCTCCATGTCCAAGTGATTTTGTACTTGTTTTCTCGCTTACTGAACTCAGTGTTCCAAAGTGCTCCTCCATCTAAGTATTGACAGATCTCATATATATATATATATGAGATCGGTCTTTAATATATCTATATATATATATATATATATATATATATATATATATATATATATATATATATATATATATATATATATCTATATATATGTATATATATATATATATATATATATATATATATATAATATAAAAATGTCTTTTATATATATATATATATATATATATATATATATATTCCTTCCAAATATATGTGTGTGCGTGTGTGCGTGTACGTGTGTATGTATGCGTGTGTGCATGCCAGTGCGTGTGTGAAGGTATTTTTAAAATGCCGTGTCCTTTCAGAATATCGACGATCATTGCTCACCACGGTTTTCTTCATTATAAGTGAATAGTTCTGCGTTCTTGGGAAAGATAGTGGAGTAGTTTCCCATTGTATTTTTCACATTTCAGAGTTGTGAGGCTGCTTTCTAAAGCTAGATCGCGCTAATCTACTCTTCTATTTAACCCATAGATTGAGCAATGAGGAGAAGTAATTGATTCATGTAATTCCTGAACGTATTATAGCAATAATGATCTCATCCCACTTTCTGTGTAGACATTTTCATATATGAATATATATGTATTCAAGGAAATGGAAGAGTGCACATGAACTGAATGTCGTATGGATTTCAGCCACTAACTTTTTCTTGTGGATTCCGAGATGAAATTCAGTCTCCAATGAATGACAAATGCAGGAATGAAATATAACAAATAAATGTATTTACACAATAATACAATTGGTAATACGGTTAGTAGATCCAGAAACGTGGTTAGTAGCAAGAATAATATATATATACAGTCTGGTAAATCCAGTCTCGAAGTAGGACTTCCTTAGAGTCTACGTTCTTGTAACTGTGACTTCTACAAGCGGTTACCTCACACTATTACTCTACCTCCAACTCAATCACAATCTCTGTCTCTCTACTCTGACTGACACTGGGTATTTAACGGCAGCAGTCCAAGTACACACTGGTAGAGTCCACTTGTATGAAAAAGGGGTGGGCCCCATAACACTTTTGTGAGTAGCGCCCAGTACTTGTGAGTCAGTATGTAATCTGCCCAAGGTGATTTCTGTTGTTCATGATGACGGTCGTCTTTGAGTATAGAATCCAGAGGTTAGCAGTGAATATTTCGAAGACAGTAGGGAAGCGTAGTTCAGGTTAGCATTGAATATCCCGGTAAAAGTAGCAGAGCGTAGTTATTCCTTCTGTTTCTCTTCGCCTGACAAGCTGGCACTGGACATTCGGATAGAGTAAACAAAATGACCGCCTTTATACACGACGGATTGAATATTCTACGTCTTCTGATTGGTTAACCCTTCTCTTGGTGGACTATAAAATGAGTCAAGTCATTTGGGCTAGCTCACTAGTTACATATATACACAAAAAAACTGCAACCATTTCTTCAAAAAGAATTGCGAAAATTGGCTAAAAGAGTAACGAATATTTTGTAGTGGATCAAATTCTCTAAACCTTATCAGATCTAATATATTCATTTGAAAATGGAATTTAACTTTAATTTCAAAAGCCAAATGGTGGAAGTTATAGATAAGCTGCTCGGAATCATAGAGCCGACTTCGAATTCCAGTCAATTTCGTTACATTCACCTACGTACAAATACCTTTGCGGAAGGTATGAATTCATCCCCCCAAACTATGGGTTAATAACAGATTGGGTCTTATAGCTTCTGTAGCAATCGCTCTAGGAAAACGACAACTATGAATTCAAAACCTCCAACTACAGGTTAAATAGCCTCACCACCTGCAATTGGTCAAGCGTGGTGAGTACGGTTGCACCCCCGAAGACATGGTCAATTAGGAAGGTGTTCCTCCAACAATAGTAAGTAGGTCCTAGATTTTGAAAGACAATAAATAATTTCAAGCTGTGTGTTTCATGAAATCAACACAAAAACGATATCGGGAAGTTCAATAAAATAGAAACCCTCTCAATAAAATATTTGTTCATACTTTTGTTAAAACATTTTTTTATATTTAAATTCCCTCAAATACATACCTCGAGAGCCACTCAAAGTAGATCATTCAAATGGTAATGGTGAATGAGGCTTGTGATACGAATGGAAGAAAAGATGGTAAGAATTGAAAATTGTGACGATTAGAAGGAAAGATAATGATTAACCCTTGACTTGAAGAGGTCAAAATTGAAGTGTTTAGAGAAGCAGCCACGCAGGAGTCTGTTAATAATAATAATATAGCAGTTCATAAGCAATAGAAAAAGCCGAAGATGAGATATAAAGCAGGTGCAGAAGTTCAAATATCTGGGAAATGTTTTAACAGGTGATGGAAAATGCCACACCGAGATTCGAACACGTATTGAGCTAGCGAAAAGATACATTCCAAAGCAAGATGTCAAGAAGACGGGGAAAGGTCGTTATAAACAAAGGAAAAGGTTCTGGATTTGCTATTTGATATCCATCCTTTTGTAGGACAGTGAATGTTGGACAATCTCCTCGCGGATGAAGAGAAAACTGGGAACAGCAAAAAAGTGGGAATACAGAATAGACATTCCATGGATGGAGTGACTAAGCAACAAGGAAGTCTTGAAGAAAATGGCAACAGAAAGACATTTATAATCAGAATCAGGAAAATCAGCTAAAATTATTTAGGCACATAACGAGGAAGGAGAGCTTGGAAAACTTAACCCTCACAGGGCATACTGAGGTCAAGAGAAATAATAGAGGAAGGCAGCGAGCCTAACGAGCGAATGGATGGTGAAATGGGGACAACGGGATAAAAAACTTGGTAAAGGAAGAAAATCATCTAAGAATCACACAAGATAGAAAGTAGTGGAGAGCCATAATTGCCTATGTCCTGAAGGGACGCGGTTCATTGAAGAAGAATATGTAGTGGCTAGGAATTCAATCTGTGGATCAGGTGATACATTCTGATTCAGCCAAAAATAATACGATAAAACAAAATAACACATATATGCCAAAAGAAGATGACCAAAAGCTACGTGATCGAAACGTCGTGTCTCTTATAACATCTATAATAATCAAATATGAACAATACTTTGTAAAAAGTCAGAATGATTTGCCCTATTTAAATCATTTTTTGCTTGCTTGCCTTGTTTTAAAATAAATCTAGGCATTTAACATATTTATTTTTTTGTTCTGTTAAATGTTCAATTAAATGAAATTATAATGTTTTTATAATTATTTTGAATCTTTAAAGAAATATTAGAAGATATTCAATTAAATATATAAATGTAAAAATGATCACATTTGTTGAATTCCACATAATATTTTCTGTCTGATTTGCGACTTCCTGTTGTCTTCATAAATCTTTAACACTCAAATATGGAACTATCCCAAAGAAAAATAATTAGCCAAGGAATAAAAATAATTAACCGTCGCCGACATCATCATCATCATCATTAGTCTCATAACCGGATGACGTCATGGGGTCACTGGCAGCTGAGCAACTGACTAACTCCCTACATATATCACGGTTGCATGCCGATGTCTGAGTTTCTGTAAATGATCTTCCAGTTCACTCAATGATGTTGTCAACCCATTTCCCCCTCTGTCTGTTTCTTCTTCTCTTGCCTAAGGTGGTACCTTGTAGGATGGCAGTGGAAATATTGTTGGATCTTATGACGGTGTCATATCATTTCAACTTTCTCTTCTTGACGATAGATATAAAGTCCTGCATCGGGTCTGTTGCTTGTCCGATGATCTCTTTTATTGTCTCATTCCTGATACAATCTGTGTAGAAGACATGTAGGATCTGCTGTTAATGTTCAAGATTTAAATGCTGACAAAATGATTGAAAAGGCGTTTCGTTTCTGATGCTGTCTCGCACTGCGACATTCGTATGCTGGCATAATTACTAGATGCCTAAGCTGGTTTCATATCACAAAGAATACACGAGTCAAAATGAAATGATAAAACAAAAATCATAGGTATATTTATCCAAATAAACGATGGAATAATGGCTATGAATCATGTCAGTGTTTCAGATAACGAGAAAGCCTGAAAACTCAATAAGCTGAAATGTAAAAATAAAATCAAGATGGATGAGAACGTTCGTTGAATTAAAATAATTGAATGGAGGATTGATTTCCTAAAATTAGGCAGGAAGTTTTGTAATAGTATTTTTAATCTTTTCACTCAACCACGGTTGCAAAATTTCTTGTAAATAGATGAATAAATTCACATCAAAACGTATTACAGCAGCAAAATCACAATGCCATATTTATTCTAATTTAACAGCTTAGCTTTATTTTTATTTCAGACGCCATAAATATTAAATGATGTTCGTTTTTATTTTGATTTCTATTGGAATCTCTTTAAAAAAAACAAAAAAAAAAACAAAACAAACAAACAATTCACCTCAATAAGAATTGACGTGAACAATACAAACACTTCTCATATCTATCCGATATTTCGGCATCTAAGTATAGACGCATCTCTATACATTTTAAGAATTTATAAACATTTAAAAAAAAAAACATTCTAAGGATTTAAAATACATTTTATTTTTAAGGATTTATAAATTAAACTTCATTGTTGTTGTCTAATTTACTGAATTCAAAAGCTTCACATATAGGATGCTTTTAAGCTCCTATAAATTTCTTGTATAAATTGTAAATGAAATAAAATTAATTTTCAATTTAATATTCGGTCTTGGTTTGGCAACCAGTCAAGGAGAAAGAAAACTTTGAATTCAAAAACTCATGAGCATGGCGGTAAGAAATCCATCCAGTAAAAACCTACTTGTTATGGAAATCAATAGGAGTAGGCAGGTTCGCCTATCGTCCGGTTCACACTCCTCCCGTGTCTTTTGAGTCGGGATAGAGGTTTATCGTTTGTTTCCTGTTTAAAATTGGGTTTCCGGTTCCCTTTAATGTCTACCTCAACTCTATACTTCTAACATTCTTCGCTCTCAAATTTTTTATTTACTATTTATTTTATTTTTTTTTTTTCATTACTTATTTTTAATTTTTTTCCTAAAAAGGAGTAGATAGGTTCTCACCCCTCCTCGGTATTTTGAACAAGAACAGAGGTTTATCCATTGTTTCCTGCTTAGGAATGGGTTTCCGGTTCACTCTAAAGTTTTCTCATTCTCTTTCACTGCAGTAACCCACTTGCGTCTTAGTGACATTATCGCCTTGCTTGGGGTGAATTGATTAAAAGCAAAAAAAAAAAGAAAGAAAAAAAAACACAGCCACGCCAGTAGTCAGTAGACTGGAAATTCAGAAGAAATTTCTGGAAAAAATTATCAGAGGCGAGCCAATGATGACTGTTCTTTGTATTATCTGGAACATATTTACAACTGGATAAGCGGTATATTACATCGAATTAAAAGTTAAATTTGTGTGCGTCCATTGGAAAGCCTGAAAATTAAATAAATATGTAAAGCTGTATGTGTGCCTGTAAATATTATGTAAAACTAGGTACCTCCACGAGATCGCTAAAAAAAGAGCATAGCATGATGAAAAAGACGCCAAACTTGACGAAAAGAAAAATGTTATTGTGTAAATGTTTATGTTACTATTAAGAGGAAAGATCAAAGTTTATTTTAATTATTTAAAAAAAAAATTTCCTACTTTTTAGAACATTCTGAATTTTGATTTAAATATCCTTGCTTCTCTTTCTATCACCGGAACTAGTAAAATAACATATACAATTTTTAGTACGTTTTTTTTTTTGTATGACACACATTAATTTGGAAAATCTTGCAAAAATAAAAATGATTGTCGGATGTTAATGAAACTTCCAGAAACTTTTCACAAATGATCGAAATTATTATAAATATGTTTTTTTATTAAAGTCATGGCAGAATTTTTTTTTATATTTATTACCTCCCCTAACTAATTTTATGAGAACTCGATCGAGTCCACTTTAGTAATTAAAATAGTTAAAAGCACAAGGCTTTGAGGAATGCAAATCATGTTTGTTTGTTTTTTGTTTTTAATTGGACCCTTAAAATCAGCTCTGAATTGTAACATACAAAACTCAATTAAACAAATATATTATTTAATTTCAAATGCTTTTATTTGCTTTTAGTTGTTTTTTTATGAATATGGACAATGTTTTCTGAAAGCAAAAATTTTTTCGATGAAAATGAATTTTTAATACAATTATTTGTTATTTTTTTTAATTATGATAGATTTTTATATTTAAGTTGTTAAAATATTTTAAAATTAGTTAAAAGCCACATCCACTTTTGTAAGTGTCCTTAAGCGATAGATCTTTTTTATCGCGTTGTAAATTGTATCGTTTTGACTAATCAGAAAACCCGCAGTAATTAAGAAATGTAATTTTGCGTTTATAATCGGGCTGTAATTATAAAGTACGGAAGATCAACCAGAATACAATTAAGTTGCGTTATTTGAGTTAAGCATTTTCTCCGCCGCTGTTAAGGCCTTTACTTTTGCGAAACCCGTGTGGAGAAGTTAATTTGATTTTTCAATTTTAACTGAGAAGGGTACCTACAAGTATCAGTATCATCTTATGAAGTTTATACGATCTTATTTTTAAATTAATCTCAGTTATGACATTTTTTCCATAAACGAAATATCAAAATTAATAATAAAATGAATGAAAATACAAATAACGCAGTAAAATGTAGTAAATGTACATAAAATTATAGTATTTTATGTACACTTCTGATAAAATTTCATAAGAAAGGTACCTATAAATTAATTAGATACCTTTCTTATGAAATCTAATCTCACTCTGAACAGTCTTATTTTAATTTTTTTATAATATATTTTCCATAAAGCATCGTAAACGTAAAGGTGACAGTACAAAAAAAAAAAAAAATTAGACCGCTGAAAGTTTTCCTTAAAAATAATGAGTTAAATAATTTGTTCACTTAAATGTAAATAATTTCACTTTTCTCCTTCCGTAGAACAAACTATCCTCACGTAATCTGTCAATATGTCATTCATCACCTGTCAAGTGACGCGAAAGTTTATGACCTGCTTTGTTTTATTTTCAAATTACATCTTTTCGACGCAGAAGCTAAGTTAAACTTAGTTCAAAATATTTTAAATAAACATTATAACTTCTGATTTTCTTAAAATAAGTTTTGAGAAAATGATAATTGATTTTTAAAAGAATTTCAAACTGAGATTTTCATTTTTTTTCTTTATAAACTGGAAAAAAAAATGGTTGCCATGATCGATTATCTGTTAATTTTGCTGACTAAAAAAAAAAAGATTTTTAACGAAAATTTTGGACGTGCTAAGAACGATTAAAAAAATGTAAAATAATACCCTAAAAATACTTTGATCTTTCCTCTTAATAATAACATAAACATTTAGACGATAAAATTTTGTTTTCGTCAAGTTTTTTTTTTTTCATCATGCTATGCTTTTTTTTTTAGCGATCTCGTGGAAGTACCTATATGAAACTGATATCCTTTGTTTTATTATCTGTGAATTGTCATGACTTCTTTGGAAAGAGGATGGTGTAGTTCTCTGTTGCTTTTACCAAGTTTTCCAATGCACCGTTAGATTTTTGTGCCACATTTCTCATCCCATGTTAAAACACTTCCTAGATATTTAAATTTTCGCACTTGCTTGATTTTGGCACCTCTGATTTGTTATTCGTAAGTTGGGCTCTTCTTTTTTAACACCAACAAAAACTAAACGCTGGGATGGTTTGGGCACACGTATTAAGAGTCAACAAGCCTTTCTAGTTGTTTCAGTTTTTTGAGTCTTCAGTCTTTCTCATTATCTGAAACACTGACATGATTTATTGTCACTATTTTATCATTTATTTGAATGAATATTCCTATTATTCTTTGCAATAGGAAACGACCTTAGGCATCTCTTAGGTAGACGGTCTCACAAACGTCGCAATGTGAGACACCATCAAACAGGAAACCTTCCCAATGACCCCCCCCCATTTTATTTTCCTACACAGGCTGCCACCCAACGCCAAAGAAGCCAGTCTACCCTGTTACTTAACCCATAATTGTGGAATGGGAAAGAAATAGTTTCATACCTTTCTCAAAAGCATTAGTGTGTGTAAATATTATGCATAACTCCAAAATCAAATAAATGCGGTTTTTATCATTTACATCTAACAGTATGTGTCTTATCTCTTGCACAATTAGCAAGTGTCTTATATCTTGCCCAACTGATCATGTATATACTGCCCAATTAACATTTGTCTTATATCTTTCTAACTTAACAGTGTCTTATCTTTTGCCCAATTTAGCATGTGTCTTATCTCTTGTCCAATTTAGCATGTGTCTCATATCTTGTGTAATTAGCATGTGTTTTATATCTTGCGCAACTTAGCAGTTCTTGCTTAATGGAAATGACTAATTAGCATAATTAGTTTTAAAAACGAAAATAATAATTGTTTTGTATTTTATTTTCATTCAGGTCCTTAATGATTAATATAAATATACAATTGTTTTGCTTTTATAATTGGAATACTTAATTATTCAAATAAATCTATTTCTTTTACATTATTTGCATCTTTGTTGTGATCCTAACATTTCAACTGTGATGCTGCAGCCTTCTTCAGGTGCTTCTCAATCTGTGTAATCTTCAGGAAATTTTGAACTGACCCTGTTATTTACTGTATATACTCGAGTATACTACAAGTTTTTTATGATCATTTTTTTATGCTAAACATAAGGGATTGCACTATACCCAGGTAACTTTTTACTGAAGGGGTTCAAATTCATGCATTTGCAATGACTGTAACCTACCTACCTTTAGCCTTGCACCCCCACCACCATAGCTTAGATTCTTTCTTTGTGTTGCTATAAAGTAGAGTATCTAAATCCCTTGTATCAGATAGTTTATGGTAAGCGTTTTTTCTCACCATTTTGGGTTAGCTTTGTACAAAAAAGAATGAAGACCATTTATTTGTTATTAAATATGTTGAGGATAATGCCCAGTACTGAAATATTTGACTATGGTTGGCCTACTAGTATTGCGCAGATGCTAGAGTCAAAAGCTGGAGTCAGAAGCTGGAGTCATTACAAATTATATGAAAAAATCAAATTTTTCATTAAAAAAAATTCAGTGGTTGCACTATACATGAAGTAGACTTATACACAAGTATATACAGTAATCTAAAGGAGCAGATTGTTTTCATTCCACTGACCATATTTGGGCATATCTTGGCTTGTTCAAATTGTACTCAGTTATTGCTAGGTTTCACTGTGTCTAAGTCTGTGTTACCTGGCCCAGGGATTGAACTCACTAATATTATATCACCAAATTCAGTTTTTTTAATCATTTCACCCCGAGCATTGCTGGAATGCCACTAGCATGCAGGGGTTTAGAAGGAGTGAAAGTGAAAGTGAAAGAGAAAACTGAGAATAGGGAATATTGAGGAATGGACAAAGAATGAACAGAGTTCAAGAAGACAGAAGATGATGATTGATATTGCATTCAAATATTTGAAGATTTTAGCTTCAGAGAAGCAAGAAAACAGAACAGAGTTCCACAGGTGGGAAGTGAGAGAAAAAAAAACTGTTGGAGTAGAAGACGCATTTGTATTTAGCTATTTCAATAGTAAAATGGTGGGACCTAGATGCCAATCTAGTAGCATGCTTAAATTCATGTATTCAAAGCACCAGGGAAAAAAGCTTGTCAGAGAAGTTGCCATTTGTAGAAATATTTGTAGAAAAGAGAGAGGGAAGCCACATCAAATTGGAGAGAAAATTATTGAAATTGAGATGACTTATCAGAATCAATTACATTACAGCCCCTTCTTTGGATTTTGTCAAGAATTTTGAGGTGTACAGCAGAAGCACCAGACCAGATATGGAAACAGCACTCAATGCACGGACGAATGAAAGATCTGTAAATGTGCAAGATGGATTCTGATGAGAAAAATTTTATGGCACAACACAGTGACCCAGCTTTCCTTGCAGTAGATGTTAAAACAGTGCTCTAATCCATTAAGCTTTTTCCCTCTTGCCTTCATGCCCAAGTTCGCAACTTCATAAAGCTATCTTTTGGTGTCTCATCCTAGCAAATGTGCACTCTCCAAAGAAGGAGAGACTTGTTATGGAATTCTGCAATTGGGATCACAGCTAATTAAGGCTTTTTTTTCCTTTTTTTTATGATAGGAAAAAAGATTTATTTTATTTTTTAATTTTATTTATATGACTGTCACATATCAGTGGTGCTTTGATATCAGCTTCAAGGGTCAAACAAATATTTTTAAATTTATGGACCAGGTTCTGGAGGACCACAAAGTTCAGATATGACACTTGTCAAAACTGATGCACACAAACAAGTTTGAAAAGATACTTTAAGTAATTAATAAAATCTTTAAAAAAATGATAGGGTCTAGACAGATAGAATCTTTAAAAACAGTTAATAAAATTAAAAAAAAAATTATAGATATGCCTAAATGAACATATAAGTATGAGTAGATATATTAACTGATTTATATAATATTATCATCATGCAAACCAATGTTAATGTGGTATTATGCTGGAATAGATATTGCACTCAAACTTCACACCAGGCCATCAAAGGAAGGTGAGTGCAAGGTTGACCTTACATTAATACTGGCCACTAAATGCAGAAGTATGTAACCTCACACCTGCAGGTGTGAGGTTACATTACAGGTTTGAAGGTGTGGAAATGAATTGTGGACTTTCCAGAAACTCCAAAAATAAACAAGCCAAAATGCCACTAAGTTGAGATCCCATTGGTAAACCAAACTTTTGTCTATAAAAAGGGTTATCAAAGGTGAAAAAACATTGATTGGTGGATAAATGGAACATTATTATGGTTTTATGTATAGGGATAGGTAATTTTATTTTTGTTTTTGTTGTGATGAGATAACCCAACTTCCCCATTCACGATAATGGACGGACTGGTTGCCGATAAAGTACGACAACAGCGAACAGTAAGAAAAAGGTCTTCGTTTGCTAACACCTATTGAGGTTAGCATACTCCCGACTCTGGTCTCTGTATTTGACAAACCTACATCCGATTATAAAATTATTATTGAAAACCACACTCGGGGTTACTTTGTTTATTATATCTTGCACGAGATATAACAGTTATAGTCCAGTGTGTTTTTAGCAAATTTAGACATTTCTTCACAGGAACACTTGTATATAAAGATTTTATAACTAAACTAATCATATATTTGTTTTTAATTTCTATGCTTTTTTAATTTATTTAAGAGATCCCCAGAGTTTTTTTTTCATATGCAAGGAGCTAATTGTACCAAGAAGTGGGGTAAAAACATTGGTTAGTATACCAGCTAGTTTATGTGGGGTGCTACCTATTACTGATATAATGTGTCTCATCGGGATGTACCGTTTATGTATTTTTGGTAATCTGTAAAGTGGGGGAGTTTTCAGGTGATGAGTTTTACCCAGGAATTGTCTTCAGTTTCTAATAATTTCTTGCTTTCATCTTTTTAATTTTTGCATCACTTTTATGACCTTGTGTTCATTTATTTTTTGTAAATATTTTGGTCATCGAAGTGATGCCTCATTGTTTGATGATAAATGCATTTGTCCATAATTATAATTCCACCACCTTTGTCAGAAGGGGATATATGAGTCATCTCAAAAATATTTTATCACATAGATATATAAACAAATGCCCAAGAAAGATTTGGATATTATTGGGCAGTTTCTCATACATTGCAGACAGAACTTATGGACCATGTATTTGAGCCAGGGTAAAATAGGCCATTAACCAGTTGTGGCATCCTACTGGTTTACACCGATTTATCCGAAACCAGTTCTTAAAATTATAAATGCTTAGTGAACTGGTTGTTGGATTATCCAAAAATAATCTTAATAGCCAATATATAATAGCTAAAAATATCATTAATAACATTGCTGTAAGTTCTGTGGAGGCTGAAAGAGGGTTTTCTGTGATGAACATAATTTATTCTGACAAAAGAAATCATCATTAAAAATGTAGCAAATCTTCTAATCATAAATTTGATAGGCATTCCATTGGCTGTAGCAATTCAATTCAAATGTGCCTAAGAAACCATAGCACAGCTGATGACTCTAGAGTCAAAAAGCATCATACTTCTGAACAGAAATGGGTGCCCCCTACTTTCGGCCTTGTGCTACATCTAAGCTATGCTTGGAAAATCACTACTTCTGAACAGAAATATGATCAGAACAAAATTTCAATCTGGAAATATCTTAATAAATAAATGTTTTCTATTAAATTATCAAAATGGTTTAATTCTTTTTGATGCTATAAAGTGATTTGTTTTTATTTTCAGATTGAAAAGAAAATAAGCAGAATAGGTTACTAAAGATTACTTGACTTTATAGAACTGATTCCTGGGAATTTTGAAATACCATTATTGACTTTAACCAAAGACTGGCACAAGAGTAAATGATGTAATATTGGAATGAATAAAATGTTAACTAATGAAAATTCAAGTCTCATGTTATTATTTAATCAGCATCCTCGCTTCTTTACATGAACACAAGAAATAATCTCTCATATATAACTTTGCATTTTATCATAATCCAGACAATTAACATCTGCCAGTTAGTGTTTAGGTGCACTCAGGATCTACTCTGAATTTGCACTATTCATTTGGGTGGATGTATGAAAGACACTCCTGCTGCTTTTCAAGGTTTTGTTTATATATTTATCTGACAAACTGTTTTCCCACATGCTCACCTATCTGGTGCAACTTGAAGGATCATATAGATCTGCTGCACTCAGAAGTTAATAAGTCATATTCCAGATCAACACTGTGTCCAGCTTCTCTGAAGGATACACAGAGTGCAAAATTGATTTTGTCATAATCTGGGGTGAGACATATTCTATATATGATAGGATCTTAAATGATCTTTATTTGTGAGACGTAAGTGATCATGGCTCTCTACAACTTCATAACCTTTGTCATGCTGAGCAATGTTTGTTTTTTTACTATCCCTCCCATACCCTGTTCTGCTTCTGATTGGATCTTAATTGATAGGATCCTTAAGAAAACGATCTTTGATTGGATCTTAATTGATAGAACCCGTAAGAAAACAATCTTTGATTGGATCATAATTGATAGGACCCTTAAGAAAACAATCTTTGATTGGATCTTAATTGATAGGACCCTTAATTGATATGATCTTTAAAATTTACTCTTGATTAGATTTTAATTGATAGGGCCCTTAAGAAATTGATCTTTGATTGTATCTTAATTAATAGGATCTTTAAAATTTATTTTTGATTTGATCTTAATTGATATGATCCTTAAGAAATTGATCTTTGATTGGATCTTAATTGATAGGATCTTAATTGATAGGATCTTGAATGATAGGATATTTAAAATTTACTTTTGATTGGATCTTAATTGATAGGATCCTTAAGAAGTTGATCTTTGGATCTTAATTGATAGGATCTTTCAAATTTATTTTTGATTGGAGCCTATTTGAGAGAATCCTTATGAAATTGATCTTTGATTGGATCTTAATTGAGAAGATCTTGAATGATAGGATATTTAAAATTTATTTTTAATTGGATCTTAATTGATAAGATCTTTAAAATTTGTTTTGGATTGAATCTTAATTGATAGTATCAATAAAATTTATTTTCTATTGAATCTTAATTGATAGAATCATTAAGAAATTGATCTTTGATTAGATCTTAATTTATATGATCTTTACATAGATGAGGTAAATATATTGGCATGAGCAGACTGTGATAGACTGATAAATGGATTGATCTACATGACCCAATGCATGAAATGTTAAATAACAGACATTAGTAGAAAGATAGACAGAGAGAATCTCTTTACTACAATCCCATGAGAGAAAATGAAGCAATTTTATGTGCTCCCTAAACAAAATTCACATTCTGACATGAGTCTGCAGTTTGATTGTAATTTAGAAATGATTGAGTGGCTCAGCTTGGGAAATCTTGTTAGAAGGAAAGAGAGTTTCACTTGTTAATGTTTGAACCACAAACCTTTTCAGAACAGCAGGTAAATGATTGAGATGAAGTAGAAATCAAAAACGAAAAAAAAAAGTTAGAGGAATAAAATTTGAACCCCAGAAGAATTCTTCTTTAGATGAATTTACAGAAACAAAATAAGAAAGAAAGAAAGAAATTTCATCTGACTGAATGACAAATTAAATTTTGCTTTTTTAAATTTTTTATTTGTTTGAAAAGAGAAAATGAGGACAAAGCACTTAAAAGATTGAAAATTGAAAAACTTTGATTTTTTTTACAGGTTGGTTTGATAAAAAAAAAACATCAAGAGA
>CAHIKZ030004744.1:2095000-2117500 GCA_903632075.3 Acanthosepion pharaonis | reverse complement strand
GAATTTTCTATTTTCTTCTGTATTATTTCAATTAAATTTTGTTGTTGTTTCTGGAGTTACAACAACTGTTGTTGCTTTTGTTGTTGTATTCTTACCACTTGGACTAATAATTTTTCCATATTTGAAGAATACCTATTTTTTTTTTCTCTTTTTTTAATTTTTGCACACACCAAAGAAAAAAAATTAAACCAACATGGTTCTAATTTTTCATTGTCACTGTTATCATGAGTGCTGAAGTAAAAAATAAAATATTCTTTCCTATTTGTATGAGTTTTAAGACCTCCATAGTGGGATTGGGTACAGAACTGTTCTGTTTTTCTCAGCCAAATCTCTATTCGAAGACAGACCCTGACTAAGTCATCCTCTACCCGAAGAAAGAGGTCTTGTTTTGTCTTGTCTTGACGCGACCCAAAGACAGACTGCACCAGACTTCCCTGACTCACTTGGAGTTCATTAGTTAAGGCATCTTGCCTAGTTCATTTGTGTTACTGGGTATTTGTGTTATTTGCTCTTCAACATCACCATATATATATATATTTATATATATATATATATATATATATATATATATATGTATGTATATATATATATATATATATATATATATATATGTGTGTTTCATTAAAGTGTTTTCTTTTCTGGACACAAATTGTATAAAAACTATTCAAAAGTCCTGCATATTTGAGTGCTTTTGGCTATACTTTTAGCCATTATCAAGGATGATTTTATTTTTACTTTTTAACTGAATGTGTGTTTTTTATGTATGTATCTGAATTTATAGAAATATTTGATTTTCCAAACATGGTTAGCACATTGTGACCATATTCATAGATAATGTTCAATGTTGTTTTTTTCTTTTTTATTATTAGGGCTTCCATTATTTCTAATCATTTTTTTACATGTGGATATGGTTATTATTATTATTATTATTTACTACTATTATGTTTCAGATGGAGTCTGGTGGGGTTGTTTGTGTGTTTAAATGAGTTCTAATGGAGCTGTGATCAGATAGGTATAACATAAGTAAACTGGATAGTCATGTATTAGTATGACTATTGTGATTATTTATGAGTTTGGTTTGATCAGAGACATAGCTCTTTAAGGTACATTTGAACTTGTATATAATGTTGTTTTTTTGTAGTTTTGATTTTGCAGGTGTGTTGTTATTTTTGAGGGTAAGGTTTGTTGTTTTAAATTTTTTGTAGTAGATAATTTAATTTTTTTGTTCTGGTCAACTAGGGTAGTGTATTTCTTTATGATATTTTTAAGTGAAGATTCATCTTACTTATAGGTTATGTGCATTTGACTTTTGTGGAAGATGTTTATGTTATTGTTTTTGTCTGTGTATTCAGTATCATTATTATTTACTTTGGAAAGAAATAATCTAATCTGGTGGTCAATGAGGTAATTAGGGAAACCATAGTTAACTAATGTCTGTTTTGCATTGTTGAGTTCTTTAAAGAAAAGTAGACGAGAGGATTCTCCTGAGCTCTCTTTAGGAAATTTTTTTATCACTGCTTTTGAGATTATCTATTTCTTGTGTGTTTTTCGCTAATATATATATATATATATATATATATATATATATATATATATATATATATATGAATGAAGATAATGAGACAAAGTGGGAAAGCTATAACCAACAATGCCTGTGTCACTGAGAATGGCTGCTGCTTTCAGATTCTTTTGGTTAAAATGAAAGATAAAACTCTATCTAAGGCAAAAATGTTTTTGGATCCCCAAGGACAATAGAGAACCATAAATCAAATTATCTTATCATATGTGAAGACCAGACAGACTGCATGTCAGTTTGTTATATATATATATATATATATATATATATATATATATATATATATATATATATGAGAGCCTTTTGTGTCTTGGTTTGTAAATCAGTCCACAGAAACAATGCTTTTATATATATATATATATATATATATATATATATATATATATATATATATATATATGTGTGTGTGTGTGTGTGTGTGTGTTTGTGTGTGTGTGTATGTATTTACTTGTACACACATGTACATTCATGCACATTCACACATACATATGCATATATTAGATTGTTTTTTTGGGGGGGAGCACTCATGTCAACATTGCGATAAAATATTTAAGCTAGAAAGCAAACAAGACATCTCTCACTCTCTCTCCATCTCTCTCTCTCTTTCTCTATACACACACACACACACACACATATATATATATATATATATATCGATATCAAGTGACTAAGATAGATAGATAGAAAATAAAGTAAACATTGACAGATAGACTGAAAAGTCATCAACAGACTAAGATAGCTGGATAGATAGTGTAGTATTGTATGTAAATGAGATAAAAGCAGGACACAACAGTGAATTCCTGTAGAGCTACTATCTATTGACCTGACAATGTATATCCTAGAGATTACTCTACTTCATAACAAAATAGGATCACCAATAGGATCCCTAACCACTTTAGATGAACCGGAGCACATAGAAACATGGATTAGATGTTTTGCAGCATTGGCTGGAGTAAAGAAACTGAAAGATAAGAAAGCCTCTGAAGGGGAGAATGAAATTATGGATTTATTTTTGGCTTCAGCAGGATGTGAAGCCATAAGGAAATTATCCATTATGGTGTACCCCAAAATACAGGAAATTTCAACCATTATTAAAAGAAATATGTGACCAATACAAAGCTGATTATTGCAGAGAGAACAAAATTTCTGGAAAATAGACAAATGAAACCATAATGCAATATTTACACAGATTGAAAGAAGCATCAAGATATTGTGAAGTTGAAAAACTGGATTCAAGAGAAATGTCTATAGAAGACAAATTGATCATTCTAAAACTAATTGAAGGCAGATAGGACATTACACAAAAACATAAGATCCTAGAACGGCTGCAAGCAAATGATATTAAAGTAGAAGCAAGTGCAGAATTCTTGCAACAATTAGAATTAATTAATGAATTTAATAATTCTAAAAACAATGTGGAAGCCTACAACACAACTAAAAATCCTAATTAATGCAAATATTGCAACAAAGAACATAAAAGAAACAAAAACAAATCTCCAGCCCTAGGAAAATTATGTTTAAACTGTAAAAGAAAAGACCATTTTCAATCTGTGTGCTGATACATCAAAGAGAATAGAAAGGGTAGAAAATATAAACCCTCATACTGAAAATATAGAAGTATATTTGATAAGATCAGCAAAAAGTAGTGAGACAGTAAAATTAAATGGCATAACCTTTCCAATGCAGTTTGACATGGGGAGCGATGTTACCTTGATCTCAAGGAATTTCTGGGGAAGAAAATGGATAAACCCAAATGAAGAAAAAGTAATCTTAATTTAAAACAATTTGATGAATCTGTCATCAAATCTCTAGGCTCCTTTGAAAGAACTTTCAAGACAAAAAACTGTTTTGAGATTATTCCCATCACTGTTGTAGAATGCACAAAAACTCACGGACTCCTGAAAATAGACATTTTAAAAGTGGATACGGCAAAATTAATAAACTGTATAAAGACAGAAGAACCTGACATAGGACTATTAAAAAGATATAAAGCTAGTATTTATCTAAAAGAAAATAATCATCCTATTTTGAATCTTGAAAAATACCTATTCACATTATACTCATGGTAGTTGTAAAACTAAAGAAAATGGTAGAAAAAAAGCATATAGGAAAAAGTTACCCAAGGTGGTAGCAGTTGGACTTCACCAATTGTGGCAATATGAAAACCCAATGGTGATTTGAGAATATGCGGGGATCACAAAGTGTGTGAATCATCAGATATGCTCTGAATCATTCCCCTTACCTAACAGAGAAATGGCAATTCATGAATTAGCAACAATTAAATAGATTGACATGAAATCGGCATATAACCAAATACAGATTGACAGAAAGTCAATTAATACTCCAATAGGCTTACTAAGATGGATTCATCTTCCATTTGGAGTTAAGACTTCAAGCCATATTTTTCAAAAGGCAATTGAAAAAGTTCTTTTGGAGGGGGTAAAAAATATAATCGTATATCAAGACGATATAGGCATGTAAATTGCAGTAAAAGAGGAATTAAAAAATGGAACAAGTTTTAAACAAATTAAAAATTGCTGGTATTACTATAAATAGTGATAAAAGTGAGTTAAATTGTGACAATATATCATATTTGGGATACCATATATCTAAAAGAAGGAATTTCACCAGACAACAAACTGATAATTAAAATATCAGAAGTATGTACTCCAAAAAGTAAAAAAGAATTAGAATCCTTTTGGGGATTGACCAATTTTTATAGCAAATATCTATCTAGGTACAGCGATCTAATAGAACCATTTGCAGAATTATTGAAAAAGAAGACAGAATTCAAATGGACTCAAAGGCAAAATATGGCTTTCGAAAGATTAAAAAAAGCCACTAATAAGAAGACTGATTGCAAAATCTTTGATTCAAGAAAGAAGTGACATTGACTACGGATGCAAGTGAACATGGTGTAGCTGCAATTGCATCATAAGAAGGTCATCCAATAATGTACCTGTCGAGAAAATTAACATCAACTGAAGCTAACTACTCAAATATTGAGAAAGAAGCATTAGAAATAGTATGGAGCACAGAAAGAGCTCAAAATATTTTTGTTAGGACTAAAATTTTTGTTAAAGTCATATCACAAAACTTTAGAGTTTATATTTAACCCCAGAAAGAAATTTCCAAAAGTCACATCTTCTAGAAGTTTAAGATGGGCTATAAAACCCATGGCCTATGATTTTGATATCATATATATATATAAAGGTGTACACGATTCCACACATGTATGAGCTATCCAGTCCAAATTTTCGACAGTAAAAATTAGAAACATCCAGTCAGGTTTGTTAAATTAAATAATCCGCAAATATCCTTGGGAAAGGTATGAATTCATCTTTTCCCCACAGCTATAGGTTAAAGAGTTGGACTTGTATCTGGAAAAAAATCACTGTTATTCTCAAAAATTGTTAATACAATATTCATTCATAAAAGAAGAATTATTCTTACAATCCCAAATATATTCCATCTTTAAACAACCCACAAAGGGTTGACACCCCCCCCCACAAAAATAAAATAAAACAAAACCCTGACACACTCTAAATATCTCAGAATTGTGTTGCTATATAAGTTGAAAATGTCTGGTGAGAAGACACATCTTTGTATTATGTCTCTTTTTAGTTTGTATATTTACTGAATTCATTTTCACATCCTAGGTTTTGAGGAGCATAAAACCACCTCTTAATTGCTTTTGTTCCCAGGTACACTTCTGATCTGGGGTGGTACCACCTGTTAAGATTTAAACTATGGGCAAATAGTTCAACCCCAAACTGGCATCAAAACACTATGAAAGTATAAAAATACATTTTCATAGTAAAATAATACCAGCAATACATTTTTTGAAGAAAAAAATATTACCACCAATACAATTAAAAAAGAAATATTACCAGCAATACATTTTAAATTTCTCTTCTTGATGGTGATTAGGAGATCTTCCAGTGGGCATGTTTGTTTTTTTGGGGGGGATCATGGTGCTATGCACTGCATCATTTGTGATGTGGTCTACATAAGAGATGTCTTGGATAGTTCTGTAGCATCTCATTTCTAATGCTTGAATTCTTTGTTGTAAGGCATACTGAAAGATTGAGAAGGCCAATGTACATAACAGTGTGATCTTTGATTGGAAGCAGGGGGTCATGTTTTTCATGGAAGTGAGAAATGAGCCCATAAACGAAAAATAAAGAAGTCACTTCTAATGAAATATGAACTTGCATCTCACAGCATCAGAATACATCTTGCACATTTATAAATCTACCATTCATCTATGTATCGAATATTGCTGTCATATCTGGTCTGGTGCTCTGGCTATATATCTTGAGATTCTCAACAAAATCTAAAGAATGGCCTGATATTTGTCTTGACCTGGCATCTCAACTTCAGTCACTTTCCCACATCTGTCACATAGTTGCCTCTGTCTTTTCTATAAATATTTTCCTGGCATTTGTTGTAATGAGCTGTCCTCACTGGAGCTAGTTTTTAAATTGTTGTTTTATTCCCCTCTCTCCACAGACAATGAATTGTACATGTGGGAACTAGTTAGGATTTTCATAGAGACATTGTGGTATTATGGTAGATGTAGTAAGAAAGGCAAGTAAGTATGTGTTGTTTTGGTGTTAGGAATATTATTGTATGTTTGGGTCAGTATTTGTGGCTAGCTAAGTTTAAAGTTAAGAAAGATGAAGATTGTCCTTTTCCCCATTTCCCATTTTGGCCTTGTGCCACATTTTGTAAATATTTATAAATCAATATCACTCTCCTCCTTGGTACCTCGACTCCATACTACTAGATTCTATTCTAACAGTTTCCTTTCTCGCACTTCTTATCTGTGGAACTCTCTTCCAATTTCTTGATTTCCCGCCACCTACAATCTTAAAAAATTTAAATGCAATGTTAATAACCATCTTTTGTCTTCTTGAAACCCATCCTTTTATTGTTCTTTCTCCTTAATAAAGTCTTCTCATTCTCTTCCACTCACAGTAACCGCTTGTACTTTAGTGGCATTATCACCCTGTTTGGGTTGAAATGATTAACCTCTCTCCAACAGGTGAGATGTAGCAAGCCTCTTGCTGCTGTATCGCTACTTCCATGGAAAGTATATATTCCCTGGTGCCACTAATTCAAGCCTTCACAGTAAGGGTAGGCTATGCTGTTTACATAGTAGCAAACCCCACCCACATTCCCTCTGTATTCCATTGGTGAGAAGTAAGTTCAACTCTAACAGCCTCTTCTCACAAACCACTGCTCTGTGGAACTGACTCTGAAAAGGATGTTCCCACAATCACTACAATCTTAACCTATTCAAGACTAGGGTTAACTCCTCCTATCAATATAAATTGCCTCTTAATGTAAACCCTCTCACTTGAATGGCCCACTGGCCAAGTATAGGGTAAAACTTACTGTAAAAAAGCCTTCTGACAAATTTAGCTCCAAAAATAAAAAAAAATTATATAAGAATTATATATAGGGACTTTCATTTATAATCCAGCGTTATTTCTTAATTATTTTTTAATTATTTCTTAATTATTTTCTTATTTATTTCTTAATTATTTCTTATTACTATGTACTTTATATTTAGTGAATGTATATGTTTGAGCAGACATCACTATTTTTTCTTATTTTTAACAATATGATTTATGTCTACCATCCTGGGACTTTTTGCGAGACTTTAATAGAAAGAACATGCCCTTCAGCAGGATTCAAACCCTTATGTAGGAGGGGGTGAAATGATTAAAAAAACAACAAGAAAAATATAGAGAAAATATAATGATAAAAAATAAAATCATGAAAATAAAAAAATTAAAGAAAAAATTTTCTCTATGATCAGGTATTAAAAATAAAGAAGGACAACAAATTTGTACTCTCATTAGTATCATTCATACTTCTGTGACTGAAGTGGTTAAAACACTGTCCATGAAAATTAGGTTCAGTATGAGTTGGATGCAAATTCAGATTTTCTTGGAAGCTACCTTCTTATTTTCCAGTTTTGCAATATTTGTTCTTTTGATTAAAGAATATAACAAAAATACAACAGATCTTGTAATAAAATAATACTAATCATGAAGAGTGTATTGACTTAAAGGTTAACAATAAAATTAGTAATAAAAGAATAGTAATAATGAAATGTTTATTGACTCAAAATTTTGGAATGAAAAGTACTAATAATCAACCAATTTAAGACTAGTAATAAAATAATATTAATTAATAAGTGAGAGTTTATCAAGTCATAGTAGTGTGATAAAAAATGCAATAAGTAATAAAATAGTTATAAAAATACTAAAAATAAAAATGATATATGTTGGAATATCTGAACTGAAACCTTTATTTCATCCACTGGGGTAGATTATTCTAATCCCACGTGCCATGCCTCTTCTGGATATCTCAGTTTCAGTTATTTCCCTTTAGTAACTCAACCCTCCAAGTTTTTGTTCACCTCTGCTATGGCCAGGTATTGAACTCACAACATATTGAGTCAAGTCACTGGATTACTTCAATTCCAATGTATATCACCTGAAGAAGGTGGGAATATACAATGGCCAAAACATGACAATAAAGATGAGGACAACAGGCCAAACAATATAAATAGTGTAAATAGTTACAAGACCTCATCTCAGAAATATAGACTGTGAATATGGCAATAAAGATGAGGACAACAGACTGAACAATGTAAATAGTTAACCTCATCTCAGAAATAAAGATATGTTAAAAATAAAAAATATAAAAATTGTAAAACTAAGTTTGCTTAAAAAAGTAAGACCTTTTTAAAAATAAATATTTTGTAATCATTTCTGGTGTTTCCTTGTTTTCTGAAGTTCAACAGAAACCAAGGAAAAGCCACACTTGAAGTGATTCTGTTTAATTTTAGTTGAGTCTTAAGTGTGTATTCAAAAAAGAAATTGTCGCCATATTGATTAACAGTTCCTTCTTCATCTATCAGAAACTTTGGAAACTACTTTGGAGCTGGAAAGCATTTTCACCTTAAAAGTTCATAGTACACATGCTGTTCTTTCTAGCCTTGAATAGTAAACACTGTTTTGTCAAGTGTTTGAGAAATATAGCTCAAGGAATCAGAATATAAATAAAACTACATTTTCTGGCAAGATTTGAACTTGCTTCCTTTAATCTTAAGAACTTGTCATGATTTCTTCTTCTTCTATATACTGGGTCCCTTCAGTATAAATGGCTCTCCATAACTTCCTCTCCTTTGTAGCTATTAACAATCTTTGTCCACTCCCAATCCCTGTCATGGCATCCATTTACACAAGTCCATTGGGTAAGTTACTGGCTATTTCCCTCTGCCAACCTTGCCTTAAGTCCTATGAGTGTCAAATTCTCTAGGCCCTCTTTCCTCATCATGTGTCCAAGAAATTTCAACTTTCTCTTTCTGATTCTAAATATCAATGTCCTTTTTATTTCTATTTTCTTTAAAACCTCTTCATTAATCATATGCTATGTCCATGGTTATTCTCAGCATCCCACTGTAGAACCAAATTTCCATTGCTTTAAGTCTCCTCTTCATCTGTGAAGAAAATGTTGAGCATTCAATGCCATATAGAAGAATTGATATTCTGTAGCTGTTCTGCACTGTTTTTTTCTTTTTGTATTTTTTAAAAAAATTTCTTCTCCTTAATACTTTGCTTATTTTTTGGAAGGCATCTTTTGCTGTTGCAATGCATGTTCAAATATCTGTCATATTTTCCATCATCTGTTATCTTAACAGCCATGCAAAGTTGTAATAAAAGCAAGAGAAATAAGATGAAAGAAATACTAATCAAAATTAATAATAATAGACACTAATTTATCTAAGAAATTCAGATAATTTACCATATTTCTCATATGCTAAGATGTTATAAGTGGTAAGACACATGGTAATTTTTGGAAAAAAAATAATTGACGATTTAATAGCTTATCGTATTAGCAAGTCTTGATTCTCTGTCATCGTTTTTCTTTCTGTCACAATGTAGCACATTTTCAACCTATTATTAAATATTTGTGGTTATTGTTAATTAAGTGTCTGTCTATATTTCTGAGATGTACATTATTTATATTATTCGGACTATTGTACTCATCTTTGTTGCCATATTTATCACAACGTTTCGGCCATTGTACGCTCCGGCCTTCTTCAGGTGGTTGGAATGTCGAACTGAACCCTTTATTTCGCTCACTGGATTAGACTGTTCTAATTCCACATGCCAGTGGAGAACTTTCAGAGAGAAATTAACAGGCGATAACTGATAACTGACATCCATCAAACATGGCACGTGGAACTAGAACAGTCTACCCCAGTGAGAGAAATAAAGGGTTCAGTTCGACATTCCAACCACCTGAAGAATCCGGAGTGTACAACGGCCAAAATGTTGTGATAAATATGGCGACAAAGATGAGGACAATAGTCCGAATAATGTAAATATTGTTAATTAAATTTTCAATTAACTAAAAACTAAAAAAGGCATGGTATGTGGAATTAGAACAATCTACTCCTGTGAAGTAAATAAAGAGTTTGATTTGAAAATCCAACAAATATCACCTGAAGAAGGCTGTAGTGTACAATGGCTGAAACATTATGAATGGGACAGTAAAGATGTGAACAATAATCTGAACAATGTAAATAGTGTAAATAGGTACAATACTACATCTCAGAAATAAAGATAGAAGTTACAATTATTTATTCTTGGTGTAAAAGCAAGAGAAATAAGATGAAAGAAATACTAGTAAAAAATTAATAATAATTGAAAAAGAAATATTATAAATTACAATAATTAAAATCAATAATTAGCAAAAATAATTAGTCTATTCCTATTATACCAGGTGTAACGGCAAAATTGTCCATTTGTTAGATTAAGCTTTGAATTGTTGTATCTTAGAAATAATATATCTTACAGGAATTCTTCAAAGTTTTTAGAACACTATTGGACTTGCCTTTGAGCCATAAGAATATATCATTACACTCCATGCTTAACAGAAGAATCGGTGATGAAATTGATCATAAACGGAATGGCACGTTCTTTATTAATCAACCATAGCTAAGGATTGAAAGTTCATGAAGGATTGAAATAATATTCATATATATATATATATATATATATATATATATATATATATATATATATATATATATATATATATATATATATATATATATATATATATATATCATCCTCCAGGAATAGCCAACTGACTAACAGTTCTGGTTCTGCTATTGCTGAACATTTAATAAATGCGTGGAAAATTTTTAGTGGTGACCGATTTACAATTTTATCTAGGTCCCACTCCTCAAGGTTCTAGAGTCCTTGTATATCAGATCTCGTGAGCCTTCCCTTTGTAATCATTTCTGGAGGGAATGCTTGCTGGGTCTGAATGTTATTGGACTCTAGTTTCTTGAAATTCATAATTTTTTTTTCCCCATTCGATTACGTTCGTTAATTAAAAATTAATTTACACACTTTTTAAATTCCCAGAATAAAAAAAATTGATAAGTCCTGGGACGAAACCGGTTGTTTTTATTTTAGCTTTTGCTTTTAAAAATGCCTTATAAATATTGTCTTTTCCTGTCTATTATTAAATTAATAAACGAAAAACTTATTTATATATATATATATATATATATATATATATATTATTCCAGGATCATTTTCCAACTTATCCAAGATGATCTTCAACCTCTCTAAGCTTCTAACTTTCTGCCCTGGAGTAACAAGGTGCCTCACATGTTTCATGTACAATTTCATTTTCAAGTTTTTTTTACTGCTTTTTGGACTGTCATAGCTGAAACTCCTCTCTCGTGTACCAAACGTCTTATGGATTGAGTTGGATCTTTTCTAATTGATCACTTTAGCTCTAAGTTGAAATGATGATCCCTCTTCTTGTTTTGACATCCTGATCCAGTTTTCCTCTCTACTGTTCCCTCTTTTTTAAACTTATTCACCGTTCTCTTCAAGGTTCTTGAATGGACTTTGAAGATGAAACCCAAGGTATAGATGTTGGTACAATTACTGCAGGCATAAGTGATCTTATCCCTGTCACCATTGGGAAGATATAGTGGGTCTGACACAAAACGATTTTAACCTGTTCGCTTTCAAGCTGAGTAACTCAAAGGGTTTTTCAGTGATTCTTATGATAAATGTTGTCAAGATGGCTAAACGTCTTATCTGAAAATTTGAAAAAAAAGAAACTCAATTAGTTTAGTGGTTTTTTAGATATTAAACATTTTGTGGGATGGACAATTTTATGCTGTAACATAATTTGGATAATTTTACTGTTACACCCGGTATATATATATATATATATATATATATATATATATATATTGTTGTTACACTTGGTATAAACAAGCCATAGAAATAAAATTATATAAATAGTAATTATAAATTGGAGATACCAAGATCAAATAAGTAAAATAATTAAAATATTTGGTGTTTTAACAGAGGACAGTAAATGTAACACCAAAATCAGAAGGGATATTGGAATATATTTCAAAAGCTAAGCAAAGTATTAAGAAATAGAAAATCTCCATTAGAAATAAATGAAAGAGTACTGAAATGTTACATGATATCAATCCTTCTATATGGCAGTAAATGCTGGACAATCTTCTCGCAGATGAAGTATAGACTTGAAAGAACAGAAAAGTGCTTCTACAGAAGGGTGATGATAATGCCACAGACCAAACATGTGAACAACAATGAAATCTCAGAGAAAATGGAAGCAAAATCAGAAAGAGACAGAATTTCTAAGGCACATAATGAAGAAAGAAGGCTTGGAGAATTTTATACTCACAGGACAGATTGAAGGTAAGAGGGACAAAGGAAAACAACCTACATGAAAAGCTTGATGGCAGAACAAGTTTTAGGAGAGATAACAAAAAGACAAAATTTTTTATGTGCTGCAAAAACAGGAAATAGTGGAGAGCTATGATCACCAACGTCTAGAAGGGACATGGCCCCTAGAAGAGAAAGTAATAATAATTGAAAATGTATCATTTAGGAATTTCAAATATGTTGTTGCATGTATTATCCTTTTCGCAGCTAAATCTTTTAAAATTAAATCCCTAAAGAACATTTGAAAAAAGACACATCAAGGCCCCACAACTGGTTCTTGTGATATTGAAAATAATTGGTTACATTCTGAACAGACTTCATGTATGCATAAATAAATTTAAGATCTTATTATATTAGACTTAAAGTGGGGAGAGGTGTGTGGTCCATTCCAGGTGGTGCAATATTTAGTTGAATTGGTATTTATTAATTAGAATGCAAAAATTAAATGTAACATTTTTTCTTCTTATTCTCTTTATGCCATTTTTATCTAAGTTAACTTTATGGTTAAGTAAAACATTGGACATTTTTATTGATTGATTGATTTTATGCTTTATCAACCTTTGCAGGTCAAATTATGAGTCAGTTATGATTTGTCACTTTTTTTCATAGTACCTATAATTTTCCATCTTTTTCACTGTTGCGTTTGTTGTTGGCAGTGTTTTTTAGAGGAGGGATGATTTTTTTTTGTTTACAGACAAAACAAAATAAATTTACTCTTTCTTTATATTTTGTAGATGTCCAGTTTTGGAATGTGGTTGGTTTAGAGGGGGGGGAAAAGCACAAATTCTGGGTTTTATTCAAAAGTTTTGGGCATTTAATCAGTGGACATAAAATTACTCTGGACTACTTTGAAGTAGACGCCTGCAACTAGATTCTTTTACATTTTTTCAAGGTAACATTTCCTGAACTTTTGCATATCTACTTGTGTACATGCCTCTATGTATATGCGTGTGCATGTTTGTGTGTGTGTGTGTATGTGTGTGTATAGCATAAATTCTTTACAAATAATAAAACAAGAAATAAGAGTAATGGTAATAATAGTAGCAACGGTAGCAGCAACAGTAGTAATAGTAGTAGTAGTAATAGCAACAGTAGTAGTAATCGTAATAGTAGTTGTAGTAATAGCAGTAGTAGTAGTAATCGTAATAGTAGTAGTAATAGCAGTAGTAGTAGTAATAGTGGTAGTAGTAATAGTAATAGTAGTAGTAGTAATAGCAGTAGTAGTAGTAATAGCGGTAGTAGTAATGGTAGTAGTAGTAGTCTCAATCTTTTTATGTCAAACATCAATTATTTATCTATCTTCCTTATCTTCTTAATCTTCACTTCCTACCACCTCCTCTTTGACTTATATTCCACCTCATTCATAACTATTTTAATAGTAACCTTCTACCTTGAGTGGCTCTCGAACCCTATATTGAATGAACTTTAGTGTTAAAAAATAGTAAAAGAGGGAGCAGTCATAGCTGTAGCAGCATTGTTGTTAGTATTATTAGCACAAGTTGTAGTAGTATCAGTACTATGTTCAACACCATGTGGCGACAATTTATTTCATGTCTGAACACAATTTTCGGGCCATCATATATATGTATATATGCATGTATGTCTACATTTTTGAGTATGGCCAAGTGATTTGAAGCATGAAACCTGAATTTGAATTTGTCAATTTGTCAAATGACTTCTTGGTATTATCAGATGGGGAGGCAAAATTAGTGAAATTAGGTAGACAAAACAGTTTGGTATCTGTTGATGCTGTGCTAGTATGAAGGAATAAGTCATCATGGCCGAGGGTATGAGTGTACTGTCCTTTTTTACACTGTTGTTCTTGCTAGATTATGTACTCTCTCCCAGAAACTGTAATGAAAGCCCACCAGAACAGCTGCAGCATGAACTATAGGTGGGTGCTGTGAGTGTTGAACAATCAGAAATCTGCCTGTGCAGGGATCTGTGACGGGGATTGATGAGATACCCTAGCAGACAGGTGTGCTCAGAAATGAGTAGCTAGCTATTATCTGTGCAAACATATTGTTGTTCAAAAGGAAACAACTACAGTATCATTATAAAGAGGTTTATATATACATATATATATATACGTAAACTGAAACCTCTTTCTGCTGTTATATTGTTGTTGGTTCCTTTTGAAAAACCATTCTAAGTCTGTTAGGTAAAAGCATCTGCTTCCACCTGGAAGCTGCCAGGTTTTCTACAGGTAGTTAAAGAGACTTGCTTAAGGTAAGTACCACATAAGAAAACTTGCTGAGTTCACTTATTGAATTAATGGAATACTGACACAGTCTGGATGAACCAAAACCCCTCCTGGCTTTTTTCTTTGTTTTTTTTTTTTTTTTTTTAGGGGTGAACTGAGTCTAGAATTTTTTTCTAAATCTTGGAAGAACTATTTTTCCTTCGTTTTTCTTTTGTTTTGTTTTTTTTTTAACAATTTCTCTTTTTCTCAGTAGAGCAAAAAAAGAAAAGAAAAGAAAAGAAATAGACAAGAAAAGTACTAAAGAGAGCTAATAGTTTTTGCTGCTGCTGCTGCTACTACTGCTGTGGTTGTTTTTGTCTCTGCTGCCAGGGATTAGAGTTTTTGAAAGTAGAAGTTAAAAGCTTTGGAAATGGTTATCGACAGCACACAAAATCCTTGCAAGTAATGGAGGAAGGGAAACAAACATGAAACAGAGATAAAAAGAGAAAGTGTGAAAAAAAATCTTTGAAGACAAAAAGAATGAGAAAGAGAGACAAAATAGCAAAGAAAGAAAGAAAGAAAGAAAGAAAGAAAGAAAGAAAGAAAGAACAAGAAAGTTGAAGAAAATAAAAAAGAAAGTAAGAAGAAAATAAGAGAGATGAATAGAGAAATAGAAAGAGAAAAATAGAAAGGAAGACAGACTGATTAAAAAAGAGAGACAATGTAATAACCACAGAGAAAAAAAGAGACAACCTGGTATATAGAAAGAGAGGAATAGAAAGGAAAGCAGGCTGATTAAAAAGAGAGACAATAAAATATCCACAGAGAAAAAGTGAGACAAATAGTGAAGTAGAAAGAGGGAAATACAAAGAGAGACAGAGTGAGTAAAAAAACAGAGACAATGAAATAGCTACAGAAAAAAAGAGAGACAAATAGATAGAAATACAAAGAGATACAGACTGATTAAAAAAACAGACAATGAAATAACTAGATAGAAAATGAAAGACACAGAGAGAAATTTAAAGAGAGAAAGACAAAGTGAAACAGATTGATTAAGCAAAAGAGAAGCAATAAAATAACTACAGAGAGAAAGATAGAGAAAGACAAAAAGAGAAAGACTGAATTAAAAAAAGAAATGAAATACTAAGAAAAAAAGAGACAAAAAGAGAAAAAAAAAAAGGGAAAATGGTGGAGAATTTCTTTTCTTTTTTTTCATAAGAATTAAAAATTGTTTTAGTGTGTTTTAACCACTTCACTGTCATATTGTTGACAGATACACTTTGTGTTTCCATCCACCATGTCTCTATCTCCTGAGTATCTACTGATACTTTTTCAAAGGGGGACAGGTTGACACTTCTCCAAAGCTGTAGCCAAAGGATATATTTGTATCTCTCTAATTGATTATCAACAAATAATAATGCAATTTTCTTTTTTTATGGGAACATAAAGTTGAGGTTGCCTAAAATTATTGTACTTCACCATTATCCTTTATTGAGTATGTGTCTAAACAAGAATAAAATGCAAATGACCTGTTGATCTGGGGAGGTGAGGGGCAAATGACCTGTTTGTACCATTCTGCCGCCACCACTTAGGCCAACACTGATATCTTTATCCATGACAAAAAAAATCAGGATTCTTTTTTTTGATTTTGATTCTCATTGGTAAACTTTATGAAATATCTGGAGCTGATTTTTATTAAAGTCTGATACCAGACCAAATAGGAGTACGAAGAATGTGATGCCCCAATCTTGTAAGTGACAAGCAGACATGAACGAGTTTAAATATGCAAATTATTCACAAATAGCATAGCAACAAATAAATCCAAGTCGTAGTTGTAGAAGCAGTACCAGTAGTAAAATAGTCATCATCATCATCATCATCATTAACAACAACACAGTAATTACTATCAACAACAAGAACATAGTAATCATCACCATCATCAATATCACCATCATCCTCATCAACAATATAATATCATCATCATTATCATTATCATCAACAGCAGAAAACCAACAACAACAAAAATAAATGAAAATGTTTTACTTGCATAATAATAACTACGAATACCTGTGAAAAATTTTACAGTTTTCCTATTTTAATTTTCTTTTTAATTATCATTTTGAATCTAATGACGAAATAAGCCGAGAAGTTTGATGACTACAAAATACCTGTGGAAATACCCATATTGCATCGTTAAATATTTGAGTTTAACACCTTTAACCAAATATGATACTAACAATCATAAGTATTAATACAGGTGCATCTTGACATGGTGTAATAGTTAGCAAGCTTGTCTTGCTACATCAATTATAACTGAGTAGTGAGTTCAATTCTCACTGGGTGCTCCATATTTTTGGCCTTGTGCCACATCTAAGCTATGCTTAGAAAATCAATTGGGTATTTTGACATGGTGTAATGGTTAGCAAGTTTGCATCATTGATTAATTATGACTGAGTAGTGAGTTCGATCCTCACTGGGTGCTCCACATTTTTGGTCTCACTTCCACATCTAAGCTACACTTAGAAAATCCCCATAGGTATGAATTCAGGTCATTATTTAAGAAGTAAAAGGGTACAAATGAAAAGATTCAAAATTGACATGAGCTTCCATTTCACTAGAACACAAGAACATTATCACCTCCTCTATTTTTCCCTTTCTTTCTTTCTTTCTTTCTTTCTTTCCTTCTTTCTTTCATTTTTTTTTCTTTCTTATTCTTATGTATACTTTCTTTTCTCTAACATACCTTTTCCTTCTGTATTTTACAATTTTAAGCATGAATTATTTTAAGAAGTCAGAGGGTACAAACGAAAAGATTTTAAATTGATAAAGTTTTTTATTTCACTAAAGTTGGCATTATATGCACGTGGGTGTTATTGTCCATCTTCCCTTTCTTTCTTTCTTTTTTTCTTTCTTTCTTTCTTTCTTTCTTTGTCTTAATATGTACGTCTTTTTGTCACTAAAACCAGACAATGTCCTTGATATATCTTTTTCTTCCATCTTTCCTCACAGTCAAAGCAGAACAGTTCATCATTTAGCTAAGATAAAGGCAAGGTTTACTGCAGGTGCTAACTTACTAATTAATAGAGGGAGAATTATGATAATGATGATAATAATAATAATAATGAACAAAATGATTCTTCTTCTTCTTATTATTATTATTATTATAGTAAACAAAATGATCCAATATGAAAAGCCTTGTAGGTACAAAATATGAAAGATGTTGGTTCTATTGACAAAATAAAGTATTCCAAATGGACCTGAAGAAGTTTTGCAGGGAAATTAAAGCACTTATAGAAATCAAAAAATCTATTGAAGAAGTGCAAACGTTTTGGGGGAATATTTGGAGCAACCCAAAGGAATATAATCCCAATGTTGAATGGATCAAATGGGAACAAGAAAGAATGAAGGAAAGAATGGAAAAATATTACCAATATATGACAAGGTACCCAACTTGTAGCTCTGTCATCAATCCATAAAACTCTTGTACAAACTTTATCAACACTAATTAATAACCCCAATAAAATTCCAGAATGGATCACAGAAGGTATTACATATCTCCTACACAAAACAGGTGAAACAGATGATCCAAAAAATAATAGGCAAATAACACATCTGTCCACTACATATAAACTGGTCACATATGTCATGATAAACTGTACTTACTCTTTTCTTAATGAAAACAACATTCTACCTTTGGAATAGAAGGAATGTCGAAGAGATTCATATGGTTGCGAATATCAATTACTAATAAATAAAATAATCTTGGAAAATTGCAGGAAAAAAAGATAGAGATCTCACCACAAATTAGATAGATTATCATAAAGCCTTTGATAATGTGCCACACTCTTGGATACTTAAGGCTTTCAAAAGTTTCTCTGGTTGTAGTAAATTTCCTTAAATGGAACTGTGGAAAACCATATTATACCTAAATCACACCAAAAGTACTGTCACTTCTCATTGTTTGAATATCCAATGAGAAATCTTTCAATGAGACTCCCTGTAACACCTTCTATTTTGTCCTCATTTTTCATAAACTGAGCAATAACTATGAATACAAAATAAACAAAAAAGTATTTAATCACCTACTCTGCATGGATGATATCCTTTGGCAAAGATGTCAATGAGTTGAAGGGTCTCCTCAATACTGTAAAATGTTTCAATCATGACAATGGTATGGATTTTGGATTAGGTAAATGTGAAAAAGTAACATTCAAGAATGGGAGAATTACAGTAACACCTTCAATAGATCAAGATTTTGTCCCAAAGATTAAGGAATTGGAACAGAAAGAAGCCTATAAATACTTAGGGGTCAGCAAATGTGATGGAATACAGCATACCCAAATGAAGCAGAACGTAAGAAAAGAATACTACAGGCATGTGCATCTGATGTTAAATACAGTGTTGAATTCGCAAAACAGAATATCAGCCATAAAGAGTTTGGCTGTTCCTGTGGAGCAATACAGTTTCAACATCCTTAACTGGACCATAGCTGATATTAAGCCAATGGACACCAAAACAAGAAAGGTTCTCACTTGCTAACTGCATGCATCATCCTAAGGCTGATGTTGATCATCTATATGTACCCAGATCCAAAGGAGGCAGAGGATTAGTTCAACTGTCTTACAAAATCACAACAATCAGTCTTCAAAGATACCTGGAAACTACAGGAAACTACATGATGATCTGTGTCATGAAATATGAAAGAAATAAGAAACTGTATTCAGTAATAAAGGAAGCCAACAAATTCAAAATGGAATTTCAGTTGGGTGAAGAAGTACAAATGCACCTAATGCAGAGGCAATGAACCTAAAAAGTCAAAAGTAAATGCAATGGACCAAATGTAGAAATGATAGCAAGATAAGCCTTTTCATGGACAATACTCCACCCATATCAAACATACAGATATAGACAAACTCCGTAACCATCAGTGGTTACAGAGTGCAGGGTTAAAAGCTGAAACTAAAGTATTTATTCTTGCTGCACAAGACCAATGTTTGCTAACTAAACACACATACTGAAAAATTGTGTTAACCTGAAATGCAGATTCAGTGATAAATATCCAGAAACAATTGATCATCTTGTATCAGTTTGCACAAGTGAATACAAAATTCGTCATGGTAAAGTGGGCCAATATCTGCACTGGAAAATCTGCAACTTTTATGGAAACGAAACTGCAAGAAACTGGTATGAACATCACCCAAAACCCGGTTACAGAGATAAGAACTGTAATAATTTTATGGGACTTTGCAATAAACAGAGAAAAAATGAAAGCTAATCACCGAGACATCGTGATTAGAGACTGAAAAGACAAAATATGCTTTCTTATTGACTTGGTAGTCCCTGCAGATTGTAAAGTATCTTTAAAAATCTTCAAAAAACTATCAAAATAAAAGGATCTTGAAATGGAAATCTCAAAAATGTCACACATGAGGACATAAATAATTCCACTTGGAGGTGGATCCCTCGGTTTCACTGGAAAAAGCTTCCAATAGACTCATTTAAGGGATTTCTGGTAGCCCATGCCTTAAAGAAATACAAAAAATTGTACTCACAAGCAAAGCCCACACCTCACAAAGGACTTTATCTATGTAAAATGTGGGTGATCTTATTTTTTTTTTTTTTACAAAAATGATCAGTGATAAAGGCATGAAACCATTTCTAACCTTTAATCTCTGGTTGGAACCCAGAAGGAAATGTTTATGCAACAGAAATCAAAGGAAATAATAATAAGATACAAATAATAATAATGATATTAATAATAATAATAATAATAATAATAACAAAGCCAACCGCCCAGACACTGTTATTAAAGACCACAAACAAAAAAAGTGCCTCCTTATTGATATGGCAGTCCCTGCTGACTGCAATGTATCTTTGAAGATATTCAAAAAGCTGTCAAAATACAAGGACCTTGAAATAGAAATCTCGAAAATGTGGCATATGGGAACATCAACAATCCCTGTTGTAGTTGGAGCCCTAGGACTGGTTGGAAAAGACTAATTGAAGGGATTCCTGGAAATCCATGCCTCAAGAAGATACAAAAAATTGTTCTGACAAGTACAGCCCACACTTTACGAAGGGCTTTATCTATGTAATTTTTTTTTTGTCAGTGGAAGGTGTCATGATGCCATTTCTAACCTTAGGTCCCTCTGTAATATAAATTCTCCAATATGGAGGTTTGGCCTAAAAGGTAACTTTGTTGTCATCAGATGCAGATTCATCCATAACATTCTGGAACACACAATAAAGAAAGCAGGGCATAGAAAATTTGACACTCACAGGACAAGTATTAAGAAACATGAAAATATCATTAAAAACAAATAAAAAGTTTGCTGAACTGCTATGTAATATTAATCCTCATCATATACGACAGTGAATGTAAGACAATCTTCTTACATATGAAGCAGAAATTTGAGACAACAAAAATGCGTTCTACAGAAGGATAATAAGAATGTCATGGATGAAGTATGTATGCAAAGAGTCAGTTTTAAGAAAATGGGAACAAACGGACACTTAAAATCAGAAAAAGAAAGTTAAAATTTCTAGAACGGATGATAAGTAAAGAGAGGTCTTGGAGAATTTGGTCAAATTATCAAACAGTGGAATAATTTTTGGAATTCCTTCATCGTTTGGCTGAGAACGAACTTTCCAGTACACCTATGCATACATCATATAAAAGTACACAAGGTGGGGATGAAAATTTCTCAGCCTGACCAAGAAAGGAAAGGACCCCTTCCATGTTGTTTATATCTGAGGATGTGGGCTGAGCCAAGAACATTTCAGCACTTCCTCATAAAACTTCTTATTTTTTTTTTACTTGTAAAATCTTTTTTCATAACTTTGTAGCCTTGACAATTTTGAACACTTCTTTTCTTAGCTCTCAGCATTTTTATGAAAAGGGAAATTTTAAGTTTTCGTAAACAAGATAAATCTATTCGAGTGTAAAGAGATGTTTTTAACCTAGAGTTATTGATAATAATAAAAATAAAGTTGTGCTTTTCTGAACTGAAGTGAGGAGAAAGATATTTTCAGAGAAATCTAGATCAAGAAATAGATTTGATATCAAAAGTATTTTATTGCAATCATTGATCATTCACAGCACTACAGGAGAGGCTTATGGATGCATCATCCACTTCACTGTAAAACATAAATACACAGTGCTTAGTAAAACAGTGGTAAATTCAGAAGTGCACCTTCTCAGGCTAACATTCTCAGCTGACATCAAGTTGAAAGATTATATTGAATCCATTGCTAGGTCAGCTGCTAAGAAAGTCAGCTCACTGTGTCATGCTAGACAATTTTTCTCTCCAGAATATATTTATAAGTCTACCATTAGCCCATGCTTAGAACATTGCTGTCACATATGGTCCAGTGCTCTTGCTATTAACCTTGTGCTCCTTGATAAAATCCAAAGAAGAATCAGCAATATTATTGGTCTTGCTCTGATGGTTTGGCTTCAATCACTTTCCCACCACCATAAAGTTGCCATTCTATGTGTTTTCTATAAACACTTTCATGGTAATTGTTCAGATGAGCTCTTCACTATGGTATAGATATTTTGATAGGCTTTTATTGAATTTTAGTGCAGTACTAGACTGGCATTGAGATCTCATCAATTTACCATTGAGATGCCTGGTGTAGCTAAAAGTTCTTTACTAACAGTTTCTTTTCTCGCAATTCTCACTTGTGGAACTCCCTTCTGGCTCCATGTTTTTCTGCCAAGTTTAATCTGCAAAAATTTAAATGCACTGTCAATCACTACCGCCTGATTACTCTTTTCTTCACCTGTTCATTAGTAATGATTCTGTTCCTAATTATTCCACACCTCTTCGGTTTTAGTGGATTTTAAGATTTAGGTTTTGGTTTTGAAACATGATAATTTCTGTGTTGCAATGAATACATATTTTTAAATAATAATTATAATATTA
>CAHIKZ030004744.1:2082500-2090000 GCA_903632075.3 Acanthosepion pharaonis | reverse complement strand
CATCCTGTTCTTAAGATATTGCTGCTATTTACCTTGCCTCTTTGTGTCTTTTCTATAAATACTTTCATGGTAATTGTTCAGATGAGATCTTCACTATTATACCTAGATTTTTTGAATTTAAGCATAGTACTAGACTGGTATCATAATCTCATCAATTTACAGTTGAGCTGGCTAGATGTAGCTGTAAGTTCTATGTAGACAGTTTCTTTTTTTTTTACTTCTCACTTCCGGAACTTTCTTCTGGCTCCAATATTTCCAGCCAACTTTAATCTTCAAAAAATTAAATGCAATATCAATCATTATCTACTGTCCTCCTGATTACTCTCTTCTCTTCCTGCTTATTATTATTTTCTGTTCCTAATTCTTCCACACCCTGTAACTCCTTTTGTCTTAGTGGCTTTATTGCCTTGCAAGAGGTGATTCCAATTAAAAAAAAAATATAAGGTAGATATAAACTGAAACTCGCATGCTATACTTATATAGATATAAGTATATCCTGAAAATATTGTCGGGATTAGTTAGTTAATACCAATGTTTTGGTAAATACATTGACTTCTTTCTTTCTTTCTTTCTGTCTTTCTTTCTTTCTCTTCAAATCATTTCACCTCAACCCACTAAGATTCAAGTGGTTACTGAGTGTGAAAGAATATAATCATAAGTAAAACATTATTATGGAAAGAGAAAAAATAAAAGAATAAGCTTATCTTTTTCCAGGTCAGAGGAAATAAAAACTGTTGAAAAATTTAGATTTTTGACGATTAAAGTTGGCTGGAAAGCATGGAGCCAGAAGGGAGTTCCACAAGTGAGAAGTGTAAGAGAAGAAATTGTTAGCATAGAACTTATCGTTACATCTAACCATTTCAATTGTAAAATGATGAGACCTAATTGCCAATCTAGTACTGCACTTAAATTGTAAAGTCTTGATACCATAAAGGATAGCTCATCAGAACAATTACCATGGAAACATTTATAGAAAAGGTATTGGGAAGCTACATTATGGCAGTAGGAAAGTGACTGAAGCTGAGATGCCAGGTCAGGACTGATAATATTGTATAATAACATCTGGCATTATGTATACACACAAATATATTGGATATATATATATATATATATATATATATATATATATTGTGTGTGTATTTAGGCAGCAATTTTTCTTTGATGCATGTTTCATTAAATAATATAGACAAGTTTTGTCTATTTATTTTAAGTAAGTTCCTTTCATATTGTCTGATATATATAAGTGTGTAGGGGGTGAGTGTATTTGGGTAACAATCACTCTCTAATACATGTTTCATTAAAAGTGACTGAAAAAGAATTTCTTTAACTTTGGTTTATTGAATTTTCCTTGCATGTAAGCAACAGATTTCTTTTTTCAGACTTAGTTTGGAAGTAATGGTAATTCCTGGATAATAAAGAAAAGGAAACGGTGGAGAGCCATTATCACCTACATCCTAAAGGGATATCACATTTAAAAATGTGGAGGAAGTAGTTTTGAACTTAGTGGTTTCTAATAGACCAGTCAAAAGCAGAAACAATCATTTGAAAAATTTCTATGTACACCAATTCCCAAAAGAAATCTCTTGTTTGCACAATAAAAAACAATATATATATATATATATATATATATATATATATATATATATATATATATATATATATATGTATGTGTATGTATATGTGAACAACATGCAGTTATATGTGTGTATTTAAAACAGGAAATGTGTCAATTAGCTATTCATGTGTGAATCACAGACACGATAGAGGACAAACATTTTGGAAATAGAGTTGGTTGGCTTTAATTTGCATGCTGCAAAGGTCAGAATGGGGCTGGGTATTTGTTGGGAAAGCCAATAGCTCAAAAAGGAAAGGATTTGGGGGTGGAGGTTAGGTTGATTGCTTACTCATCTTCTCCTATACTTCCTCAGATTTCCACAAGACTGGCCGCTTCCTCTGGGATGGTTGACGCCAGAAACCAAATGTTAAAGGGATAAAAGACCTTTGACAGCATCACTGCAATCCCAAAAGATCTACCAGTGTCATCAACATATTTCTCCATTTATACACATAAATATATAAAAAGCTTTTGTCTTCTCCAACAACATAATCAACATAATCTCCTTCAATATTATATGTGTTATATTCTGTGCTAATAGGAATATATATTTGAGAGGTGGATAAAATAAGTAAAGGATTATTGTAAAAAACCAGCACAATAAGAATAAAGGTAACAGTTATGCACAAGGCCATTGTAAGTCAATTCAGTAGGGATTGCTACTATTGGAAGGTCGGTAGTTCTCCTGTAAGTCTGAGTTGTACTCAACAGACTCAGCTAGTCTCTGTAGTCCATTGACTTAAAGATACTTATAGGATAGTTACTACTTATATTGTAGTCACTCATGGGGGTGACAGGTTATTCCATCACATGTTTGGCTGTCTGGACTGGCAAGCTCATCTTAGGTGTTATACTCACCATGTTTCATTTTTGTATCCTCTGGACATCTTCAGATGTCTGCCTTTGTAATTAGTAACTTTTTGCAATTTTGAACTAAACCCTTTTGTCAGTCAACAAATATGCATTATTCTCATTCTGATTTTCACAGTGAGAAAGATAACGTATGTCAGTTAATACTTACCAGTTTTATTTGCCTTTGTGTCACTTGTCCCTCTTTTCCACTGAAACAGAGTTTTTTTTTGTTTTTTTACTAAATGTTCACCCAATACAAGGTCTAAAAGCCACTCAAGATAGAGGATTACTGAATGAGGTTGTTGTATGGATGTAAAAAAAAAGGAAATAAGTGCAGATAATAACAATATGTACAAAGGATAACAGTTGTCTTGAAGAGGTTAAGATTGTAATGATCAGGGGAGCATCTTCTAGGGAGTCAGTTTGACAAAGTAGTGGTTATCAGGAAGAAGCAGTCAAAATAGAACTTTCTTCTTGCTAATGGAATATCAAGGGAATGAAATTCATTTAGCCCTGTGTATGTGGCATGGAGGGTCTTGGTTGTAAAGGTCTGAAGTGGTGGACTGAAGGAATGTAGCTCACCTGAACATTAGCCATAGAAATAGCAATAGACTAACAATAGGCCTGGGACATTTCATCTGTAGGAAAAGGGGACATTTAATCTGTAGGAAAGGGAGACATTTCATCTGTAGGAAAGGGAGACATTTCATCTGTAGGAAAAGTGGACATTTCATCTGTAGGAAAGAGGGACATTTTATCTGCAGGAAAGGGGGACATTTCATCTGCAGGAAAGGGGGACATTTCATCTGTAGGAAAGAGGCTGTAGGGTCAAGAAACAGTTCATTGCCTACAAGACTGCATAAACACTTTTGAATGTTTGACTTTTCAGCTTTACCAGACATGGAGATTGAACCCACAACAGCCTGGGAACCAGATATATTTTCGCTAACACTTTAATCCAGTAGTCCATGTGAACAAGCTAATGGTGCAATTAAGGTGCATTAGAATAGTGAAAGATGCCTTTCAAAAGCTAAGCAAAGTATTAAGAAACAGAAAAATTTCATTAGAAAAGAAAAGAGCACTGAACTGTTATGTAAATTCATCACAGTTTCTCATGTTGAACAAGCATAATTTTTAAGCATCATAGAAGATTCTCTTTAAAAAAAACCCAAAAAAAACAACATTCATTAGTATTAGGAGATTTTCCATTCACTCAGTCACCAAACTTTTACCAATGTTTTTACTGATTCTATTTTCAGGGGTTTCTTGCCTCACCCAAGACATGACTTTTGATTTGAGCATCTTTTCATTTGATATAGAAAGAGTCGCATTAAAGCAAACATTTGATTCTTCTGTTCAAAATACATCATCAGAAAAATAATTCCTCCTGTATTCTATAAAAATAGACAAATAAAAGAAAACGAAGCAAAAATACAAGCCGTTTAAGAATAAAAAATATAATAATAAAAAATAATCTTTTCAAAGCATAACAATATCAGTCTTGAAAAAAAGTCTTTTTTTTGGCGGGGGTAGGTGGGTGGATTTTTCATATTTTGAGAATGGCCACAGGGTAAGAATTCTCAACATAATTTTGGGGGCTGGCATAGTGTGAATTTGGTTCAGTAGTATTAGCTGATATTTTGGGTTTTGTTTTGGTAGACCAGCAGGAGGAGAGCAACATAAAGAAAAAGCTGATTTGAGGCAAGAAAATGAATAGCAGAAAACTTTATTTTATCAGAGACAGACAAAGTCGGAGCAATATTCCTGGAAATAGAATCAAACGGACAAATATATAAAACCTGCTTTAGTGTTGCATTCACAGAGTTTTTCATTTCTATTTACAGATTAATGATTTTAAACTTTTGACTATTTCGCAAACTTGCTTCAGTCAACTGTATTTCTTATCAACTATTAATAATAACAAATTTATCATCTGAAAGAATCTACAAAATGTACTTCTTGTGGTTCTACAGATGGTTTCTGAGAATGCCATGGACTGAACATGTGAGCAATGATGAAATTTTAGTCTTGGTTCACCCATTCACTTTTTATGGCTTCTCAACCTTTTGCAGGTTATTTAAAGACAGAAAATATTTTTAGATTGGAAGAAATTTTGGGGTAGATAATAATGATTCACTTATACAAGTTAATACTAATTAATCCATAGCTGAGGGCAAAAAGAGGTGCATTCATATCTTTCCCAAGGATATTTGTATATAAGTGAATATAACAATCCCAATTGGAAATGGAACTCAGTTCCCCAATTTCCAATTTGATCTATTATCCATTACACCACCCACACGCCCCAGCTTATAGTACCTAGTATTCTCAAGCAGTCACCTATCTAGGTACTGATCAAGCTCGATGTTGCTTAACTTCAATAATCATATTAGAACCAGTGTTTCAATGTGTATGGCTGTAAGCTGACAAAGATGAAACAAAAAGGACAGTTGAAATTTCTAGGACACATCATGAGAAAAGACAGTTTAGATAATTTGACACTCACAGGGCTTCTTGAAGGCAGTAGGGATGGAGGAAAGCAACACATAAGCTACCTTATGCGCTTGTGCCAGAACAAGGATTACGTTGATATAGCAAAAAGACAGATTTTACTCAGAGCAACAAAGACAGAAAATTGTGGAGAGCCATGATTGTCAGCATCTTGAAGAGACATGACACACAGATGATGATGTGGCTCACTTCAGAAGATGTCAGAAAATACTCTGTACATCAGAGAGGCCAGATGTATTGGCGTGTTAAGTTGGGTGATAACCTCCTAGCTACCAAGTGCATATCTGCACCACACAGGATGTCTCGGTATCTGATTGCTAGTGATCCATATTGTCAACCCCGCTGCACTTAAGGTATGCATGCATGGGAAAAAACCATATGAGAGTTGAGATTTATAAATTCTTACTCAATAGACTTCAGAATAATCAAAAATATAAACAATTTTCTTTTTAAAAAAAAATCATTTAGCCTTCTTTGAGTGTGCAGCCAGTGCTAATTTCAGTTGAAATATATAAAATCTTTCTATTAAAACAATTTTTCATGAAAATAGGTTTCTCAAGTGGGTGACATATTGGATAGCAGCTCAGAGTGAGAACTAAGAGAGCCATGTTCAAATTTCAGTCAGGTTCATTGTATTTACTTTTTGTGCAAATAGCCTTTCAAAAGATATGAATGAAGCTCAAAAAACAAATCAATCAATCTCAAATCCAATTGCTGTTATCACTCTTTCCAATATTGATGGGGCTTTCTAACTGCTCCAATTTCTGTGTATCCAGTATATAATTGGTGTATACGGAATAAATTCCAATAACCAACAATTACTATTCTTAAAAGAGTGCTCATTACAGAGTAGAGCGAATATAATTATTTATTTAAAAAAAAAGTCTTATTGGTGTCTTATCAAGTGATGATGTTGAATTCAACATCATCACTTGATAAGACATCAGAGGTGTTGAAACAAAATGGCTATATTTGTAGTGATTTTATAACATATTTATGCTATAATTTTTAAATAAATAATTATATATATATATATTACATTTCTTATGCATACATACATATATATATATATATATATACACATGTGTATATATATATATATATATATATATCGACCTTGCTAACTGAAACACTCCTCTGTGGCTAAATCGGTAAAGCACGTCAGGCTATATGATGTTCCATATAGGATACATGTTCAATTCCTGTCAGAGGATGCATATTTTCGGACATTCAAGCAGGTAAATGTCGTTAATACTGTTTATTATAAACAGAGCATTTACTTAAATATTTGTATCTATAAAAAGAACATATAAACATAACAATGTCTTAATATATATATATATATATGATAAGAAAGAACAAATAAGAAATGTTTACCAATCTAACATGTTTCACTTTTACTAAAACTTCATCAGAGAATGAGAAATTCTGTTATTTTGACTTTGTGTTGTTCGATTTTCATTGGTTAATCAGGTTTCACATGCATTTGACTTGTTAAACAAACATGAGTATAATTTGTGGCATTCCAAATTCAAGTCTTTGAATAGACACAACATGTCTTGTTGAATTCAGAATACTATAAATTATACTATTATTAACCAATGAAAATCAACCAACACAAAAGTAAAAATACAAGAATTTCTTTCGTCTTGTTCTCCATAACTCATTCTCTGATGAAGTTTTAATAAAAGAGAAACGTTGATTGATTGATAAATGTTTCCTATTTGTTATCTTATTATTCTGTCAGATTCCAATCTATATTTGATTTGTATTTGATAACAGACAAGGAAAATTTAATTAATTTTTATTTAGTTTTCCAGCATTTTTACATTTTTCTGTTTGGTGGGAGTAAGTGTGGGGAAAATTGTTCATATTGAAGTACTTTTACCCACTTCTTTTGCCATTGTTTTAGTTAATTTCTCTTCTTCAGTATCCCATGACATTTCCAGCTACACTGCCATAGCTACACTACCACTTTACCTATTACACCACATATCATTACACTCAACCACATCTGGTTGAGTGTAATAATAAAAATGGAAGAGGATGAAAGCATCCAGTGTATTGCGGTCTCTAATATTTTGGCACTTCAGTTTAATTATGAAACAAGATTGATAAATATAAATAAATGTGATAGAGATGAATATAGACATAAAAGAGTGAAAAACATGATTAGATAGAAATTAAGAGACTAATAAGATTAAGATTAAGATAGATAGATAGATAGATATAAAGAGACTGAAATAGACAGATAGATATATAGATAGATGTGAATAGATACATAAAAACAGATTGAATATTATCTTTCTGAGATAGATATGCATGAAGACACTGAAATAGATAGATAGATAGATAGATAGATCGATAGATAGATAGATAGGAACAGATTGAATATTTATCTGTATATCTGTCTATCTTAGTCTATATCTATATGAACAAACTGAGATAGATAGATAGATAGATAGATAGATAGATAGATAGATAGATAGATAATGGAGAGACTGAAATAGATAGATAGATAG
>CAHIKZ030004744.1:1827500-2080000 GCA_903632075.3 Acanthosepion pharaonis | reverse complement strand
AGATAGATGGATAGGAACAGATTGAATATTTATCTGTATATCTGTCTATCTTAGTCTATATCTATATGAACAGACTGAGATAGATAGATAGATAGATAGATAGATAGATAGATAGATAATGGAGAGACTGAAATAGATAGATAGATAGATAGATAGATAGATAGATAGATAGATAGATAGATAGATAGATAGATATAAAGAGACTGAAATAGACAGATAGATATATAGATAGATGTGAATAGATACATAAAAACAGATTGAATATTATCTTTCTGAGAAAGATATGCATGAAGACACTGAAATAAATAGATATGAAGATAGATAGATAGATAGATAGATAGATAGATAGATAGATAGATAGATAGATAGATGGATAGGAACAGATTGAATATTTATCTGTATATCTGTCTATCTTAGTCTATATCTATATGAACAGACTGAGATAGATAGATAGATAGATAGATAGATAGATAGATAGATAGATAGATAGATAGATAGATAATGGAGAGACTGAAATAGATAGATAGATAGATAGATAGATAGATAGATAGATAGATAGATAGATAGATAGATAAATAGATAGATAGATAGATAATGGAGAGACTGAAAGAGATAGATAGATAGATAGATAGATAGAAAGATAGATATGAACTGATGGTGATAGATATAAACAAAGTGAGGTAAGAAAAGACTGAGAAAGATAAATATATGGGAAAATAGATAGATATGAACACTCTGAGATAGATAGATCAATAGAATCAATGTTTACATATATTCTGCCAATAATGCATAATTTGGAATTGCAAACTTTAAATAATTTCATTCTGAAACAAATAACATCCACAGATTCCTGTAAATGTAGATACCATGCCATGTGCCAAAAATATTAATCCTTCTGGTTCTGCCTTCCAACATTGTCTTCATCTATTAAAAGGACTGAATTCTCCAGATGTTTCTTGCATGCTGACAGATGGATACATACAAATTGACTATTTGCATCTTGGGAACCACATTCTTGGTCATAAATTCCACTTGAAGAAAGAACTTACTCTCGTTATTTTTGGCCAATATATGGTTGTTTCTCATAAATTATTCAATTCTTTCATATTTATATGGTCAATTTTTATTTTAGTCGTTACAAGTCCTGGATGGTCCCTTAATTTTGGAATCTGCAGGGAGAAGCACAGATTCCTTCCCCTGGGAAATATATAACCACAAATACAACCTCATTGCAACAATCTCCTATGAAGCTTCTAACAGAGGAAGCAAATCTTTAGAAATCAAAAGTGTATATTACTTGCCGTGGAAAGTGGTTGACAATTTTAACCCATGTTACATTTTTAAATATTAAATTTGATCATATTTAAAAGGAAAATTATAGGAAGCCCAAAATAAGCAGATAGGGTTAATATCCAGACATTTCTTATTGTTTTGATTGATATATTTTTGTTTGGGAGTTCTTCAGTCTTCCCTGCGTTATTTCAAATTTCTTTTTATTTATGTGTGGCGTGATAGGTCTACAGTATTTTTCCAGTTTTTGCAACAAGATTGACTAAGATTTAGATTTTAAAATATGAAATCTCTGTAGAGTATAAGTATATTTCTTAGTATTATACATTGATCCATTCAGTTTGGACCACAAAACAAAGACAAAAATAGGAAATGTCAATGCATTGGAATACAGAATACTTCCCACAAATGCAAAGGTGTTTTCGGAAAAGGAATGATTAGACAATATTCTTTAAGGAGGCAGTTCCTTGCCATTCTGCCAAGGACAAATAAAAAGTGGCTTGAGAACAAATCCATCAAGCAAATATTTTGGTTAGGTCAAAGTCCAGATTTGAAGATTACAGAGAATATTTGATCTCACATGAAACATAAACTGACTGAGAAAAAATTTTAAACAACTCAACTCTTTGGCACCATCAATATTAAAGGAAACAACATTGATTTTTCTTTTTGAAAAAGCTATCTGCAAGTTTACATAGAAAGCATAAACAGTTCTTTGAGTCATTTCATCTCAAGCAAGGCAATAAAGCCACTAAGACACAAGGCGTTACTGATTGTGAAAGAATAAGAAAAAGAAAAACAATTTTAAGGAGTGAGCAGAATAAAAGAAGGCGAATCAAAAAGACAGTAGATAATGATTAACATTGTATTTAAATTTTTGAAGATCAAAGTTGACTGGAAAGCAAGAAGCCGGAAGAGAGTTCCACATGTAAAAAGTGTGAGAAAAGAAACTGTTAACATAGAACTTATGGTTACATCTAGTTAAATCAATAGTAAAATGATGAGACCTTATGGCCAATCTAGTACTGCTCTTAACATTATAAATTTTAGGTACCATAGAGCAAAGTTTATAAGAATAATTACTGTAAAATTAATTTATTTACATTATTCAAACTATTGTCCTCATCTTTGTCGCCATATTTATCACAACGCTTCAGCCATTGTATGCTCCAGCCTTCTTCAGGTAGTTGGAATGTCGAACTGAACCCTTTATTTTGCTCACTGGGGTAGACTGTTCTAGTTCCATGTGCCATGTTTTAATGGATGTCAGTTTTCTCCTATTAATTCCCCTCTGAAAGTTCTCCACTGCCTTAACTGGGTATTGAACTCACATTCTTTGGGTCCTGTCACTGGATCTAACTAATGCCTTTATCCACTGTGCCATGTCCTAGTGTAGGACATGGCACAGTGGATAAAGGCATAACTGATAACATAATGTAAATAATGTACATAATACCTCATCTCAGAAATATAGACAGATACGTAAAAGTAATTATAGAAAAGGCATAGAGAAGCAACATTACGGTGGTGGGAAAATAACTGAAATTGAGATGCCAGGTCCAGGCCAATAACATTGCAGATCCTTCTTTGGATTTTATCAAGAATCTCTAAATTTATAGCAGGAACACCAGATCATATGGATGAATGGTAGACTTATAAATATGTAAGATAGACTCTGGAGAGAAAAATTGTCTAGCACAACACAGTGAACAAACTTTCTTCACAGCAGATCTAGCAATTGATTCAATATAATCTTTCCACTTCATGTCAGCAGAAAACAGTATGAGAAAGCATAATTAATCACTCTCCTGGAGGTTAGCATCAGCCATGCTGATGGAAAGCAGAAAGAGCTCTCTTAGATGCTTTATAGAAAGCAGTTCTGATATGGAGGATTTCAAATTTAAAGAAATGAAAGGGAAAAGCTCTCCTATACTGAGTTAATCTATATATTTCTTTAATTCTTACTTATTTCCTGATTAATGTTTTGTTTTTAAGAACATTTGGGCTTGACACACTTTTTTTCTATTTGTTTTCCTCATTCAATCATGTGTGTTTTGCTATTTTCTTCATCTTGTAATACAACATGGAATTTTGGTTCAGATTTGAACAAAATAAAGAATATTTCATCTCACATTAAACACGAACTGATTGGTAAATCTTTTTCAATTTTTTTTAAGCTGTGGGAAAATGAAAAATAAACAATAAAATAATAATAATGAATAATAAAAAAAGAAAAAAATACATTTTCTCCTGATACTAATAATAAAAGAACCAGAATTTTATTATCTCACTTGGCTTTGTCAAACACTCGTAAGCTGATGCTTTTTAAATCTATAAAAAGACAAGTATTTACTTTCTCTTTCTTTTTCTCCCTTTTGTTCCAAGATATATCAGCATTTGGAAAAAAAAAAAAAAAGAAGATGCCACACTGTGGCACATTCATTTCTCTGGACCGCTGAAGTTTGAACTCTCTGTCCACTTTCCAGTGCATGGTGTTTGCATGTCTTCGAAAACCTCTACCTATGAAAACAAATCAACCTTTTCTTTGGTCGTTCAAACTCAGCACATGGCTGACTTGAACTTGACGACTATAACCATGCTTAAACCTACAACAATGAAGTATTAACTTTTCTTTAGTGATTTCAATTCAGTACAAGGCTGACTTCAGCTCAACCATTAAAACCATTCTTAAACCTCCAATTGTGTAAAAATTTTACTTTGGCCATTCCAACTCAACACAAGGATGAATTGAGCTTGACCATTATAATGATGCTTATCCTTACTGAACCTAATTCCTGAATGCCAAAAAAACAGACGTACCCAAGAGACATTGAGAACTTGGTTTTCTTACAGTTTATATAAAAATGTAAAATAAATGGTCCGTAGTAGAAACTGAAGATTTTGTATGCCTTTTTTTTTTAATTGTTCAAATATGAACATGCATCCTACCTACAATACACCAATATGCAACTTTTAAAATTCATAAAGCCATCCATATTGAATAACTTTTTTTTTTGTAAAAAGCTGCATACAAGTTTACTACATGTTTCAAACAAGTTTACCACACGTTTCATATAATTTTACCACAAGGCTTAAAACATTCAAATAAATCAAACAGAAATAACTAAACTGCGTCTATAGATTATATACAAAAGAGGTATTGTCAAATATTTTATGTAAAATTCATAGATATGTGTTAACCAATGAAATAATTTGTACTATTATGTATATTGAGTAAGCATGAAAGCAATTAAGTCCCAATTTTCAATTTCAGATTGATATTTAGTATTTTTTCAGTAATTATAGCAATCTGCAGTGTCAAGAGATTATTTGCAAGAACTAGAATTTAGTATTATGGCTTGTAAAAAAAAACTAACAATGAATGAAAAGAACTATATAATCAAAGAAATTAGCAAAGGAAAATCTTCACTTCAAATTTCTAAGGATTTGAAAAGGGATCATCAAACAATCAAGAAAATATGTCAAATGGGAATTCAACCAAGGAAAAAAAAGTCTCAGGCTGAATTCAGGAATTTAACAAAACGAGATTTATCACATATCCGAAGAGAATTAATAAGAAACCCAAATGCGTCAAGTGCGTTCATATTTGAGGCCGCTGGAGCTCCTCTGGTGTCAAGGGAAACAAGGTGTAAAGCATTAAGAAAGTTTGCTGATGTAAAAAATCAAATAAAGAAACCCATTTTAACAAAAACATAAGGAAAGAAGATTGCAGTGGGCAAAAAAATACATGAAAACTGATTTTAGTAAAGTGTTTTTTACAGATAAATCAAGGATCACCCTCGATGGGCCTGATGGATGGGCTTGAGGATGGGTTTGCAAGCAACATGATTCAAGAAAATTTTTTAAATGCCAACAAGGCAGCGGTGGGATCATGATATTGGCTGGGATTATTGGTAATAAGCTCGTGGGTCCATTTAAACTGAAACATGGGATTAAAATGAATTCCAAATGTTACTGTGATTTTCTAGAGCAATATTTCTTTGAATGGCTTGATAACCAGTCTTTAGCCAAGCGTAGATCTATGATCTTTATGCAAGACAACGCACCAAGTCGTGCATCTAAGTTTACTAAATCCTGGTTGAAAGAAAAGGGATTTGTTGAAGATTCTCTTATGGACTGGCCTTCAAATAGCTGTGACTTGAATCCCATTGAGAACCTGTGGAGCATCCTCAAGAGAGATATTTATTCTAATGGAAGGCAATTCAACAGCAAGTGTGACCTCTGGGAGGCAGTTAAAGTTGCTGCAAATAACTTACCAGCTACTAAAATTGCAAATCTCACATCAGATGTTGACAATAGGCTGCTAAGATAAAGAAAGGAGCATTTGTGCAATAAATTTTAGGAGGTTCTTATTATTTTTTGTTAATATATCATTTATTTTTTAAAATAAAATGTTTTTTTTATGTTTTTCCTTTAAGAAATTGATGAATTTGTTCTAAAATCTTTTCATATTATTTTTTTACATTAGTTTTACAAGGTATATAATAATGTAAAAGTATCAAAATAAATAGTTGCAAATAAACTACTGACAGTCAAATTAGTCTGTTTTGTTAACTTAGTAAAATTTTTTCCAACCGAAAACAATAGTTTTCTTTATCACTATATATCTAAGTTAATAATATTGAGTAGAATCTAAACAACATCATAATAGGACTTTTAACATTAAAGACACAACTCTTTATACCAATTCATAACTTGCATATAATCTCTAGACACAGTTTATACTATGCTAAGTTCATCTATCAATTTCTTTAATTCTTGTTTATTTCCTCACCAATGAATATTTTGTCATTTGGGGCCTGAGACATTATTGCCCCACCCAGGTTTATAATTTGCTCACTTTGTTTCCCACAAATGATAAGTTATTTTTTTTTAAAAAAAAATGTAATGATTAAATGTTATTTTTGAGTGAGGAACTTCTTGGCCATACTGTAAAGACCACCAAAAATGGTTTGAGAACAAATCCATTCGGTAAATGTTTTGACCAGGTCAAAGTTCAGATTTGAAGCTTATAGAGAACATATGGCCTCACATTATACTTAAACTAAGTGAGAAACGTTTTTCAAGAAATCATCAAAAGTTGGTAAAGCTGAGAACTTTTCAGCACCCGTCATATTTTCATACAGGCATATTCAAACTCATACACAGACACTCTTATAAAAAAAAATTAACTATTTATTAACTTTTTGAAACCATCAACACTGAATAGAATGACACTGATATTTTGTAAAAAGATGTCTGCAAGATTACCCTTCTTTGTTTATGCATCATGTTCCCTCAGGACTTAGACGATCATGGCCCTCCACAACTTCCTGACTCTTGTAGCTCTTAATAAACTTTGGGTTTTTGTTATTTCGCCAAAGCCCTGTTCCAACATGCATTTATTCAAGCTTACTAAGTAGGTTGTTTTCCTTTGTCTTCTTGCCTTCAATCTGTTCTGCGAATATCAAATTTTCCAAGCTCTCCTTTCTTAATATCTTCCCTGGGAACCTCAACTGCCTGACGTTATGTATAAGGTTTCTTTTTGTTTCCATTTTTGTCAAAACTTTGTCATTGCTCATGCGTTCAGTTGGTATCCTCAGCATCATTCTGTAGGACACCATTTCTGTTACTTCAAGGTCTCCATCTTTGAGGAAATCATCCAATAGTCCATACAGGAGGACAGATACCACATAGCAGTTTTGTACACTTTTCCTTGTTTCTAGTAAATTATTTTTATTTCTTAGTACCACTCTGATCAGCTTTTGGAAGGTTTCCTTGGCTATTCCAATATACCTTCAGATTCCAGTGTTACAATTTCCATCCTGTTAAAAAAACTTCCCAGATATTTAAATTTCCACACTTGTTTGATTTTGGTATCAATTCCCACTTTGGGCTGTTCCTCATGCTAACAATCATGCATTCTGTCTTCTTGCAGTTGATGTTTAATCCTTTATTCTTGCCTTTCTTTCACTACCTCCTATAGGAATTTAATTCAAATGAACCAAACAGAAAAACGTTCCTATACTAAGTTAATTTATGTGTTTCTTTAATACCTGTTTATTTCCTGATTAATGTTTTGGCTTTGTTTTGGTTTCAGAGCATTTCAAGCTTAATATTTTGGGCTTGGCTCATATTTTTTTATGATTTTTCTGTTTCTTCATCTTTGTGATTAAGTGACACAACATCAATCTCATATTTGGCTCTGTCCAGAGTTCATAATTGAACACAAAAAAGAATAGGTTCACATTAAAGATTAACTGGAGATCATTTTTCATCCAGTCATCAACTGTTCAAGGCCATCAATATTGAAAGGAAAAACATTGGCTTTTATTTTTGTAAAAAGCTGTCTGTAAGTTTACCCACAAAACTTAAACATTTACAGAAAATTTGTCCCATTCTAATTTGCTTTGTCTATTTCTTTAATTATTGCTTATTTTCTGACCAAGTAAAAGCCTATTATTCTTAAGACCATTAAAAGAGTATTATTATACCATTTTGGGCTTCATCCATTTTTTTCAACCTAGAAGTATAGGTTAATGATTTGATATAATCATTGTGTGACAGAAATGACCTGGCACTATATAATCTCAGAATAGGATATTTTTACATTACGCAATCAAGTCGATGTCTTGGAGTAGGGAAATGCATTCAGGTAATTGACTGGTACATACCTTTGTTTAACAGAATAACCTCTTGAGAAGCCCAGATTAAAAACATATCATGAGCATTATATAGTGTAAGTATCATATATTTCTGCATGTAAGGTGACTTTTAAATGCTAAAAATCACCCTTAAAAATTGGGGCTCAGCTTATACTACAAAAAGAAACTTTAAATTCTGAATGATGTTTGTTAGTAGGCTAACCTTGGCCTTGGTGTGATAACCAATAACATAGATGAAAAGATTCACATTATCAAATAAACTGATAATAAAAGTAATAAAACCATTTCTACCTTATATATTACTGGTATAACTTCATAATAAATTGCCTATTTGAAGAATAATTCTATATCAATGAAATCAACTTGTATCCATGCAAGCTCATATGAGAAAATGTGTTATGATTTTGTTCACAGCAATTAAATATACTATTATTGTACATTATCATACAGTTATTAGCAGTATTTTGCGATTGTCAATGAAGTAAATAGCCATAGGTACACCAGGCTGTTTGTAACTCTTTAGATACAGGAACAGAAGAGGAAGAGGAACAAGAGTCAGTATTTGCAAGAGATCATGTGATGAAACATAAACAAAACAATGGTTTCCCTTTGAGGGGAGATGTGTCAGAAAAACATGACATAAAATCAGATTTGTTATTTCATTTATTTTGAATTTCTAAGGAGACAGTAATTAACAATATTCCAATAACATTATCTGTATATAATCAATAAGCAGTCATCTTATACTACAGGTATAGGATAAATTCATGAAAATTTGCTATATTTTTGGACCTCATCTTATCTAAAGATCGCCTTATACATGGGAATATATGGTGAGTATATATGTTGATGTCAGGTATGTTGGTACTATATGACAGTCAGCCAGAACATTCAAAACAGAGAAGAGACAAATAATTGTGCTAGAAGCAGAAATATGATAAAGAAAGACACACTTCTTGATATCAATTTCGAGTGAAAAGTTAATCAATACATTATTTTTTAAATTAGCAGAGTTCACTGGGAACTGCCAACAGGGGATCTTAGAAATCATCTAACTTTGTTTTCATTGACGCCTCTTGGAAGACGAAGAATTGTTCTTAGTTATAAAAGAAGAATTAATTTGTCATGAAAAACAGTTAGGTGTATATGAGACACAGGTATTAATAGTTAACTTAGCTTGGACTTGACTTGTCTCAAAGATACTTGCCTATTTACTTCCACTAGTGGATTGATTTGATTGATTTGTTTTTTATGGCTTATCAACCCTTTGCAGGGTATTTAAAGCCAGAAAATATTTTTAGATTGTAAGAATTTGTTTTTTCTTTTGGTGGTAATAATGGTTTAATGATACAAGTTTTACTAATTAGCTCATAGCTGAGGAGAAAAGAGGTGGATTCATACCTTTCTCGGGGGTATTTGTGTGTAGGTATATATAATGAATGCAAGTAAAATTGGAAGTCAGTTTTCCAACATCCAATTCTGAGCCATTATCCATTAAACCAGCTGCACATCCAAAATTACAACACCAGCTTTGCCCATGTAGTAATCCATCTAGGTACTAACTAGGCTCGACATTGCTTAACATTAGTGAATTTACATGAACTAGTGTTTCATTCTGATATGGCCATAAGCTTCCTCTGGTGGAAGATGGTGTCAAGCCCAGGTAAAAAGCTAGGACATTGGATGCTGCTTTTTGAAACTTTCGAAGCTGAAAGTCCTCTTCATTTAAAAATCTTGGTCAACAAAATCATCAAAGGCTGATTTTCTTTACATGACCTTGTGCCAGGTTAAGGTGAGAATTGTATGCGTGATTCTGACGGAAATAATTATTGCACTTTTTGTGAAAAAGTCAGTCATTTCCCCAACAAGAGAGAGAGAGGGGGGGGAGAGAAAGAGAAAGAGAGAGAGAGATATCAATAAAGAGTGATCCAGTGAAAAGAAGAAAAAGGTGAGGGAGGAAAAAGTGAAGACTTTTTGCCAAGAAAGCAAAATGAGTGAGCAAGTGAGAGAAAGAGAGGGGAGGAGATAGGAAGAGAAAGGGTAGACCAAAAAAGGAAGAGAGGAAGTTTACTAAGAAAAGGAAATCGTAAAAACAAAGAAAGAGAGATAGAAAGAAAGAGAGAGAGAGAGTGAAAGAAAGAGTGTATCAAGGTGGTGAAAAAAGAAAAAAAAGAGAGGAAGACAAGCAGTGGAGCAAAAGAAAGAAAAGAAAGAAAGAAAGAAAGAAAGAAAGAAAGAAAGAAAGAAAGAGAGAAAGAGAGAAAGAGAGAAAGAAAGACAAAACCAAATATGAAGAAAGAAAGAAAAAAAGAAAGAAAGAAAGAAAAAAAGAAAGAAAGAAACAAAGAAACAAACAAACAAAGAAGTTTGTTAGAGGAGAGAGAGAGAGAGAGAGAGTAGGTGTGTGTGTGTATGTGTGTGTTTGTGTGTGTGTCTGTCTGCTAAGGATGAAAATGAAAATAGAGAGTGTGAGTCAATGTGGATTAAGTAAGAGAAATAAAGAAGAGCAAGACAGAATGAAATGAAGAAGCAGTAAAGAAAGAGAGAAAAACAAAGAAAATAAACGAAAGAAAGAGAGTGGACCAAGGGAAGGAAAACGAATATTAAAGCCTCAAGCTTGACAATACTGTTAATTAGGTCCATGTTAGCATTTTTGTCTTCCATAACATCAAAGTAATCTATTTTAGGCAAGGCTCTTAAAATTTTCTCTGCATTCATTTGAATTGGATGTTTTTATGCAGTTAAGTTCATGAGGTGCTGTAAGTGACTTAATGCTGCACTCACTCGTATTTGCACCTTTCGTTGCTGTAGATATTTACCAAACTTAGATTAGGCTGGCTAAGGGCAAGGCAAATGGAGCAACGCATGAGGATTAAACTAATTCAATAGAGAAATAATTTGAAGAACACTGCTTCTACTAGACACACTTAGATATTTACTAAACTTAAGTCCAAATAATTTGAGTACCCAATGAGGATCAGTATTTTTGGAACTTAGAATCAAAATCTCTTTGCTAATTTGCTAGATATACTACAACCACTTTCAGAGATTTACCGACAAACTGACTTAACCTTGCGTTAGTCCCCTCAGATTCCCAAAAACAGATAGACCCTGGGGTGTTTACACACCCCAATACAAAAGTGCTTATAGTGTTAATATTATGTAAAATATTGTGGTACTTCTGAAAAAAAAAAACAGGCAAAATCCGTTACAATATACATTAAATCAAAACTTAAAATGAAAATATAATTATTCAGTGAAATGAAAATTATAATGAATTTGTTGCATAAACATATTTTTAAAGTGTAGGTGAAACACACAAAAAAGATTTATTCAGCAAAAATAGCCACAACATATTTCCATGAATAGAAAGATATTACATTAACTAAACTAATAATTACAGGACTGAAGGAGTAATAATATATATATATATATATATATATATATATATATATATATATATATATATATATATATATAAATATATATATATATATATATATATGTGTGTATGTGTGTGTGTGTGTGTGTGTGTATGTGTGTGTGTATTTTATTTAGAATGCATATTTTTCTAATAAGATTTCTCCAATATTCAGGCCAGTAGATGGAAATAAATAAATAAATACACTGTTTAATAAATAAATAAAAACAGAGCATCTACTTAAATATGAGTATCCATCAAAAATAACATTTAAGCAATTAAATAAAAAATATGTCGGATTGCTAAATTAAAAAAATCCATTCCTAAAAATTATCTTTGTTTAACTGAGCAGATAGGTATATTTTGAGAATTGGGAAAAATCTGTTTTTTAAAAGCACTATTTTGGCTTTGGTTGACTATTAAGTTCTTTGTAGCCGAAAAATTAAAGAATGTCAGATCTAATGACAGTTTCCCTTTGGGGAATGCAGGCTTGAATCCTGCTCTGGATAATACATATTTTTCTAATACGATTTTTTGAATATTCAGTCTATTTAATAATATACAGTTTAATAAATCAAACCTCAAATATGAATATCCACTAAAAATAAGTAATGGATACCAGCTTGGATCTAGGAATCTGAGAGCCGAGTTCGAATTCCAGTTGAATCCATTACATTCACTTACGTGCTAATACCCTTAGGAAAGGTGTGAATTCTCTTCTTTTCCCTCCAGCTATGGGTAAATAGCAGGACAGACTGGGTTCTATAGCCTTGGATGGCAACTAGTCTAGGAGAAAGACAACTCTGAATTCAAAACCTGCTGAGGGTCGTTTGGGGACCTTGTGGCACTTAGTGCACCAGGTTTCTGTATTCGGCCCTTTAAAAAGTGTGGATGGTCCTGCATGAAACCTTCACCACTTTAATCAAATCTCATGTGCTGTTGTCGGGCTGTCGGTTTCCTGGGAACTGATCTGCTTAACTCTCATACGTTGAATTCGACTATATATATATATATATATATATATATATATATATATTCTGTTTGTACTTTATTTTTATAGATACAAATGTTTAAGTAAATGATCTGTTTATAATAAACAGAATTAACTACATTTACCAGACTGAGTGTCCAAGAAATTTCGTAGAAAATATGTGTCCTCTGACAGGAATCAAACCTGTATCCAAGATGGAACTGTAATATAGTTTGATGTGCTATACTATTTCTATAGTATTTCTTGGACATTCTGGCCAGTAAATGTAGTTCAATGCTGTTTATTATAAACAGAGAATTTACTTAAATATTTTTATCTACAAAAATAATGTATAAACAGAAAATACATTAAAATAATTCTCAGACTTCATATATATATATATATATATATATATATATATATATGTCATTCACAGACAGTAATGTCTTGCAGCACCTCAGTGCAACTAGACAACCAAATGTCTCAATCCAGGATTGAAACCCAACTGATTTTGTGTCAGTAAGAGCTTCTACCACTGAGATGTCTTCATTCGGCTAAGTGAAGCAGCTAAATTTAGTGTATTGTTTTTACAAATGTAAAAAAATGCCAATCAACTGGAGTGCTCTATTCATTTTATTGAAGAGCTTTGCATTAATCCAGATGGCTGTCGCTTATAGAATTAACTTATCACTCCACAGTGCTCAACTGAAATATATTTTCAAGAGCTAAATTATGTCATTCGCAGACAGTATTGTTTCACTGTATCACAGCTCCTCAGTGTGACTAGTTCAAAACCCAAAACCCACTCAAAAGCCAACTGATTTGGTGTCAGTGAGAGCTTCTACCACTGAGCTATATATTTATTCATATATATATATATATATATATATATATATATATACAAAAAAGATAAATCAAATGACATTTGTCTCTCACTACAACTGCCCCACACCATGTGCTACACCACCTCACTGAATGTGAGAGCGAACAAAAAAACAAGAAATGTGATGCCAACTAGGGATTATGAATTTACTCTAAGCTGAACAACTTTATTTTTCATTGTAGCATATTAGTTTTGGTCAAATTGTTAAATGGTTACTAAAACTAACTATAATTCTGATTTAAACTGTATTTCAATTAATATTTTCATTAGTTGAAATAATGATGTCATGATATTATTATTTCAGCTAATGATAATATTTTTTTAAAATTTTTGCTGATTTCTCAAAGAAAATTTTACCTGATTACATCATTGTTTAAAACGTTTTAATCTGTCATGATGTTGTGATCAATTTTGTTCTTCCAAAATAAATAAATAAATCTATACAATCCATATTTTCTTTTATCTATATAGCTATTTTAGCTATTTAGCTATTTTATCTATCTTCTGTAGCTCTATGTCTGACATCTAACCATCTCTCCTCATTCCTTGTCCTGTCAACCATTTTCATGAGCTTTTTAGGTAGTTTACTTGCTGTTTCCCTCTGCTCCTTTTGCCTTCAATGTGGCCTGTGTAGTATCAAATTTTCTAAGCCTTCTTTCCTCTTTATTTTCCCCAAGAATTTCAACTAACTCTTTTTGATCTTAGGTACAAATGTCTTTTTTATTTTGTTCTTCCTTAAAACGATGATAATATAACCGTCACCATTATCTGGAGACATGACTAAATTGAAATGCTATGTCACCAATATATGGCGATATGAAGTGTTGCATCAATGTGTTGATCTTTTGTGATACTATGATTAAATTTATTATTCCTAAATTAATCCATTTTTTTTTTTTTGCTTATATGTACAGAAACAGAACCAATTCTAGACAAAGTGTCTTTTATGTGCCTTATCTCTGCAGGACGTTGGTGATCATGGATCTCCACAACTGGTAATCTTTAGTAATTCTAGGTGATTTTTGCTTCCTGACTGTCCCACACATTCCCTCTTCTGCTTATTCATGAACATGAACGAAATCAGTTTGAGACAATCCATTTGATTTCTCTGAGTTTAATTGTTCAAACACTGATAAAGTTTAATGTCTATTTTTTTAAAATCATTTCAGTCCCCAGAATGGCAATAAAATCATTAAGAGGTTACTGAGTGTTAAAATATATGAGAAAAGGAAATCATTATTGGGTAAAGAGGCCAATAAAAGAACGGGAGTCAAGAAGTCAGAAGACAATAAATGACATTGCATTTAAATTTTTGATGATCAAACTTGACTGGAAAGTAAAAAGTCGGAAGAGAGTTCCACAAGTGAGAGGTGTGAAAGAAGAAACTGTAGGCATAGAACTTACAGTTACATTTAACCATTTCTACTTTAAAGTGATGAGACCTTGCCGCCAATCTAGTACTGCGATTAACTTCATAAAGTCTAGATAACATAGCAGAAAATTCATCAGAACAATTACCATGAGAATATTTATAGAAGAGACACAGGGAAGTTCTGTTGCAGTGGCGGAGAAGTGTCAAGTTAAGAGCATAATCAACATCAGCAGTATTTAGCCACCAACAATTTTATGTTGTATCTTCATTCACATAACTCATACTCACACCCTGTACTCATATTTTAAAGATGAAATAGAAATATTACTAGCCTGATGAATTCCTAAGTGATTCACTTTAAATTTTATTCCTAAATATTTTTGGTTCCAATTTTTTGCAGTTCAACTTAATTAAAGACTGAAGCAGTTGAAGATAGAAGATCATGTGCATTTTCTGCAAGCATGTAGAAATTCCAAACTTTATGGGCCTGTCAAATTTTTAAATATTTTTCTTTATTATAAAACCTGTTTATAAATTCACTATCATGAAAACTGTTTGTAAACTCAATATTATGAAAACCCGTTTATAAATTCAATATTATGAAAACTGTTTATAAATTCAATATTATGAAAACCCGTTTATAAATTCAGTATTATGAAAACTGTTTATAAATTCAATATTATGAAAACCCGTTTATAAATTCAATATTATGAAAACTGTTTATAAATTCAATATTATGAAAACCCGTTTATAAATTCAATATTATGAAAACTGTTTATAAATTCAATATTATGAAAACCCGTTTATAAATTCAATATTATGAAAACCCGTTTATACATTTTAAGGAAAATGGGCATAATGGAATAAGTGACTTTTTTTAAGTCACTTATTCTTAGAATCATGAAGAGGCAATTGCAATGTCTGGGACACATAATAAGGAAAGTAATCATGGAAAATCTCACAGGATGTGTCCAGAGTAGGAGGGCTGGGAGAAAACAGTGGGTAACCTACCAAACAAGATCGGATGGATGGTGAAGAGGCCACCCATACCAAGCCCTACAATGTTTGGAAATTGTGGAAGGTCATAATCACGAACGACCTGAATGGACACAGAATATAAAACATTATAAAACCCATTTATAAATTCTGTATTATAAAACATGTTTATAAATTTTGTATTATAAAATCTGTCCATAAATTTATTGGTATTAGCAAAAACATACATGGATTCTATGACTAAGAACGAAGTAGATGTTCTTGTAAAGTTGATAAATTTGCAGTTAATATTTCTAAATATGTTTTATGTAGTGGTATTTTATTCGTATTTTATCAGCGGAGCAGTAAGCATTTATCTTGTATACCGAGAGCAACTCTACCCTTATTGCTCGGGCATTTATATAGTCTGTGCCTTAGCTATGTTAATTAGGCAGTCACTTACATATCAGTACAATGTTCTTATGACCATATCACTTTGAAACACCACATCTTGTCCAACCACCATAGTCAATGCTGACAGTACTCAGATAGGTGATTGCTGGGGAATATCAGGTGCTGTAAATTATGTGAGAGGCCTAGCAAGCTGGCGATGGATACAATTTTGCTACTTAAACTAACAGAAGACCTCATTATGTGGAGGTGCGTCTGGATTGGCTAGTCGCAAACTTGCCTGAAGTGATGTGAGTAATTTCCAAATATTTTATATTCTATATCTGTCCATATTTCTGAGATTAGGTATTGGGATTTACAATGTTCGGACTATTGTACACATCTTTGTTGCGATATTCCCGATGTTTTGGCTGTTGTAAGCCCCGGCCTTCTTCGGGTGATTGAAATTTCGAACCGAACCCTTTATTTCGTTCACCGAAGTAGATTCACCTGAAGAAGAGCGTACAGCGGCCGAAACGGCGTGATTATGGCATAAGTTTGAGGACAATAGTCGGAACAATGTAAATAGTGTAAATAATCATGTATTCTATATCAAAATCTGTCTGTATGATTACTGTGGTCTCAGCCAGAATAACTCCCAAAATCCATCAAGTATTTCCTCGTTTTTCTTCTATTTCTTCTTTGATCGTTCTTCCACTGGATGCACATACAATGAGTGCCAGCAGGTAAGCAGGGAAGATGTCCGTAAAGCAATAAACACCAAACCACTTATACGGTCGGACTGTTACGAAAAAGAAGGAAACGGGAACACAGTCATTGGGCGTGAGTTTGAATCTATCTTTTGTTGGAAACAGGTTTGTGTTTCTTTTCAAGGCTTCCAAATAATTCATATTACGGCTTGGACATTTTTTTAATGGCATCGCAGATCAATTGTCATGTCCGCTCTTTGCCAATAGAAATTTTGGCATTGGTGACAATGTGCGTATATCTAATGTTTATTCAGGATTAGATTTATTATAGCGAGGATTCAACCAGTCAAGTTGTGCTCTGGTCAAATTTTGAACCATTGCCAGGCACGAGATATTCGATTTGTTACAATCAATGACGAGCCTGAACAGACCCAATTCAATTTACAAATTCTCTTCGTCACTCATATTTACTACACTTGAGAATATCTGAATAGTTGGTAAGGATCTTAGTGGTTAGCACTGTACACATTAATTTGGTTGAAAACTAGACCCCCACCCCAATCATATTCTTGCTTTATTTATTTCTTTATTTTACACTTCCTCTGATGTTGTCTTTTGGTCTTCTTTTTCTATGTGTACCATTAGGGCAGATCGATTTAGAAACCGTGACATTGCACTCAATTTTAAAGTTGGGGTTTGACATGATAAATAATGACAGAAAATATTTTTTCGAATCATTTCCGTTTTTCGAGGAAAAAAATTTAAAAATTAAGTTTAGTTTAAAAATCGTAGCGTTGGGATTTCATTCCAATGATCAATGAAAGCTTTATAAAATTTATAATTTACTGAAGCTTTACCAATTATATATGGACAAGATGCATGGCACAAACATATTATTACTAAATCATTGTGACATCAAATAAGACCTTCACTGGCTTTAAAGGGAAATCATACAAAACATTTTAGCTATATTACGACGTAACTTATACAGTGCAGTAGTTTTAGTGTGGTTTTCAATAAACAATGCAAATTTAAAACATTTTGTCTTATACTTTGTGCCCAGTAGTATTATGGTGTTATATAAACTTTTATCTATTTTTATTTTTTTATTAATTATGATCTAACAAAGGATCTAAGAAATCTTATTCATTGAGTAGAATTTTTTGAAATCTTCTACAATTTTTATTATATATTTTTACTCACTTGAATGCAGTAAAAAAATTGCATATTTTGCTTGTGGTGATTCATAATTAGAATTCTGGTTTGAATATATTTTCCAGTCAACGTATCTAATACAAAAGTTATCAACTTTATTTGGATTTATTCTTGAAATAATAAAATTCTGAAGTCAGCCTGCGGAAATTGGTTATTTCTGTACATTTTTCGGATGACCTTCAAAACTCAATGCTCAAAAATTGGTAAAAACTATGAACCTAATTTTTGGTATCAGTACTTATCACATCAAACCCCAGCTTTCGCATCGATTGCAATATTGATTTCCTGAAAAAAAGTGAAAAATCAACCTGCCTTAATGTGCTATATTCCTTCAGAATATGGATGATTATGGCACTCCACTACCTTCCATTACCTGTTGCTTTTAGCAACGTTTCTCCATTCACTCCCAACTTCCGTTCTGCCGTCCATTCATACAAGCTTGTCATTTTACCCCCTTGTCCCTTTTGCCTTCGATATGTTCTGTGAGTGTCAAATTCTCCAAGCCCGCCTTCTTTCTCTCTTTATATATATATATATATATATATATATATTTTTAAACTCTTTTACAAAAGGTATTGGTTTTTTGCACCGTCTCGCACCAACTTGCACTGGCTTGTACCACCTCAATAAATAATAGAACTTGATTTAAATTAATTCCTAAAATTAAAATACTCTAAATACTTCTATTTTAAACGAGAGCAATAGATGTTTGTGTTAAAAATATTATCCCCCACTTGTATTTTTAAACTATATCAAGATTATTAGCGTAAAAATTACCCTGTTTCACAATTTTATACTAAATTATGAATTTTAGTTTTCACATTTTGAAAAATCTTTGCCTGCTTCACATTTTAAAAATTGTTCACCGACTTCACATTTTGAAAGTAAAGCCAGAGTTTTGGTAATTAACAATTTGGCAAAGTTTAACTTTTGTGCCTGTAAAAATATGATGTGTCAAAAGGACGTTTGTATTCCCTTGACACCGCTATTATTGTTTTACAACTTTGACTCCCACAGAAATGTTCATTTACAAGATTATAAAAATATGTGAACCAAGTAGAATGCAATATTTATTATTTATCAATTTATAAAGAAATAAATTTGAAAAGAAATCTTTCTGTCCAAAATTTTTTAAATATTACAAAATTATCAAACTATATAAGCTAACTACAATGCATTATTTTTTATTTAGCATTTTATAAATAAGTATGAAAACAACTTTTTTATTCAATCTAATAAATAAATAGCGTTTAATATATTTTGTTGTGAATTCTCAAAAATCCAGAAAATATATAAATCCACTTTCAGTTGTTTGGAGTTTATTGGAATTCTAATCCTAACTTTTTAAAACAATAAACATTGCCGAGGAAGTGCCAAGTGAATAATCGTCCTTTTTGACACATCGTTTTTTTGTGGGTATAAAGGTTAAACATTGCCAAAAATGTACCCCCATCTCACTTTAAATATTTGAAATTTTAAACACAAAATTTTGTCTAGTTTAAATTAGCAACATCTATGACTTTTAAAATTCATTTAAAATCAATTTTAAAAACTATTAATTGAAACTATACACGGAGACGCAAGAGAGTAAATCCATTTTTCAGACATTTTTCCTCTTCATTTTCCTTCTCACTTTCATTTCTTCTTAACCCCTCTTTCTACAGAGTCTGGCACAAGGCTAAAAAGAAGAAACATAAAGGAATATATTCTGTGAGTTTTTGCAGCGAGACATTATTTTAATATATTAATCCAGGTTGGTTATCACCAATCCGGTAATCAGTAATCAGTTTGGTCAGAAGTTAGCCACGAATTTTCTTGAGAGCCATTTTAGATTTCCCGGATCGTTGCACGAACCAGCCACTAGTGTTTGGTGGTGTCAGCTGCTGCACCAAATGTTTTTGACTAATTTCAAACATTGCTAACGCATTTCTTATTTTTATATATTATTTTTCCTATTATTTTAATATTATCTTGATGATAGTTTCAATGTGTTTTTCTTTTAATCATTTCACCCCAAGCAAGGCAACAGAGCCACTAAGACCTAGGAGGTTACTGAGTGTGAAAGAAAAAGAAAACCAACAAGAAGTGAGCAGAATAAACGAACAAGAATTAAGAAGACAGAAAATAACAAATGACACTGCATTTAAAGGTTTGAAGATCAACTCTGACTGGAAAGCAAGAAGCCGGAAGTGAGTTCTACCAAGCGAGAAGCGCGATAGAAGAAACTATTAGCATAGAACTTACGGTTACATCTAGCGGCCATTTAAAACTGTAAAATGATGGGTCCTTGTGACAATCAGTTATGGCATTTAAATTCATAAAGTCTAGCTATCATAGAAGAAAGTAATATTTATTTTGCGTAATACAAAAATGTGGTAAAAGGCCAAAAGTGGCGGGGGGTAGGGAAGGTTTTTCAGTCTGCCTTATCTTAAACTTAGCTAGCCACAATTACTAACCCAAACATACTACAGTATTCCTTACACCAAAACAACACATTCTGACTTACATTTCTTACTACATCCACCATAATACCTCATTGTCTCTATGAAAGTCCTAACCAGTCCCCATATGTACAATTCATTGTCTGTGTGTGGGAGGGAATAAAACAACAATTAATAAACTAGCCCCAATGTGTATTTACAATACTATAGAGGAAAGTCCATCAGAACAATTATCCTGAAAGTATTTAAAGAAAAGGCAGAGGGAAACTATATTATGGTGGTGGAAAAGTCATTGAAGCTGATATGTCATGTCAGGATCAATGACATTGCAAATTCTTCTTTAGATTTTATCAATGATCACTAAATATATAGCAGGAGCACCAGACCATATGTGGCAGTAATATTCGAAGCATGGACGAATGTAGACTTATAAATATTTAAGACAGTTTCTGGCGAGAAAAATTGTCGACACAGTGAGCCAACTTCCCTAGAAAAAAGCCTATAAAATGATCCAATATCATCTTTCCACTTCATATCAGCGGAAGAAATTAGCCCAAGAAGGCGCAATGATTCGCTGACTTGGTGATTAGCATCAGCCATGCTGATGGAAAACAAAAATGGGTATCTCGGATGATTAATAATAAAGAGCAGTTTTGTTTTATAGGTGTTAAAATTAATAAGCAATTTCTTGCCCTAGTTAAATGCAGGTCATTTTTTTTTAGATTAGCTGCCAATGTGAGCTTATCAGACCAATCAAATTTACTACAGGACTACTGAATACAGGATATGCTTTTGATGGTGTGAAATGCAAACATCATACGTTATCCATAGCAGATAAGGTAGAAGTGTATTTACTAACATGAACTGATTAACAAAACAGAATTGTCAAAATGGCCGTTTGGTTTTCCCTTGCCTTTTTTTTATTTCTAAGTGACAACGCATCTTAAAGGATGTTAACATGTAAATATATAGTTAAAATTCATAAAGTAACAGTTAACTATCCTTATCTATATATATGCATTTGAATCACACATGCTCTTACTTTAACTTACACTCCGAAGTTTTATTTACTATTTTTTCAGTAGGGATAGACATGTTCACCAAACGCCCGGTTCAGATTCCTTCCCTATCTTATTGAACAGAAGTAGAGGTCTATCACTTGCTTTCTGTTTATGATTGGGTTTCCAATTCCTTCTCTTAATGTCTTCTCATTTTCTTTCACCTCCCCCTGCAATCCCTTGCGTCTTAGTGGCATTATTGCCTTGCTTGGGGTAAAATGATTAAAAAAATATTTCAAGGGTAGATGTTGGTTTAAGTGTATTCTAATCTAAACATTTCTCAAAATAACTTATCATTACAAGGCTCAGTGGTGCCAGGTTTTTGATGGTCAGTTTGTATTCAATCATCTTTATCTTTGTATGACACAAGGCTGCAAGTATGGAGGACTTAGTAAAGATCCAACGCTCTACACTGTAGCAATGGTAAGTTGAACTTTACAAGTGCATTTTTAAACTTTTCAATCGAAATGACAGTCTACTTTTTCTTTTCTTAAAACTAACTTTCTGTCTTTCATTTTTCTTCCTTCTTCTAACATTATCGTTTATCTCTCACACTTCTTTTACCTGTTCTCACTTGCCTTCATCTTTTATCTACATGTTTTAATTCTTACATCCAATGTCTTGAGAAGTTTTACCTTTTTTAAGACATTGTTGTCATCCTTGTTCTCCACTTCCTTTTCTCTCCTTACTCTCCCAATATTTCTCTCTATCTACCTCGTTTTGTGCTTTTTTCTCTCCCTTATTTTGTTAATTTTTCTCAGTCTTATCTTCACTTTCCCTTTTTCTTTGCTCTTCTTCTCTCCCACCATTATCCGCGAATGTCTTCTACCCCTATCTGCACCACTTAAAGAACTTTCTCGACAATTCCAAACTTGCCAAACACTATACCTTCTCTGGAAGCCTTCCTCTCCGCGTCCTTTTACTTTTCTCAAGCGGACTTATCGATTTCGCTCTATTTTACCCCCCTCTCTCTTGATTTAACTTTCATGCTTTCACTTTCAACTCCACCCTCTCTTTCTTTCTTACTCCTCTCTTTCTATCTTACTCCTCTCTTTATTACCTGTTTTCTCTTTCTATTATTTGCATTTTACAAATTTATCTCCAATCTTTCTAAATATCGTTTCAATCTTTTCTTTCTTTCTTTCTTTCTTTCTTTCTTTCTTTCTTTCTTTCTTTCTTTCTGTTCCCATTTTATTTTTCTTTCGTTCTTTCTTTATCTTTCGTTCTTTTTTCTTTCTTTCTTTCATTTTATTGTTTTTTCTGTTCTTTCTTTTTCTTCTTTTCTTTGCTCTTTTGTTTCTTTCTTTCTCGTCTTTTCATTTTTTTTCTTTCTTTTTCTTTTTCACGATTTCTTCTTTTTTCACACTTTCTTTCTTTTTCTTTCTTTCGTTCGTTACAGTTTCGTTTTTTTGTTCCTATTGTTTTCCCTCTTTCTTTCCTTCTTTCTTTCTTTCTTTCTTTTCTTCTTTACTGTTTCTTTTTTCTGTTTCTATTTTCTTTTTCTTTCGTTCTTTCCTTCCTTCTTTCTTTCTTTTTTTTCTATTTTCTCTTCCGTTTTTCATTTTTTCCTTCGTTTTCCAGTTTCTTTTTTACGTCTTTTCTCTTTCTTTCTTTTTCTCTTCTTTTCATTTCTCTTTTCTTTTTTTGCACTGATTTTATTCTTTTTCACTCTTTCTTTCTTTCTTTCTTTCTTTCTTTCTTACTTTCTTCTTTTCATTTCTCTTTTCTTTTTTTGCACTGATTTTATTCTTTTTCACTCTTTCTTTCTTTCTTTCTTTCTGTAATCTTACATTATCACTTTCCTCTCTCCTGTTTGAAAGTCTGATACTGTAGTCAGTTATCAGGCTGGTTGCGCAGTGAGGGCCACTGACACTATGCTTGCTCCAGTGCATCGCAACATTCCCACACCCGTACCCTCTGCTCCTTTTGGCAACCTTCCATCCCAGCAAGCTCAGATTTATGCCGATTTGAGCCCAAGAAGCGCGTCTTCTTCTTTAACGTCACCCTCTTCTAATCCTCCTCTGTTCCTGCCATACCTCCTGGCAGGTAAGTCCTCCGTCTTTCTCACTGTCATTTGGACATCCTTTCTACTAAGGTTTCTCTATCCAACCATCCAACCACCTAACATCCCTCTTAGTGATTCTCAACCCTTACCCTAACCCTAATCCTTCTTTGATTGTCAACCCACCTCACCTCTTCTTTTGACTGATTTCAGTCTTAGTGTTTCTCTCCCCACTACCACTAGCTTTCTTCTTTAACCTTTCTCCCACTCTCTTGTACTTACTATCAGCTATTCTCACTGCAAATTGTATCATTCTTTCTTTAAAGCTGTTTCTTTCTCCACCTATTCCCATCTTTTGCTCCTTTTTCGTTACTTGTGCTGTTTTTCTTTCTTTTTCTTCACCTTCCCCTCTCTGTCCTTTTCTGTGTATCGCTCTCTTTATTTGACTCCCTCTCTCTCTCTTCCTTTTTAAAATATCTCACTTTCCCTCACTTTTTCTCTCACACTTTAAACAGCCTGCACGACCCCCGCTTCCCCATCCTAACTTATTACCTTACGCTTTCTTCGCGTAAACTTTTAGCCGCCTTTCTTTCCCTCTATCAGTTGTAAACAATTTATATTGTTCTAATCTCTCTTCATTTAAGTATATCCCTTTCTTTCTTTCTTTCTTTCTTTCTTTCTTTCTTTCTTTCTTTCTTTCTTTCATTTTGCTACGTCCGCTCTCTACGTACAACTATCACCACTTTTCTTCCGTTCTTCCTAGCCTCTTTCTGGTATTCGCAATAATTCTTAATTTGCCATAATGTCTCCTTAAGTGTTAATTTTCTCTCTCACTTTCACTTCTCCTCTTTCTCTCAAACTGATTTTTCTCTTTCTAGAGCCTCCACACACTCTATTTCCCTTTTTTCTGAAAGTTGATATCTCTCTTAATCTCTCTCTCTCTCTCTCTCTCTCTCTCCTCTCTCTCTTAATCTCTCTCTCTCTCTCTTTCTTACGTTTTACCGTCAAAGCTTACCCTCTCAAACTTAGAAATATCTATCACTTTCTAACTTTATTACCTCTATCTTAACTGCTTTCTATCTTTCTATCGTCTTTGTCACTTTCTATTTCGTTTCTCTCTTTCTATTCCCTTTCTCTTTTTCTATTTTCTTCCTATCTTTCTATTCCCCTTTTCGTTTTTTCTTTTCTTTATTTATTTTTCTTTCTTTCTATTTATTTCACTCTTTCTCTCCTTTTCTTTCTTTCCATTCCCTTTCTCTCTTTTTCTCTTTCTATTCTCTTTCTCGCTTTCTAATCTCTTCCTTTCTATTATTTCTCTCTTTCTATTCTCCTCCCGCCCTTCCATTTTCTTTCTATCTTTCTCTTCTCTTTATGGCTTTCGAATCCCCATTTCTTTTTTATTTCCTTTTTTTTTTGTTTCGAATCCCTTCCTCTCTTTCTATCTTTTTCTCGCTTCCTATTCTCTTTCTTTCTATTTTTTTCTCTCTTTTTATTTTCTTTCTCTCTTTTTAGAAGGTATTTAATCTTTACATTCTCTCTTTCTCGCGTCTTAGTTTTTCACTACGTCTCCTGTTATCTTTCTTCTTCTTCTTCTTCTTCTTCTTCTTCTTCTTCTTCTTCTTCTTCTTCTTTCTTCTTCTTTCTCTATCATTTTCTATCTCTCTCTCTTCACATGTCATCAGTACTTCTCTCGACCTGCCTTCTTCAAAGAACTCAAATCTTTTTACCCTCTCTATTTCCTTTCTCTTCCCTTCTTCCTCCCCTCTTCCTCCTCCTCTCTTCCTCTCTAATTTATCTCACTCTTTCATTATCTACGCTTTTCTAACAGCTTTGATTTTGCCGCCGCCTTCAACTTCCAAAATTTCCCCTTTTTTCTTTCTCTTCCAACGGCTACACTCTTCTCTCACTCTCTATTTCTTCTTCTTCTCTCTCTCTCTCTCTCACACACACACGCTCACGCACTCTCTGCCTATGTATCAAGCAATCCCCGCTTGAATTCACTCATCGTGAATCTCATCCTCACTGCCTCTCTTGTCTTTCCACTTTCTCCTCATGTATCCGTGCTGTACGTCTCTTTCAACTCCATCTTTCGTCTTCCCCACTGTCTTCCTGCCCGGAGCAAGCCTTGCTGCATTTCATCCTCCACAGAACTGGCACTATATGTCTACAGGCGCAACCAATCATGCATGAAGCCGTATTCTGGCTGAGTGGCAACCCGAACCAGTCTGGGCCCCTTTAGTGACAGTTTGATAGGTCGCACTTTCACAGTGCAAACTTTTCTTCTTTTCTCCCTTGCTTTCTTCCCATAACCTCGGCCTTCCAGGTTGGCACTGACAATGCCGCTGCCTTCCCGGCCAACATTAAACGCAAGTGACCCACAAAAACTTTTTCTCAGAGATTTTCACTTCTGGAATGTACGTTTTCCACATTTCTTTAGTTGCACCTTGGAAACCTTTTGCCGAAAACTTTCTCCCAAGAAACACATGACGATAGTGATGATGGTGATGTAGAGAGAGAAAGAGATGCTAAAGGAAGAGAAAGTCGAGGCATGGTTTATTTGTCTGGGAACTCTCTCGGTAAACTGACAATAATCATAATAGTGATAGTGGCATCGGTGGAAATTGATCGGTGGTGGTAGTGGAGATGGTGATGGAAAATAGAGATTTCTTTATACTATTGTTCACTAAAACAAGGCTCAAGAGTCACTCAGGTAGAGGTTTATTGAATGATGCTGTTGTCTGGGCATAAGGGGGGGAAATAATAAGAGATATGTAGGATAGATAAGGATTGACCCTAGATAGGAAGAGGTTAAGATTGTAGTAGTCGGTGAGATAACGGTACACATTTCCTTGGATGAATCAGGTTTGGTTAATGTTTAATGAGATAGTTTGGTTGGCCATTGCTACGACTGAGTGATGTGTTCGATCCTAAGAACTCCGAACCTGTAACCTTTTGCTGCATTTCTTTTTGTTAAAGTCAAACTTTTCTCTGGTTTACAAAGTTTTTAATAACTTGTGAGCAATGAAAATTCTATAAAAACGTTTTCAGTTAAGCTTAAGGCCACATATTTTGAGCAACCAATAAGGATAGGCACTCACTATTCTAGCACAAATCCACATATTTATGACATCCAGTAAGAATCAAACACACTTCAATAATTTTCTAGATACTGTTCTAGAAAAAACACTTTCTATCGACAGAATGACTCGAGAACTAATGCTCTATGGTAGACGTCTTTATTTCCCATTGCTGCATATATTAAATTGAGTCATAGATATTTTCTGTCGTTGGGAATTAATTGCAATGACGAATATATCATCTTAACTAACTGTTCTTAGGTGATGAAAAGTGGGTTATATACAACAATGTTCAACGTAAAAGGCTGTGGATTGACAAGGATAATCGAACACAGTGGTTGATCTCCATGGACGAAAGATTGTTTTATGCGTGCGATAGGATTGTCGGCGTATTATTCATTTAGAGTCCTTAAAACGCATTGGAACATTAATGCACATTTATATGTTCAGCAGCTGCTATGTGTCCATAAAAGTTTAGATGAAAATCGTCCTGAGCACGTCAACAGAAATAATATAGTACTTCTTTATGACAACGCAAGGTTGCATACTACAAAAATAGCATAGGAAAAAACATTTTACAACTCGGTTTGTCGATACTACCCCACCTGTGATATTCATCTAACCTTGCATCAATTAAGTGATAATTACTTTTTTCCATCACGGCAATACGCTTTGGCTGGGATAATAACATTTGCTATTGAAAACCAGATTCAAGATTTTGTTGAAGACTTTTTAACATCAAACCTACAGAAGCCATTGCAAATATCGGTGAATATACAATTGAATAAAATGTATTGGAGTTTAATTTTATTAAGAATAAAGTTGATAAACGGAAATTATTTAACACTCAAATAACTAACTGGGCACAAAAGTTGACTGCGATTCAAATTGCACAATCTAATGGCTTACGGCCATATCACGTTGAGACATTAATTCTCGTACGATCACCGAAGTTGAGCAACATCGAGGCTGGTCAGTAGCTAGAGGCGTTGGAATACCATGTGCTGTAATTTTGAGTGTGCGGGTGGTGTAATGGATAATGGCTCGGAATTGGAAATCGGAGAGCCGATTTCCAGTTCAAATCAGGTTCGTCATATTCACTTAGGCGAAAGGGGGATGAATTCAACTCTTCTCCTCCGAGCTATGGGACTTGTATCAGTAAATCCTTATTATCTCCCCCAAAATTTCTTACAATCTAAAATATTTTCTGGCTTTAAATAACCTGCAAAAGGTTGATAAGCCTTAAAAAACACAAATCAGTTCATTAAATTGATAATAGTATACTTTTTTGCTGATTTTCTTAAAGCAATCTATTTTAGGCAATGCTTTTAAAATTTTCTCTGCATTCATTTGAATTGGATGTTTTTATGCAGTTAAGTTCAGAGTTGCTGTAAGTGACTTAATGCTGCACTCACTCGTTGCTGTAGATATTTACCAAACTTAGATTAGGCTGGCTCAGGGCAAGGCAAATGGAGCAACGCACGAGGATTGAACTCATTCTACAGAGAAATAGTTTGAAGAATACTGCTTGTAAACTATTACTCTATATAAGGAACTCTTAAATATTTACTAAGCTAAGCTTAACCTGACACAAGGTCAAATAATTTAAGCACCAAATGAGGATCGGAACTTACTAATCTAGCACAAGGCCTAATATTTTTGGAATTTAGTAAGAATCAAGATCTCTTTGCTAATTTGCAAATATCTACGGAGAAAGCATATTTTTCTAAAAAGATTTCTCGAATATTCAGGCCGGCAGATGGAAATAAATAAATATAGTATTTAATAAATAAAAATAGAGCATCTACTCAAATATGGGTATCCACTAAAAGAACCTTAAGAAATGATATATATATATATATATATATATATATATATATATATATATATATATATATATATATATAAGTGCATAGGTATGCAGAAAATCGAAAAGAACATGTTGGGTTGCATAATCCGGAGTTCCTTAGTATTTTTGTTTTTATTTTTAAGAAGACAGTGCTCCATACAGAAGTAGAATAATATTATAATATTTTTTTGTTTAAAAATATGATTCCTTCGCTACATAAGAGTTCTCATGTTTCAAAAACGAGAGCCAAAACCATCCAAATAATTATTAAAATTAAGTTGAATTGAGGTGTTTAGTCTCGTTTCATCTTCAAGTGAAATTTTAGGAATAAGCTATCTCTTGGTTTACGTGAACCTTCCTCCATTAGTGAGTCGGCGTGACAAGATACACCAAAGAAGCAATGTCTATCCCCCACTACATCTGCCCCACACTGCGTGCTACGCACCTTCACTGAGTCAGGAAATTAAAAGAAACAAGGGAGGAAAAGAAACAAGTTGAAATGTCGGAATTACGAGTACACGCTTAGGCAATCATATATCTTTCGATACATTACTGACGAGGCAGATTTTTTTCCCGCGGTAGGTTGCCATTTCTTTCTGCGGTAGGCCAGTTTACATCCAAGGCTATAGAACCCGGTCTATCCTACTATTTATCCATAGCTGGGAGGAGAAGAAGAGAATTTATACCTTTCCCAAGGGTATTAGCATGTAAGTGAATGGATCCGACTGAAATTCGAACTCGAATTCCTCAATCCGAGCCGCTATCCATTACTCCACCGTGCCTCCCGTGCTCTATAGTAGACAACTTTATTTTTCATTGTTGCATATCAATTTGGGTCAAATTTTTAAATAGTTACTAAAACTGATTATGATTCTGATTTAAATTGTATTTCAATTAATATAATCATTAGCTGAAATAATGATGTCATAAATGTGTCACATTTTTATTTCAGCTAATGATAATATTTAAAAAAAAATTTTTGCTGATTTTCTCAAAGAAAAAAATTCACCCAATTACATCGCTGTTTAAAACATTTTAATCTGTCATGGTGTTGCGATCAATTTTGTACTTCCAAAATAAATAAATCAATGTGCTTTGCTGACAAAAAAGAAAAAAACAAATCTAGACAATTCATCTATTTTCTTTCTAAATATCTTCTTTTTGCTATCTTTCGTAGCGCTGTGTTTGGTCGCTATCTTTCCCCATTCCCTGTTCTGCCAAGCATTTACACAAAAGCTCGTTTGGTAGTTTACTTGGTGGTTCCATCTGCCTCTCTTACCTTTAATATGGCTTGTGTAGTATCAGATTTTCCAAGCATTCTTTCTTCATTATTTATCGCAAGAATTTCAATTATCTCTTTCTGATTCTAAGTATAGCTTTCATTTTTGTTTCGATTTTCCTTAATTTTTCTCGTTTCTCAAATGCGTGGTCTGTGTTATTCTCAGCATCCTTCTGTTGAACTACATTTCTTTTACAACCAGTCTTTTCTACTTTGAAAGAATTGTACAACATTCCCTGTCATATTGGAGTGATATTATTGCATATCACTTCAACATATTTTTCTTTACTTCTAATAAAGTTTAAAGAAAGATAGAATTCAACTGATTTCATCGCGGTTTATAAAATTTTAACATGTTGACTGCCAACCCAAAAGCAGTATGGGGGCCATGAGGGGCTACCATTTTATTTTTAAATATTTTGTAAAAGAATATGTTAGGTACCAAGGAAAGTTTTTGTACAGTTAATATTCTTTTTAGAAAATGTACGACAAAGTTTTTTTTAACCCAGGGAAGCCATGTCAAAAACTCATTGATGACAGTTACTTTCTAGTGTACATAATTTTCTTTTTAAGATTTTCCAAATTATATATATATATATATATATATATATATATATATATACACGTTATTTTCTATCAATTAGATGCTTCCACATATAGTGGTCCGGTCCTGGGGGTCTTTAGACAATGTTTTAACCACAGGTCTAACTCGGCGCTGGTCAATGCTGACGCTGATCCAAACTGTTTGTTGATTACTGACCGCTTCCATCCACACGTTGTGTTCTTGATCACAAAGAAGTGGAAGATCAAATGTCGTAGCAATGGCAACGCTGGTTCAAGCTACATTAAGTAAGAAAATAAAATCTTCACGACGAAAATTAAAACGAAAGTTTAACGAACTCATTCTTCAATTGGTTTATATAGCTCTTGGTACAACAAAAATTAACCCCTTCCTGCATCAATCTCTATAGTGAAACTGGGCCTCGTCTAAAATTCTGAAGGAGCTGGGTTCAAAGTTCTTTAGAATCAAGAAATATGGTGGCAGCTGACGTGGATTTCAGAGGCTCACAATGCAGCTTCCCAGTCCAAGATCTCTGAGCTCCCAAAGTCATCTGCTTCTATGCATTTTAGCCCAAAAACCGACGTGGGACCGAAGGGTGCGAGGGATTCAGTGATTCCTAAATTTTTACATTAATCGCAATAAAGGCTCTTTGATCTTTATTTCTGCTTATTAATCAACTTTCTAAACTTCTTCGGTGTAGTCATAGGGATTGCTTTTCCTTTAACTCCAACCTTCTTCACATCTCGTACCACCACTCCACAGAGGCGGGGCTAAATTCTGCGTCTTCCTTCTCGGTATTCTAAATCGGACCTACTCTCGGGCCTGAAACAACTGTTTTTATGACCGACTTTGGGCCGATCGCAGTCTTAGCGAAAACATAAACCAGATCACCTACCTGTCACGACAGGATCGTTTTTCATAATCCTAACCTTCACAGCGAGTTCATTCCCTGTTTTCATTTCTCAATTCATTTTCACCAACGAAAATATAATTCCCGCCTGTCTCTCTTCTCTCCAATGACATGTGTTTTTTTTTTAATTTCCCAAGAAAGCGATAAATCCATTTCCCAGTTCGTTTTACCCGCATGTCAGATTTTCGATGGATAAAAACGTAAACTCTTGGGGCATCGTTCCAATTTGTAGGGTGGCGAGACAATCTAGATGACCCTTTTTTCACTTCGACATTACCAGGGAAAATGTTTTCCATTTTCTCTCTTTATCTATCTTCCAGTTTATATTTCATTCCGGGCTTAACGCTTTTTCTGCCATGAATCACCAGCCTCAGTGTCACATCATGGCAAATAAAAATAAACATTATTACCAGCTATAAATGTGATTAATATTTATTTTATAATTATGGACACCTTATCATATATTGGTGTCAGAATTAATTAAGATTTACTAATGTTGTAGTTGAATCGATATATTTTTCCTTGAGTTTTGATACCTAGTATACATTCATAAAACATTCAAGAGAAACAGTGCCAGATGGATTTTACCAAAATTTCACAGAAAGTCACAGACCTTGATTTATATAGAAATATGCAAAGAGTGTCTCCAACATTTAGCAAAAAAACTAAAAATGAAAATATAACCATACCTGGAATCTGCAGATATGGTGTAAATTGAAATGCTATGTCACCAATATATGTTGACATGACTAAACTAAAATGTATGTTACAAATATATGTTGACATGACTAAACTGAAATGCCATGTCACCAATATGTTGCAATATGGCGGTCGATGTGTTAATCTGTTGTGATGTTACGATTAAATTTGTTATTCCTAAATTAATCCTTTTATTTTGTTTACTCATGTACATGAAAAAAAAAACAATTCTAGATAATCCATTTGTCTTTTATGTACCGTATCTCTTCTGGACGTTTACGAAAACTGGTAAACTTTATTCAGGTGATTTTTGCTTCCTGAATATCCCACACAGTACTTGTTCTGCAATCCATTTACACAAGTTCTTACTTGCTGTTTCCTTCTGCCCCCACCCCCGTGCCTTCAATATGGCCTGTGAGTATCAAAATTTCCAACTCTTCTTTTCTCATTATTTATCCCAGGATTTTCCGCTTCTAAATATAACTGTTCTTTTTGCCGCCATTTTTCTTGAAACCTTCTGGCTGCTCACATGATCCGTTTATGTTATTCTCAGCTTCCTTCTGTAGAACTGCATCAATCTTGCCTCGTCTCTTCTTCGACTGTGAAGGAATTGTTCATCATCCAATGCCATATAACAGCTCAGCAGAGCTTTCTTTGTTTCTAATACATTCTTTAGCTTTTGGAAAGCATAACTTTTTATGCTTGCTTCATTTTGTCGTCTCAACGTTTGCATTTAGGGCTGTGTTCCTTGTCTTACAATTTAGGGTTTGTTCTTTTCTTCCTGCTTTCCTTTACTACATTCTGTGACATGATGTCATCTATATATCTTATACCAGCCAGTAATAAATATAAAGGTAGGACTTCTTGTTCTCTTAGTATCGCCTCGTTGTTAAGGTTAAATAATTTTTCTCGCTCGAATCTATCTAACATATTTACAAGTTTACCATTCGTCCATGCATAGAATATTGCTGCCACATATGGTCTGGTGCTCCTGCTATATATTTGGATATTCTTGATAAAATCCAAAGAAGAAACTGTAATGTCACTGGTTCTGACCTGGCATCTCGGCTTCAGTTATCTTCCCACCGGTGTGATGTAGCCTTCATGTGCCTTTTCTGTAAATAACTCTGTGGCACTTAGACTTTATGAATTTAAGCGGAATACTAGATTGGCAGCTACGTCCCATCATTTTACAGTGGAAATGGCTAGATGTAACCGTAAGTTCTATGCTAACAGTTTCTTCTGTCGCACTTCTCGCTTGTGGAACTCACTCCCGTCTTCTTGCTTTCCAGTCAAGTTTGAACTTGTAGCATACCTACGGACGATAGTATTTTCCCTTTCACATAAATACAGTAGTAAATACTGTATGTTGGTCTGCAGTTGGAGATTCCTCTCCATCTATGCTGGTCAAACTCTTTGCCTCCGGGCACAGAGAATCCCCAGACGGGGCTATGTCGAAGGGCAGTGTCTCGTCTCGGAAAACAGCTACCCGACCTCGTTTTATATGGGGTCTATGGGTAATTTGTGGTTGAGCCTCCGTGATCGGATACCCCACATTAAATTCGGCCTTGTGCCAGATCTGACGGCGTGGGACGGTTGTTAGATGTCATGCAGTTAGAGATTCATTGTGGAATTCACTTCACTCACTTCTAGCAGTTGACTACTACTTCTACGCGCCGCTGGCGAATCTTATACGTGTTGTTCTTGTCCTAAGTATTATCGTTCATTACCAACCTTCGTGTGATTATTCTTTTCAGTAACCTTCCCTAGGTTACAACAGAACTTCAAAAATTTAAATACAGTGTCAGTCATTATCTTCTGTCTTCTTAATTCCTGTTTTTTTTTATTGTTCTCGATCCTTAATAATGTCATTTTTTCTTATTCTTTCACACTGCGTAACCTCTTGCATCTTAGTGGCTTTATTGCTTTATTTGGGGTGAAATTATTAAAAAAGAAAAAGAAAAAGAAAAAAGAGAAAGCGCATCCTTGTCTTAGGTCCCTTTCTATTTTCGTATACTTGCTCAATTCGTTTTCTAACCGCATGCAGGCGGTCCATCCCCGGCAAATATTCCGCATTATTTTATGCGTTTTCCAATAAATCAAATTTAATTATTCAAATCCTGATAAAGTTTAATGACAATTTAAAAATATAATTATTATGACAGTATTTAGCTACCAACAACTTTATGTTGCCTTTTTTCAGTAGCACAACTCGTACTCATACCACATTATCATTTATGAACTGTCTCTCCACAACTTCCTGTACCCTGCCACGTTTGACGGTTTACCATCCCTCTGTGTCCCTACTTTGTCGCCCATGCCTACAAACTCATTAAGTGATCATGGTTCTCCACAACTTCCTGTCCCTTGGAGTTCTAAGCCACGTTTGACGCTTTATCTCCCTCTTTGTCTCTAATCTGTCATACAGTCATTGAGTAGGTGAACATAGCTCTCCACACTTTCCTGTCCCCTGGCGTTCTAAGCAACGTTTGACTCTTTACCATCAATCTTTGCCTCAGACACATTACGATTTCCCGTCTATACAATCTCTCTCAACTTTTTGTGAGTACTGCATTTTAAAAGCCGCCCTTCCTCGTAATGTGTCTCAGAAATGTCTTTTTGAATTTGCGCCCATGTTCGGTCTATGACATTCTTAACATCGGTCTTCATATCCATCTCGATAGGGTCCAAAAGCAGGTTAGAATTCTACTGGAGAGTGCATTGTCTTTAATAAGTTTTCTCGAATGTGTGGCACGGTATACGAAATATAATACTGTTTTACGTAAACTGAGCGTCTCCTCAAATACGGATACCCACTAAAATCAACGTTTATGTAAATATATATATATATATATATATATATATATATATATATATATATATATCCAAATACTATTTCTATATGCTAGCAAAGGAAGAAAATCTTTTACCTCTTAAAAGGGGCGGTAGCACCTGTTAGCGTCTTAGCTATGGGCAAAACCCAAACAAAAACAGAACACTATGAAAGTACAAACATACCAGCAATACATTTTCCAAGAAATTACCAACAGTACCTATTTATAGCAAAATGACCAGCAATTCATTTTATAGCAAAATGAACAACAATGCATTTTATCTGTAGTTGAAGGCATACAATTGCGTTCAAAATATTTAAATTTCGGCATTAATTAACCCATATATGTTGCTATGCCGCTAAACTAAATTATCCAACCAACCAACTCTCTGAAAAAGTAAAAGCGTAAAATATAATAAATCAAAATGATCAATCCCAAAATAATCCAGAGTAATCTCAGAATGAATTAAAAAAAACAAAACAAAACAAAACAAAACAAAACAAAACAAAAAAAACAGCAACTTTTATTTCCTGGTACTTCAGGCTTCGACTGCTAGGATTAACCATTAATCCTAACACTCTAAGCCAGAAGTGTCGCAAGATTCTTTGCTATCCAAAAATTGGTATGTTCTTTTATTTGAATTTAAGGGCACCGAGCTGTTACTCTTACCTGGCTGAACGGGCAAAAACACACCGGGTCTAGACGATGATTTCTTATACAAAAGGAAAACGTAGGTTTGAGCCCTAACGGAGAGCTCAGATTTTGTTAATATTTTTCAAGTATGCAGGCCGATAGTCGTAATAGAGTGTTTAAAAAGAGCGGCATTTACTCAGATACTGGTATCCACTAAAATAACGTTTGAAGTAAAATGCACACGCACACACACACACACACACATATATATATATATATATATATTTATATATATATATTTTATAGATACAAGTAAAATTATTTATTTATAAAGTTTTAATGGATTTTTAAATACTTGTATCTAAAAATCAACGTTAAACATATATTTTGAAGGGATTTTCGGTTTTTATTACCGATTGCAACCGTTTGTATATATAAAAACGTGTACTGAAATGTTTTGGGCTTAACATTTTGTCCAAAGTTTGTCCAAATAATTAAATATTAAATTTATTTCTGAATAACTTTTTTGGTTGGGCCGAGAACTTTTCCGCATCCTTTCATTCATTCATACATACATATATATATATATATATATATATATATATATATATATATATATATATATATATATATATATATATATATATATATACTTAAACGTTATTTTTAGTATATATATATATATATATATATATATATATATATATATATATATATGTGTGTGTGTGTGTGTGTGTGTGTATAGGTACATCAAAGACAAAGCGATTTCAAAGCAATTATGATCTGAAACACTTCTATTTCTAGGTTTATCTCTGGTCGTCTAATTATTAGTAATTAACTTTCTATCAGAGTCCAATAAGGCGCTCCATTGAGCCCAGCTTATGTGACAATCACAATTTTATCTTGTTATTATTTTATTTTCTTGTTTTTAGTCCGCTTTTTACATTTAATCAGATTATAAAGCAGACACTCGATTTCTTTTGTGTAATTTTCTTGCAAAAGAAAAAAATGGCCTACAATTTGTACGACTAAAAGAAAAACTGAACGATATATCTTAAAGCGTCAGCAATTTCTGACAATTTTTAAAACTTTCTGTCTGAATTTCTTAGATGAGGAGTTATTTTTATGTACATTATTTACAGCCAGATTAATATCTTCTTAGTAACTGCATTGTTTCTTTGCAGGTAAACTGACTTACTGTTCAAAACGACTCTTCATGCTGTTGGGCAAAAAAAAAACAAAAACAAAACAAAAATGTCACCAACTGCCATACTATTTCCTAGTCAAGTGTTTTTTCATGTTGGGGAACAGATAATAGTCAAATCAAGAGAATAAAGAGGATAACCAAGCCACAGTCGTGCACAGAAGCCATTGAAACTTGTGTGTTGGAGTATTGTCCTGATGAAACAAGAACTATTTCGTCAGTTTTCTTGAGCTTGATAGCTTTTCATAATTGCCTCAGACAGTTGGCATAGTACACTCCATTGATTCTGTGACCCTTTGGAAGATAGTCAATAAACACAATGCCTTTTGCATCATGAAACTGAGCTCAATACTTTCCATGCAAATGAAACGGTATCGGTCTTCTTTAGAGGGGTCTTTCCACTGCATTGATTGTTTTTTTGTCTCTGACTTAAAATGAACCCAACATCCATTCTAGTTAGGAAACAATCAAGAAAACCAGCTGGATCTGCCTCAAAAAATGTTAGCTTTTCCAGTGATGTAATCAGCCTATGCTCTTTTTTGATCAGGTGTGATGTGGCACCCACCGAGCAGAAACCTTCGTCATGCCAAGTTCATTGTACAGAATATACTCAACTCTCTCATTGGATATTCTAATAGCATTGGCTATTTAATTTATGGCCAATCGCCTGTAACCCATCACCATGTGGTGAACACGATCAATGTCTTCTTCGCTGGTGGCCGTTGCAGGACGCCCAGACGTTGGGTTATCTTCAAGACTCGCCCTTCCCTCCTAAATTCATTTGTCCAGTTTTGCACTGTTGATAAGGCTGGAGCGTCGTCCCCTAATATAGCAATCATATCTGCATGAATGTCCTTGGAAGCTAAACCCTTTTTTGTGGGTACATGACAACATCGCGATACCAAATTTTATCCATGTTCAAGAGAAGTTGCTACTTGTTACTTTTGAAGTCTTCTTTGAACACTCAAATGTCAATCTTGCCTGGGAAGAAACAATGCCGTCATTAATGAAAAGAGTTGAAATTAATAAATACAAGATTTTACACCTCTAGTATCACTCCTTCATAGTCAGGCTATGAAGTTTTCAGTCCACCCTCGTATTGTTGCCTTTATGATCATGCTTTTATTTGAGGATTTTTCTTTGACTTGTTCACTTCAAATTAAAGTGGAATATCTTGCGAAACATTCCATATTTCCTCTACAAATATCGGCGCGCTTTCTCGAGCTTACTTGGTCAAGAATTTCTAAGAACATAAACATTTTATTATGGACGGTGTTGAGACTATACAAAATATTAGGCAAAGATCAGAATTTCTTGAAGCCTGCTATAAAAATATTTGCAGAATTCAGTGCACTTTCATTCTGAATATTGTCTTGCTAAGACTATTGATTTGCAAACTCAATATCAAAATTTATGGATTATATGAAGAATAATATCAGACGTTAAAGAAAGTTAAAAAGGAACTAATCTAAACAAAGGCAGATAACTCGTATAAAAAGGGGCAGATAACTTCTTTGGTATTCATGCAGATATTCATTTTTTTCTCTTACTTTCTCATTTTCTCGCTAGCTTTCATTTTCATTCCTGACATATTTTTTTCGATTTTTTTTTGTCTCTCCTTAATTTTCTCCCTAGTCTCTCTCCAGTACAATATCTTATTTAATCTCTCTATCTCGCCAGGCTGTATGATCAGTGTAACTGTTATCGCCGCGAAAGAGGAAATTGGTGAGTCGAGTTCAAATTCTGGTGTTTCTAAGCGTCGAGATGTTCCCCTTATATTTTCAATAGTTATCAATGTTTTGTCACCAATCATGTTCATAGGTGCCCTTTGGAACGACATGCCTTCATTTCTTAACAGCCCCACCCACCACACACGGCCTAGCTCTAGGTTAAATAGCAGTGTAGACTGGGCTCTCTAGCGTTGGGTAGCAACCCGTTTAACAAAAGGCAAACTAGGAAAAAGAGAATTCTAAACCGTAAAGAATGTGTAAGGATGCAGAAGGCGCTTATCTCCCTTTGTCGGAGTAAGTAATGCGAGTCACATGACAGCCACTAAATTACGTCACTCCATACATTGGCGAAAGCAGCAGCCAAATTCCGTTTGTTTACAGCAACTAAACTCTAAGGTTGCTTTATTTAATTCAGGCTCCCGATAATCCGAGAAGAGGCTTAATCTGTCTACCCAGCTACTTATAAGCACATAGTGTCGTTTTTATTTGGGAATATATCTTTCCAAGATATAGAATGAAACTCGCAGTCCTCAATTTGGGATAACCCAAGACTCGCTGTTTTCCGTTCGTGGAATATATCAACGCCTGGGACATAGATGAATCCAGCTCATTTGAATCTGGAGCCCTAAACATGGCTTCTCCAGATGCAGGAGTATCTCCATATATTTATAATAAACTTCCCTTTTGTTTTTTCTTACACTCTGCTTTGTTGTGTAGATATACGCGATGTAATTTCTCTACGTGGGACATGTATACATACATACATACATACATGCACACACAAACACACACACACACACACACATATATATATATATATATATATAGTCTTAGTCATATGAATGTCTCTCCGCGAACAAAGTATGTTTGTCATTCCATTTCCTTTCAGCCATTCCGTTCGGTCCGTGAAATACTGTGTTATTATATCATGGATATAGTAATGCCCATAAAGGGGGAAATACAACTGGAAGAATAAATCTTTCTTCTATAACTCTCTGAATACTAAGGCAACAGGTAAAGTACTTCAATACCTTTCCCGGGAAGGCATGGCAATTCTCAAATAATATAGGAATTTTGCGAATAGCCATAATTACCTACATCCTGAAGGGACATGCAATTAAAATAACCTCACCTTTGACCTTCATTGTTTTTCTTTCTCTTGTTCTGAAGTGTTTGTAGAGAAAAGAAACTAATGTGATTATTACAAGCTGGCGGTTCGATCCTGAATCGCCAGATTATATAGGAAAGAATAAAATAAAACCTCGACCACCTGCCCCGTTGAACCGGTTCGCTATTATGGCGTTGAATTGCAAAAGGTTAACTGAGAGAAACAGATGAGGCAGGATTTAATAGTACAGGGAGTTGCACATTCTAAGCTAACATCACAACGCTGCATCGGACAGGTACCTCGTGATGGCATAATGATGATTTACTAAGCATCGAGGTGCCCCCTTGTAGTTGTCTAATAGTTATCAAGGTTGTGTCACCAATCAATTACAACTGAATACTGAGTTTGATCCTCACTAGGTGTTTCATATCTATGGCCAACAGTAGTCTATATTCAGTAAATATCAAAATCATGGAACTTATTTGTTTTTTCGTGGCATACGAAGTCAGATTATTCGAAAGTTCAAATGACTCTCATTGACGTTAAACACTAGACTCGAGAGCCACCATTTATCATTTATACGAATGTTTAGCATATATGTAGAATCTTCTTGTAGAATGAACTCTTATTCCCTCAGAGCGCAGAATTTGCGTGCTTAGATCAAATTATGACCATAATGAGTTCAGCAGATATACAAAAATAGAAAGGGACGTAATGCTAGGATGTGTCTTCTTAGTGGATTTATTCAACCTATACAGCGAGGCAATTCCAAGAGAATTAGAAGTCATACCAGGATTCATTATTGACGGCCACAATCTCAACAACATAAGATACGCAGATGACATAGTGTTGATAGCAGACATAGAAAGGAAACTACAAAAACTCCTACAGGAAGTAGCTAGGGAAACCGTGAAGAAAGGACTAAGTATAAAACTACAAGAAAACAGACTCCATGATTATCTGCAAAAGGATTAGCCTAAAATGCAAATTACAAAATTAAACAAGTACAACAATTTAAATATTTGGGAAGTGTTCTAACAGAGAACGGAAAGTGCGACACTGAGATCCGAAGCCGTATTGGGATGGGCAAAGAAGCAGAGTATTAAGAGACAAAAAAAATTTTTCTTCGTTAGAAACAAAGAAAAGAGTATTGAACTGTTACGTGATGGCAGCGAATACCGGGCAATCTCCTCAAAGATGCTGAGAATACTATGAATCCAACAGATGAGCAACGTCGAGGTTTAAGAGAAAACGGGAAGAAAAAAAGAAACTTATACTTAACATCAGCAAGAGGCTGTTGAAATTTCTGGGTCTCATCAGGAAGGGGACTCGGAAAATCTTATTCTCACAGGACAGATTGATGGAAAAAAAGGACAGCAGAAAGCAGCCTGTAACATACTTGATGAGTTTGAGTACTTAATTACTGGATAATTTCCCAGTATCTTTCGTATATCTGATTTCCACTCCAAGTCTGGGGTGTACTCTCATCCCAATAGGTGTTCAAATCAAGGGGCTTCTTTGAGAGAACAAGCGTTCATCATGATAAGTGAAAATCTGGTTTCTACTCGGTGATGATGGAGTATTTGGGGTATTGAATGCTACATGCAATTGAGCTGTAAGAGCAAGTTCAGAGGAGAGATCAGCTGTCAGGCTCGAGATTTTGGGAGGTGTGCCCATACATTTTTCTATCTTCTGCATAGATATTCACTAAATTGTATCTTAGATGGTTAATATAAAGCAGAAAGAGAGTAGGACCAAGAAAAGAGCCTTGGGAACTAAACTAATCTCATAGACTTCAGAAGGCTGGTCATTAACATTAGCCTTCATGAATCTACCTGTTATAAAGAGTTGGTTTTCTTTTAGATACCTTATTTTTAATTGATATTTTTTATTCTAGCTTGATATTTTTTTGAAAATGGTCGTAATTCATTTAATAAAGTTTTTTTTTATGAATATATAAATTAATTAAGATTTGTTGATTATGTGGAAAAAAAAAACAACATTTTTTAAAAATATTATCTTATGGGTTCACATACTTTTGTGCAGTACTATATATATATATATATATATGTGTGTGTGTGTGTGTCTGTATAAACTAGTATCACATAGGTCTCTTTATTTGTTTCCTTCTTTCTCTCCCCACTTTGTTTACTTTCATATTTTTCTTTCTTTTACTTACTTTCTTTTCTCCATTTTCTATCCAAATTGAATCAAAAGTTCAAAACTATGGTCGTAACATAATTTCCTCATTGCTTAGAAAAATCACAAAATGTATCTCTTTAAACCACAACTGTTTGCAAACTTTATTTAGGCGAGTTTTTATTGCCTTTTTACACTATGTTTTATATCTTGGCCTTTAATTATCTATTCCTTCTCTTGCCGCACACACCATATGCCCCAATTTCACATCTGCCATTTTAACATTGTTTTAAATGCATTCGGGTGTTATTTTATCAAACTTGTAATAAGAATTCACGACTAACGATTTCACTTAAATTTTCGCTCACCATAAATACAATCATCACTGTTTGCCCTGACACTTGTGTCCTTGAGCCAGATTAGGCTAGGTGTAATGAAATTAGAATAAATTAAAATAAGATTCAAAAGCGTCTTTTCCGAACTGTAATATTGTCAAAGTTTAACTTAGGATTAGGCATAAAAAAGAAACAGAACGTCAAAACAAAAAGAAAGAAAAGACCTTCTCTTTCGTCGTGGTTATGACGATAAACTACATCCGGCAGCAAGGCCTTTCGTCGTGGAGATTGGAGGTTTTGAAGAGCATGGACCCTTCTCTTAATTGCTGTTGTTCCCAGGTCCGCCATGACTCAGAGTGGCAGCACCTGTTAGGGCCCATGCTATAGGCAAATAGTGAACTCCCAATGAAAAAATTAACTATACATTTTATAGCTAAATACAAAATTCCATTTTTATAATAAAATCCCAACAATACGTTTTATGAGCTACAAACTATATAACTAAAAAATATACTTTTATTCTGAAAGTATAAGATTATGTACAAAATATCTGTAGTTGAAAACATGAAAATAATACAAAATATTTAGATTTCGGCATTAAATAACCCATAGAGGTGTTGATATGCCGCTAAAGAAAATTAACTAAATCAACCAAAGTTCTTCTCTTAATAACACTTAAACCATATCCTCCATCAGTTATTTGGAGCCTTGAATCTATTGTCCTGTCAGCCTGCTGTTGCCGATATTTTCATGCTTGACTACGTTCAACACGGTTTTCCTTCTGCTGCCGCCGTTGAAGCCTTTCTCTTTATATCTTTATTAATGGCTTTCCTGTGGCATCTATTTCTGCGCTAGAACTACTGATCATATCCTAGCATAAGCACTGATTCCTTTAGACTCCTGATTCTTCAGCGTTTTCTTTCTGTCTAATATTTTTACTTCATTTCACATGGGTTGGTTACCACTCTTTTTGTTACATACATGATAAGCTACAACTGATTTCATTGTTTCAAATCTATTCAATTTTTTTTCTTTTTTAGGGGTGACAGATTTCACCTTTATATTTTTTACCAATATCTTTCAATAAGCTTATATTTATTTTAATTTTTACCAAATATCAAAAAACCTTTCCAAAACTTCCTCCGCAAAAGAAAATTTCAATTAACCTTATATATATATATATATATATATATATATATATATATATATATATATATATATATATATATATATTACTTATAAATGATATACTCAGTTCAATTTGCTATACTTGATGACGTCAGTGCTGCACCTTTAGAAAGGTTAAAAACGCGTAGATCTAGCTGAAAAGTTGAGATAACAAAATACAGATCTCCAGATCTAAATGTCTGAGGTAATACAGACATTATTTCCAGGGTATTCTTAATAATGTATACATTTTTATTTGATAATTATTACGCAGAAGAATTGATATTTATATAACTGCAGCTGGTATTAACTGGTAGCTTTCTACAATTTCTTTATTCTATGTATATACTAAAAGTATTTGGTCTACACGGGGAGAAGAGAGAACGTCAAATCTTATCTCGAGTATCATGAATGGCGCAAACGAAAAAAAAAAAGAAGACCAGTTTGAAATCTGAAAGAAAATTACATTTAATAAATGTCATGAAAAATAATAATAGCACAGAATATAAAATTTATAAAACAAGATTGCAGAAAATTTTCCTTTATGCGCCAAACAATTAGGCAAGATAACAAATTCTAATTACAATTCTCTTGAGCTCAAAAGACAATTATAATTATTATCAACAAAGTTCACTTAATATCTGTCTATATTTCTGAGATGAGGTATTATGTACATTATTTACATTATTGGGACTATTGTCCTCATCTTTGTCGCCATATTTATCACAGCGTTTCCACTGTGCCATGTGTCCTCAAGAACTAACCAACGCCTTTATCCACTGTGCCATGTGTCCTCAAGAACACATGGCACAGTGGATAAAGGCGTTTGGTTAGATCCAGTGGCATAACCCAAAGAGTGTGAGGCAGTGGAGAACTTTAAGAGGGAAGGCAGTGGAGAACTTTAAGAGGGAAAATTAACAGGAGATAACTGACATCCATTAAACATGGCACGTGGAACTAGAACAGTCTACCCCAGTGAGCGAAATAAAGGGTTCAGTTCGAAATTCCAACCACCTGAAGAAGGCTGGAGCGTACAACGGCCGAAACGTTGTAATAAATATGGCGACAAAGATGAGGACAATAGTCCGAATAATGTAAATAAAGTTCACTTATTTCGAAGGGAATTGAGGAAGTAGATGATTCACGAGCGTCACTGTGTTTATGCTAGACAATAGTCCAGTTTCACAAACTGTGAAACGTAGTTTTATAAAAAGTTCAAAATCAGGGTTAATAACATTCATTTTTTGACAAAATGTCTCGAGCAACTATAGAACGATAATCGTATATCTCTCTAAATTTGTTTTCTGCTTTTATATATTTTTCTTCTGTTAGATCATTTTTTTTTCTTTCAACTTCTTTCTTTTCGTCGTATTCATAGCTAGATTTTGGTCTTTTATTCAGATCCCAGAACTGTTCTAATTTTCCTCTTCATTTTCACCTAATTTCGGCTCCCAGAACAAGCGGACATCTTTGTAAATGCCGAAACCTTTCTGGTCCTTAAACCAATCAGACTTTTTAAATAACCAGAAATCGGCTCCAAAATTGAACAAAAAAAATTCAAAACTAAGGGCGTAACTTACTTTCTCATTGCTTTAAAAAAAATCATAAAATGTAACTCTTTAAACCATGCCTGTTTGCAAACTTTATTAAGCGGGTTTTGAGACACTCAGACTTGAACTTCTTTTTTTACAAATTTGGAAACCAATTAGTATACATGTATCTTTTTTAAAATTGTCTGACATCAATTTGAACCTCACACATACAAAGTTGTGCGCATCAAATCTTATTTGAACCGTCTTCCTTTAATTTAGCAATTATTTATTTAAAGAATACGTGTTTCTTTTTTTTAATATATACTAGCAGCATGGCCGGGCGTTGCCCATGCTTGATTCAAAAATCGTACGACTCATACAGCAATCGCTATCCCTTGACTTGAAATATTTTTGTCCTTTTAAAGGAGTGCCCTTTGCCGTGCTGATGTTGCTACATGCCTTACTTCTTGCCTATCTCACACTGCGAATTTTTTCTAAGCTCTATACTTAACATTAAATCTGTTACGAAAAAAGAACTAAACAAAATGAACACAAAACCATCTGCTTTAAAAAAAGGACTCGTAACTGGAAAAACCGAATGAAAAAAGAATGTTAACAACAAATACTTTTTCACACCCAATCCAGTTCTGCGGAATCAGAATCAACGTTGAGTTTAAGCAAGCGAATGAGCCAATTGGAGTAAAGTGCCATGCAGATTTAATTTTTTCCCACTTGTGACGAATGCAGCTATCGATTTTATTGCATGCTAGTTAACATCCGTGTCAGTCAGCTCTTACGCTGGCCAATAGAATCTTCCTGCTTATTCGTGGCAGCCAGTTATAGGCTCTCACTCTGGCCAGTAGAAAATGGCCGCAAACTACATGAAAATTGCCGTAGACACATGGAAAAATCGATTATTTCCACTATCGATAGGAGTTGGGAAATGCAATGTCGGTCTTGGCCTTCTCCGCTAACTTGGAACATGTGCATGTAAATTTTGGTGCAAATCCGTCGAAAATTACGGCCGTGCATTCGTTACACACACACACACACACACACACACACACACACACACACACATCCTGCCATTTATAGATAGAGATTTTTTAAACACTCCGCTCAAAAGAAAGTGTAATAAACAAACTTAGTTTATTGTATTATTTGGTTTATTTACTATTTAATTACTTTTATATAATTTTACATTTTCTTTAGATTGTTAATTAAAGACATTTTTTTATTATACTTGAGTTTCAAATAGACGGTATGGTTGGCAAAAAAAGGAGTGGCTGTAATTTTTTTATAATTTTAAAATAATTTTCAGCAATGAAACGCTTTGTTTTAGAATGAATGTAACCTGAATTAAACGGTAGGAGGATAAAAACTGTCTTTGAAGTGTTTCGCATTTATTGATTCCACATTCTGAATTCCTATGATGGATTCAAGGTAAGGGCCGTCACGACTGTAGGACGACTCATCACTGTGAACTCAACGCCGCCGACTCAAAACCGGCTAACTCAATTATAGGACAAATCATCGCCAGCCTACTCAGCGCGAGGACACGTCAACAACAAGAAAACTATTAATTTTTTTCGTCGATTTTTAAAAGGAAAATTAATTTATTAAGGATCATATTTTAATATATGACTTTATTTTTAATTTAAAAACTTATTGAAAATTAATATTCAGTTGTGATAGTTGGGAAAAAATAGGAAACAATCTGCAAATTTGTCTTATCTGCTTTCATATACTTCTTCAAATAAGGGTTTGTGGATGACCCCCACCCACAATTAATTGCTCAAAAATGAATCTCGATTTCTTTGCACCGTTTGCAGTACTTCAGTATGGTTATTTGTCCGATATTGAAAATTAAACACCACTAAGACAGCTAAACTTTCAAAATATCTACAACTCAAAACCGATCTAAGAGATGAGCACACTATGACAGCCAACACCGGTCTGAAGTTATGAATTTGATGCCAGCGTTAAGTTGTCCTCGCGTTGAATAGGTTGGTGGTGAGTTGTCCTGGAGTTGAGTTGTAAAGGAGATGAGTCGGCGGTATTGAGTCGGCGGTGATGAAATGTCCCATCCCAGCCGTCATTACTCTCATTCCAATTACACGTCATATTTTTTTTATTTTTGGAAAGGTTTATCTTGTGTTCTATTTTTTGGAACACTTGGTAGAGAATTTTTTGTTCAAGATCTTTCTTATCCCAACCATGAACACATATGTCATCAGCATAGTCAATCATCACCGTCGGTACACTGGCCTCTAAAGGGAAAACAAGAACGGTCTTTTTTCTTTGTATAGTACGACCACTTAAATCTGGCCTCTCTGGGACCAGGCCATTGCTAGATCACTGAAAATACCGGATAATAAAAATCATATGTAAACATAGTCTTGCCAGCTCATGTTACATATATATTGCTATGTTATCAAAGGTAGGACAAAGTCTAAAACAGAAGATAAAACAATCATTAATGCTTCCAAACAAGGTTTTTATTGTTTCATGCAATAAAAAAGGAGTCGGTCGGAATCAATACGAACGATTATTTCCTTGGCTGTATAGTATGTGCCTTACCAGGTCTTCATACAATTTTGAATTTTCCTTTTCCTAAACCGGTCGCCACCAAGGCTATAGAACCCAGTCTGTACGGTCTACTTAGTCATAGTTAGGGGAGAAGTGTTGGATTCATACCTTTACAAAGAATATTAGCATGTCAGTGAATGTAATGGATCCAATTGGAATTCGAACTTGGCACTCCATTTGCTCAATCAGCTTAGTCCTGTGCATGACGATAAACTACATCTGGCAGCAAAACCTCTGATCGGAAGATTGAAGCTTTTGAAGACCGGGAAACCACTTCTTAATTGCTGCAGTTCACAGGTCTATCCTGACCAGTAATGGCAGCACTTGTTAGGGTCCCATCTAGGGGCAAATAGTGAACCCCCAAACTAAAACTAAACGCTATGAAAGTGTAAAAATACATTTATTATAGTAAAAATACCAGAAATACATTTTTATATTTAAAAAAAAATTACCACCTATACCTATTTATAGCAAAATGACCAACGATATATTTCATCTGAAGTTGAAGGCATACAGTTCAAAATTTATTTAATTGAAGCCATAAAATTGTGTTCAAAATATTTAGATTTCGGCATTAAATAACCCATAGAGGTTGATATGCCACTAAACCAAATCAACCAACCAATCAATATGAAAGAACTCTTTTATGACATTCATCCATATAATATCCTACAATTTCTTAAATCAAACTGTATTACAAAATATAAGTTCAATAAAACTACAACATAAAACGCACCTATCATCGCCTCTAGTAATGATGTCGACACAGACATGAACATGCATAAAAGCAGCTTACATAAGCAAGACCGTATCACAAAAACACTCTGCTGCTGCTAAAAAAGGACGCTGTGTGACGCTGTTTTCGTCGCCGCTCAACGAACTAATGGCGGATGATTAAAAAAAGTGCAGGTGCATAGGAGTTAAGGGTCTGTATATTCGTTTGGGATGTGGTAAAGTATATCTCGACATTTTCGAGACATTTTTTCATATCTGTGCTTGTAAACGCGCAGAGCAGAGTCGAGGAAGAGATTTGATAAGCTACGACTCTCATGTCGTAATTCCCGAAGAGGATTGAAATGAATCGGTTATTAAGTCTTTACCCGAGATATATAATTTTGTTGATCGATACAATTCCTCTATCTGATCAAATCATTCATGACAGCCGCAGCTCGGAAGACGGCTTGCTTGTTTGCTTGTGTTTGTTTCATGGTATATAAATCTTTATAGGTTTTTAATACCGAAATCTAAATATTTTTTGTACATAATTTTATTTTATTTTTGGAGATAAAAATGGTTTAGTGATGCAAGTCTCACTAATTAACCTATAGCTGAGGAGAATATGTGGATTCATAAATTTCCCAAGATTATCTGCGCGTAAGTGAATATAACGAACCCAACTGGAATTGGAACTCGACTCTCCGATTACACTATCCACACAATCCAAGCGTACAGAACCTAGTATTTCTAAGCGGCCAGCCATCTAGGTACTGACCAGGCTTGATTTGCTTAACTTCGGTATCAATAGATGAGAAAATAAGTTCCTTCAGTCTCATGGCTTTCCACAAATTCATGTACTCTTTAACTCTTAGGAATGTTTGCTTTTTGCGATCTCTCCTAATGCCTGTTCTGCCAACCACTTTTACAAGCTTGTTGGGTAGATTATGCTTTACTTTCATGTGTTCATCCTGCCGTCATTGTCTTGTGAGTGTCATATTTTCTAAGCCCTCTTTCCTCATTATGTAGATTTCTACTGTCTGATGTTAAGTATCAGTATTTTCTCTAGCAACTTCGTCATTGCTCATATGTTCAGTCCATGATATTCTCAGATACCTTCTATAGATATATATTTCTGTTGCTGCAAGTCCCTTCTTCATCTGTGAGTCTTTAGTGTCGCCTCGAGTCTCTTTTACATCTTTGAGAAAATCGTCCAACATTCGCTGCCGTAAAGAAGGACAGATGTCACGTAACAGTTCAGTATTCTTTTCTTTGTTACCAAAGAAATCCTCCTGTCTCGCAATACTCTGCCCAGCTTTTGGAATGCGTCCTTGGCCATATATCTGCGGATCTCAGTGTCGCACTTTTCGTCCTCTGTTTGAACACTTTCCAGAGGTTTAAATTGTTGTACTTGTTTGATTTTAGTATCCCCGATTTGTAATTTGCATTTTGGGCTCATCTTTTGCTGACAATCATAGATTCTGTCTTCTTGTAGCTTATATTTAGTCCTTTCTTCTTGCTTTCCTTCGTTATCTTCTGTTGGAGATTTTGTAGTTTCCTTTTCGTGTCTGCTGTCAATACTGTGTCATCTGCATTCTTTATGTTTCTAAAGTGCATTTGTTTGCGACATAGCTCACTGACATAAGGATTGCTTTTGATTCAAGACTTCTCTCATAAAATTGAGAAGTTCAGGGATAAAGTAATTTTTTACAACTTCTGTCTCAATATCAAGTGAGGCTCTATTATTATTTTGATTTTTATTATTATTCTTTTCAGTTTTCATCGTCACTAGGTTCATTGATATTTAAGTCTGAAGTCTCATTCCTCTGAAATCTCCTAATTGGTTTGGACACGATTAAAGTATGACAGAAGATGTTTATGGAGACCAGTACATTTCTTCTGTTTGGTTATGATTCTTTGATATTATCATGGGTTTTTCATTTTTATCAACATTTCAACACGTAACTTATGCTGTCTTGTTTCATTGATTAGTTTTCCAATTTCGAAAGAGTTTTTTTTTATCTCAGAATATTAACCAACTTTTATTTTAATTTAGTTTTTTTTAGCTGTTTAGTGGTTTTCATTCTATTTCCCTTTTTCTTCTCTCAGTTTTATTTTTTTTTCAGTTCAGTATTTTCAGTCCATGGATAGATCTTTTTTTTGTCATATCTTCATTTCCGAATAGTCTCACGTGATTTGTCTAAAGAAGAAATGATTACATTATACAATTCGTCGATGTTATTACTTACGTCAAAATTAATGGGCATCAATTTGCTTTCTAGTTTATCACAAGCAGCTTTGTGTCCAGTTTATGTTATATCTAAGGATCAATTTTTTAAAAATTAATTATGCGACCTAATTTTGTTGGATCAGGAGCTCTTACGTGGCCAGCAGGTCAAAGCACGTCAGGTCTAATAACGGTTTCCTCTAGAGAACACAGGTTCGAATCCTGCCGGAAGGCGCATATTTTTCTAACAAGATTTCTCGAATATTCAGGCCAGTAGATGTAAATAAATATACTGTTTAATAATAAAAGAAGTGCATCTGCTCAAATATGAGTATCCATTAATATGTATATATATATATATATATATATATATATATATATATATATATATATATATATATATATGGAGAGAGAGAGAAAATTTATTAAATAATGCAACTTAATATTGTAAAGTCGTCAGTCAAAGAATAAATCAATAAAGTTAATGTAAATAAAGGCGAACTCACTTCGCTAACAGATTAAATAAGGCATTAACTCACTGACCACTCGTTGAACGACGCGATCCTTGTTTTTATTAATTGTAAAATGGATTAGATGTTCGGTCTATATTGCAAGTACATTCGGTAACCATATACCATCCTCAGGCATAGATTCTTTTTTTCTCAAGTTCAGTTAATTTCGGGTAAAACTCCAAGACGAAAATGAATGCGATACTTGTCGAAAGATTTTTTTTTAAAGTGTGTTATTATTAACAATTAGGATTTTTTTTTGAGCGTGCAGTAATGCGACGCTAGATTTGTGAATATTGTAGTAATGTAGTAATTCCTGACTTCTATTATTACAAGTGTTTTTTTCCGTAAACGTGACATTGACTAATTGGTCCAATCATTAGAATAATGTCCCAGAAGATTTCTAGAAATCTTTTTTTTTTTTTTTTTTTTTACTGCAGATCGATTCTTTTAAATTTATTAAATAATGTAGCTTAATTAATATTGTAAAGAAGTAGTCATTCAAAGAATAAATCAATAATGAAATTAGTCGAAGTCACCATTAACATGGGAGACCTAAACGCCAAAGTAGGCAGGGAAAGGGCAAGGGATATAGCAGGAAGATTCGGATTAGGAACCCACAAGTAATAGCCAACATATGGTTCCAAGACATGGAGAAGCCCAGGAGGAGAAACTAAAAAACAAATTGATTATATAACCATCAACAAAAGATTCAGGAATGCAATGATTTACTGCAAAACCTACCCAAGTGCCAACTGCGGAAGCGATCATTGCTCTTTTATATGTAAACTAAGAGTGAATCTGCGGAAATTGAAGAAGCCTAATGCAGCACCCAAACGGCAATATAACAAACTCTTGAACGATCCTAACCTAAAAGAAATATATATGGACAATGTGAAAAGAAGATACGAGGCACACAAATGGAAACTCGAAATCTGACGCACTAAGAGATGCTTTAGTGACATCAGTAAACGATATCATCCCAAAGGAGATAAGACGTAGAAGGAGAAATGAATGGATGACTGATGAGATTCTAGACATGATGGAAAGAAGACAGAAAACTCGGCCAAGATACGGAACAGTGTGCAGAATATTACTCAATGAAATAAGGACCAAATGCAAGCGAGCTAAAGAAGAGTGGATAAACGAAAAATGTGCAGAAATAGAAAGATTGAGTACTACCAACAAAAGAGACATGCACCATCAAATAAGGCAACTAACAGGACAGAAGACATGCTAGTCAACAGGCTGCCTAAAATCAAAGGATGGAACGCTCATATTAGGGAAGGAAAAATTCTTCAACGCAAAGAACGAGTACATTGAAGAACTCTTCCACGACGTAAGGGAACAACCAGCAATACTACTGACGGACCTGGAATTCTGAAAATCGAAGTAAAGGCTTCACTGGCCAAATTGAACAGAAACAAGGCAGCTGGACCAGACGGAATTGTAACGGAATTGCTGACGGCCTTAGATGACTTTGGCATAAACATGATAATCGAAATAACAAATAAAATCTACAACAGCGGGGATATACCGGAGGACCTGAGCAGATCGATTTTCGTAGCTATACCTAAGAAAACAGGCGCAAAAGAATGCGAACACCGAACAATAAGCTTAATGAGCCACGTGACAAAACACATCATCCGTATTCTAATGAACAGAGCGCGCAGTAGAATCAGACCAGAGATAGGACAAGAACAGTGCGGGTTTGTTAAAGACATCGAAACAAGGAATGCGATATTCATGCTCAGAATGTTATCAGAAAGAGCGATACAGATGCAGAAGGACGTGTAACTATGTTTCATAGACTACGCAAAGACCTTCGACAAAGTATGCCACAAGGATCTGATGGAAGTGCTGAGCGACCGTGTTATATCCGGGAGGAATATCAGAATAATCAAGAACCTATATTGGCAGAAAACAGCGCATAGTTCAGTGAATATACAAAAATAGAAATGGTGTAAGGCACTGATGCGTCTTCTCACCCGGCCTGTTCAACCTATACAGTAAGGCAATCCTGAGAGAATTGGAATCCCTACCGGGATTTAGTATTGGCGGTCACTACAAGAAGACGGAGTGGCATGGTCGTCAGTAAGAGAATAAGCCTGAAATGCGATTTGAAGGTCGGAAACACTAGAATCAAGCAGACGCCGAAGTTTAATTATCTGGGAAGCGTCTTGACAGTGGACGGTAAGTGCGACACTGAAATCCGTAGACGTATTGGGGATGGCCAAGGACGCATTCCAAAAGCTGAGCAGAGTATTGCAAGACAGGAGGATTTCTTTGGTAATAAAGAAAAGAATACTGAACTGTTACGTGACATCTGTCCTTCTTTACGGCAGCGAATGTTGGACGATTTTCTCAAAGATGTAAAAGAGACTCGAGGCGACACTAAAGACATTATTATTACATATTACTATGTTATTATTATTATAATAAATTATTATCACAGTCACGAATCCCGTAAACCATCAGGGTCGTGTTGAATGTGTTGAATGTAGAATGTAGATTCTACATTCAATATATTCTACATTCTACACCAACACTTGATAAGACACCAGAAGTGTTGAAACAAAATGGCTATTTTTGTAGTGATTTTATAACATATTTATGTTAAAATTTTCGAATAAATAATTATATATATATATATATATATATATATATATATATATATATTGATTTATCCTTGTAAGATAGGATCTCCATAGATTATTTTCTATAATATTTTTTCATTGAGAAAATCATTAGATTGTCCTCTCCAGAATAATAACATCATTAATAGATCCATCAGTAGTAAGGAATTTTGAAGGAGTGTATGCACAAATAATTTATTAATTCATTAAGTACAACTGAAATTATTCTCATTCGCGGTTGAGCCAAAAAACATGTAAGATATATGAAACTCCCACACTCCACAGTTAATTGATTATGATATAATTGTGTATGTATGTTTGTGTGTTTGTGTGTGCGTGTATGTTTGTTTTGCTTGTGTGCGTGAATGTGCGTTTGTGCGCGCGTTTATGTGTGTGTCTGTGTTTGTTTTGTGTGTGTGACATGCGTCGGAATAACATCTATAAACTAAGCTTGTTAGGATTTCGCAGCTGCAGCAACTGAAGGTGGACATAACTGGTATTTGATAACCAGATGTACTTGGTGTATCGTCTCTTTTGTTTACACCCTGTTACTAAGGTAACCACCCATATCATCTCTTCCGAAGCAGATGCTGCTATTCCTCTGTGATTTTTTTTTGTCGGCAGTTTCTCATGCTGAATTCTTTCCCTGATAAGATATGTATAAAGTTTCCCCACTGATATTCCAACCTTAGATTTCTGACTTACACATTGAATCTTCTGGATACGGAATTTTAACTGCTTGTCATACTCCTAGCAATGTGCATGATGCATGGATTAGGACTTATTCTAAACGGTATCATCAATAAGATTCAGTTTTTTTCTTATCTATTTGCACTGGTAAAATTCCTAAAATTCCTCAACCACTCTTTTACGCATAATACTTACTTTCTTCCTTAAAGTTTCGTTTCAAAAATAATCCTGAGTATTATAGTTTCAAAGTTTAGTTTAGCAAAAGCCAAGGGTGGCCAGACTTGCTCAAAGAAAGAGTCATACAATAAAGTTCAGATGTTTGAGAGCCACAAGAAATGAACAAAATTGAAATTCTTATTTACTTTTTATATTAACTGTGATGAAGAAGGAGTTTAATCAATATATTTCCACAAGCCGCAAATTAAACGTCAACGAGCCGCATATAGCTCGCGAGCCACGGTTTGGGCACACCTGACATAAGCCAATAACCACACACATCTCTGCTCATACTAACCCGGCTTCGGCTGGAGTAGTTTCAAAATAAAAGTTCAAGCCCCTGAGTGGCGGGGTGCAACTTCAGGCAGTACCTCTTCTTTGAGATGAAGGCTGGGATTATTACCCGCCGCCTTCCTCAAAAGAATAACTGCCAAGGAGCTTGAGAAATTTTTCCACAGTATTGCAGTTAAACCCACTTTAAACCTTGAACTTCTGTCACATTCTGTAGCGACGTGGGCGCACTGAAAAATTACCCCGAGACATCTCCGTTCACCAAAATGGCTTTTCGATAACCCCATAATAAAAATGGTGGGAAAGTTAATAATTCCCGCCATTTTTAAATCAGGTATTTATAAGATGTGCTTTGTGTTGTGATGGATAATCCATTTACACGTGCTTGTTAAACAGATTACTTTGTATTCGAGTATATCTGGTATTGGATGTGCAGGCGGTATAATACATTGCGATTCAGAATAAGAGATCGGAGAGTCGATTTTGAATTCCCGGCCGAGTTGGTTACATTCACGATCATAGTCACAAATCCCGTAAACCATCAGGGCCTTAGTGGCACCAAATGTACTGCAGCCGCAGCAGAAGTGATGTTTCTTGGGCAAGATAACCTGACGGATCCTAACCCTCACCAGGTAGGTTTGAATTTAGAGTTTTCCTTCTCTTAGACCGGTTGCCGCCCAAGGTTATAGAACCCAATCTGTCCTGCTATTTATCCATAGCTGAGGGAGGATTCATACCTTTCCCAAGGGTGGTAGCACGTAAGTGAATGTAATGGTTTCGATTGAAATACGCACTCGGCTCTACGATTTCTCAATCCGATCCGCTAGCCATTACATTCACCAACGTGTAAATACCATTGGGAACGGTATTAATCAATATCTTCTCCCCGGCACCTATGGGCTGAATAGCAGTGCAGACTGGGTCCTATATCCTTGGTTGGCAACCAGTCTATCGCAGAAAGTAACGGCAACCTACTGCGGGAAAATTTTCTGTCTAGTCAGTCATGAATCGAAAGAGACTTGATCGTCCAAGTGTGTATCACGTACTGACTGATTTCAAGATCCCATTTCGATAAAATCTGTCTGAATTTCTGGAATGAAGAGTTATTATTCATAATTTAAAATTCGGACTACTGTCCTCATCTTTCTTATTTTTATCACCGCGTTTCGGTCGTTGTGCACTTCATCAGGTGTATATTGATCTGGGTAACTTACAGTGAATTCTGAAATGAACCCTTTATTTAATCTACGTAGGTAGACTGTTATTGTTCCACTGCCCATGTCTCTTGGAATATCTCGTCTAGTTCTTAATTAGTATTGCTTATTAAGATGTCTGGTTATGTTGGGTCTGCCAGGAGATAAAATCTCATCAGCATAGCTCTCCAGGTCATAGAAGCATGCAAACCAATCTACCATGTCAAGGTACTTAATCATTGAATTATAATCACAACTGCCATAGAGTTCATTGATCAAAATTTTTTTTCTTGTTAGATGTCATTATGAGCGTTTAGTTTTTAATATCTTTTAATTGTTATGCGATGGATGTTACATCTGAGTTAAATTTAAATAATGTTAATTTTTGTTTATTCAATCTAATACGGAAAAGAGGAAAATGAGCAATACTTCTTTTAATGTAAAGTCTTTTTTCTAGTTTAAAATAGGTAAAAATGCGACTCAAATGCAAAAAGAATTGTGAATTATATGCAAAAGAATTGTGAATTATATGCAAAAGAATTGTGAATTATATGGATTTCTGAATGCGATCAAACATGTCAAAAGTGGATTGCGAAATTTCATGCTGGAGATTTCTTGCTGAATCTAATCCGACAATTAGACAAATTGAGGTTGACAGCAATCAAATTAAAACTTTACTAGAGAATAAAAAAATGCTATACATTATGACACAGCCAACGTGCTAAAAATCAACCATTAAAAACCACTAGCATCAATTTATTCACTTCTACATAAGATAAACGGAAAAATTGTATTTCCATATAAAATTTACTATATAAACATAATACAAATGTCCTGTTTACGAATTACGATAGGCAATAAAAAGGGGTTATTTCATACCATGGAACACATGGGATTGTGGGGCAAATAAAAGGAACCACTACTAAGTGTATCAGCAGCCAATTGTCATGAAAGCAGATGATTGATTCGAACTAGTACTGTTCCCACTTAAAATAACTGAATGCAGGAAATCAGAAAAAGTACCCGGACTTAGCCTATTAATGCCCACATTGAAAAAAAAAGGTATTAATTATAAAAATAAAAATAAGGTTAGAGGTTTCTAAAATATATATATATATAAAATTTTTATTTATTCATTAGTTTTCTACGGTTTATAAACCCTTTGAATGTTATTTAAACCCTGAAAATATTTTAAGATTGCAAGAATATTTTTAAGATAATAATGATTTAATGATACAATTTCTACTAATTAACTCTGGGACAGGAAGATGAATTCATACCTGCCCCAAAGGGATTTGTGCGTAAGTGAACGCAGCGAATCCGATTGAAATTCGAACTCGATTTCCCGATTTCTCATCCCATGCCGATTATACTACAACACAAATCCATACTTTCGTTAATTAATGTCAATTGTTGTTCATTAATTAAAAATTAATTAATTAATGTGGCACTATTTCAAAAATCTATACATATGTTTGTTTTTTTATGACAAGAATTTGTTTGGTAAAAAAATGAAAAATATCTTTTTTGCCAAACAATTGGTACTTTTATTTTAAGAAAATAAATCACATAAAAAAATACATATAACCGTTTAATCTTTATTTAAAAGAAAAGTTTTCTGCAAAATAAAAAAAATAAAATATGTTTTTGTAATCAGATATCGATGACGTAACTTTTTCAAACTTGATATTTGGTAAACAAGCAACTAGGTTCCGATAACTTTGTAAATGTGTCGAATTTATGACGGTGGAGTGTCTTAAAAACGAATTGTTGATTTAAGCTGACTGGATCTTTTCTGAATGGTCATAAAATATATTTATGACTCTTAATTTTTTTGTCCCGGAAGTGGATGCGTAAAGACGGTTTAAAACCAGTTTGCATTACTACTTGAACGGTGACTGCCTTTTGTTTTCTTTGAAAAGAAAGAAGTCCGACAGGCTACAATCATACTCTATTTACTTTATTCTAACATTAATAATCGCCTCAGTATTTCTATTCCCAGTTATGGCTTAAAAGTTTCATTTAAATCTCGACATTTTGTGATTTTGACGCTTTCTCGCTGCCACAACCAATAAAAAATATCGTAAGTTGACAGTGACTGATTTTTACAATTTCTCTCTTGATACGAGCCACATACCGAATAGATAAAGTCCACAATTTACTCTTATCAGACCTACATGAGCGTCGTCGGGTACTTTGATGTGGTGCAATGGTTAAAAGCTTGTTTCGCTAGATCAATTACTGAGTAGTGAATTCGATCCTCACTGGGTGCCACATATTTTCGACTTGTGCGACTACTAAGTTACGCTTAGTAAATAACATATTTCCCTGGCACTTTCCCCGAGAAAATTTCAAAATAATATTAAGCTCAAGCCCCGGGGTTCCATCCCCCCAGGAAATATCTCTCCTTCGTGAAGGGTCTGGGGTCATTAACCGGTGCTTGATGCGTCCCCAAAAGTGAGAAATGCCAAGGGACTTTGAGCAGATTTTTCACGGTATTAAACCCACTTTAAACTGACTTTGCGTTCACAGTTCGATAACACCCCATTTTTTTGCAATTTCTAGCATAGTTTTATTTATTGCAAGCTCTGAAGTTATTAACACGTTCAATGTTGCATTATTATAGCATTGTTTCCCGGCTGTGTTGATTTGTTTTAAGAAATGTAAATAATTGACATTTACTTGAAATAAATAACTATAAAGACACTGACGGCGATTTCTAATGAACGTCGCCATTTTTATTATGATCACATACTCTGTAGTACAAACTAAACGAATCCACCCCACCTCCCGCAAAAAATACACAATATAATAAAAATATGTCACAAAACAGGCAGTATTGTGCACAACTATATATCTACCCTTGTTTGGAAATAGTTTTAAACGCTACCTGTTATATAATACAAATATTAGAGAACAACCTTTTATGGTGTCGTGAAAACGTTAATATATGCATCAACAGCAGACAATTAAGTTTCATGTAAGTACGTCAACTGTAGGGAAAGAATTGAACAATTCTATTTATCTATTAAATCGGCCCATTTTAAAGCTAGCAACATCACCATTTGAGATGTTAAAATTTAGGACTTTCCACCCAAAAAACTGTCGTTGGTTTACATCTAATCAAAAAGAACATGCTGGAATCTGAAATGTATAGTTATATTTTTTTAATCATTTCACCCCAAACAAGGCAATAAAACAACTAAGATGTTACTGAGAAGATGAGAAAAAACAATAAAAGAAAAGGAATGAAGTATACAGACGATAACGATAGCTGCTGCACCAACTGATTTTGAGTAATTTCAAACATTTCTAACGCGTTTCTGCTTGTCTTTTATGCATTTCTATTAGAATTTATATTTACAATATATATTATTTGTTATATTATCACGATGATAGCTCCATTTTTTTAGTCATTTCACTCCAAGCAAGGTAATAAAGCCACTAAGATACAGGGGGTTACTGAGTGCGAAAGAATGAGAAAAAGAAAAACGTAGCCAGAATAAAGAACAGAAATTAGGAAGACAGAAGATAACGATTGACATTGCATTTAAATTTTGGAAAATCAAATTTGACTGAAAAACATGAAACCGGAAGAAATTGTTAGCATAGGCATTTCAACTGTAAAATGATGAGACCTTGCGACCAATCTAGTACTGTGCTTAATTTCAATAAAGTCGAGTTATCCTACAGGGAAGTTCATCAGAACAATTACCATGAAAGTATCTCTAGAAATGACACAGGGAAGGTACATTACGACAATGGGAAAGTGACTGAAGGAGAGATGCCACGTCAGGACCAATCCTTATCTATCTATCTATCTATCTATCTATCTATCTATCTATCTATCTATCTATCTATCTATCTATCTATCTCGGTCCAATCCGTATCTATCTATCTATCTATCTATCTATCTATCTATCTATCTATCTATCTATCTATCTATCTATCTATCTCGGTCCAATCCTTTATCTATCATCTATCTATCTATCTATCTATCTATCTATCTATCTTGGTCCAATCCTTATCTATCTATCTATCTATCTATCTATCTATCTATCTATCTATCTATCTATCTTGGTCCAATCCTTATCTATCTATCTATCTATCTATCTATCTATCTTGGTCCAATCCTTATCTATCTATCTATCTATCTATCTATCTATCTATCTATCTATCTATCTATCTATCTCGGTCCAATCCGTATCTATCTATCTATCTATCTATCTATCTATCTATCTATCTATCTATCTATCTCGGTCCAATCCTTATCTATCTATCTATCTATCTATCTATCTATCTATCTATCTATCTATCTATCTATCTATCTATCTATCTATAATGGTCCAATCCTTATCTATCTATCTATCTATCTATCTATCTATCTATCTATCTATCTATCTCGGTCCAATCCTTATCTATCTATCTATCTATCTATCTATCTATCTATCTATCTATCTATCTATTGTGTAATTGGGCAGCAATCCCTGTTTTATGAAAGTTGAAAACAACTGACAAGAAGTGGTGGTTGAGCTTTTTTAATATAATATCTCATGTATTCGTATATATTTTTTCTTTTCGAGAAAATAAATTATATAAAGAATACCTGAATGTTTGAATGTTCGAGAAATCTTGTCAGAAAAATATTCAGGCCGGTAGGTGTAGTTGGATTAAAAAATACTGTTTAATTAAAGAACAAAACTTTTACTCGAATACGAGTATCCATCAAAAATAACGTTTATACAAAATAAATTAAAAATAATCATTCGTTCATAATATATATATATATATACACACACAAAATATATATATATATATATATATATATATATATATATATATATATATATATAGTTTCCCATTCGATTACATTCGTTAATTGAAAATTAATTTACACGCTTTTAAATTCCCAGAATAAATAAACTTGATAAGTCATGGGACGAAACCAATTGTTTTTATTTTAGCTTTTGCTTTTAAAAATGCCTTATAAATATTGTCTTTTCCTATCTATTATTAAATTCTGTACCACGAAAAACTTATTTATATATATATATATATATATATATATATATATATATATATATATATATATATATCAATTTTGTTCAAATCTATCTATCTATTGTTATTATTCAACGAATAAATATTTAAATTCTAATTAGTATTTATTTTAGATATTAATAAAGCATTGGTTAGTAATGAGATGAGACGTAATTTGGTTATGTATAGTCTGATAGTTTTAAAATTTGCTTTTTTGCTAAAAATTATGTATACTCCCATCAACCACTGTCCCCCCTACTTACAAAATCAGTTACCATCTTAATGCATAGTGAGCAACACATCCTTCTCAAATATCTCTCAATTAGACACAAAAGATGCTAGTGAGATGCACGCATCCATAAAAGAAGAAAAAAAGATAATTCATGAAATGTACGATTTTTCCCCTTTTAGTTAAACACACTGAATCTCTTCTTTCGCAGAAATTCTGGAGTTTTCATTTGACACAAACATGAATTTACGCTTTCAATGCCTTTTCTTTCTCTAGCCGCTTTGTATGAAAAACACCCTCCCTCTGTTCATTAGCAGACTGTGTGTATATCACTATTGCTTGCAAACAAACGAGGGTAAAATCTCACGGGCTCTAGGTTTGCAGGAAGTAGAAAAACAATTTTCTGTTCGAAGAGGCACTAGCAAATTAGAAACAAAATATTGCCCTTAGAGCAGGTTTTTTCAACCTGGGCGATATCGCCCATCGGTGGGCGATTTCAGCTGTTGGGCGGGCGATGAGCAGCAGAAGAGAAAATAGTGGTGGGCGATAGATGATTTTGAGTTTTGAAAAGGTATTTCAACATATGTTACATGGAAAAATATTCAAAGAAGATATGCAAAGAATCTGTATAAAACAAAACAAAAAGGAGGCTAAATTGAAATAACTGGTTCACATTCCGAGAAAAGATATAAATACCTCCGAAAACAAGGAATATTTTGGTATTTTCTATAGCTTTGAATAGGGCCATTAACATTCAAATAGTTCTTCGGACGAAATAACATTTTTTGTTGGGGGATATATATAAGATAAGGGAAGACTAAGAAAAACTTTGCCAATAAATTCAGTTACGAACCAGTAACAAACTTTTACCAAACAAGTAACCCTACCACTTCGTCCCCAGCCCCTCAACCCCCGGCGTTTTCCTGTTTGGGTTGAGGTGTCCACTCGGTCCGAACCGAACTTAGGGGTAACTGGCCGTACGCTCCCTGAGTACCCGTAGATTCTTTCGACCGGCCAACTGGTCAAGTTCTGCTCACTGCCCACGCTGTGTTAGTTTTTAGATCCAGTAAGCAGGGTGTTGTCCATACGTTTACGGTCGACTGGGGATGTGGACACGGCTGTGAGAGTTGGCGCTAGGAAGTTTTAGAATGTGGCAAAATAAAACAAGAAATAATATCTGCCGAAGCCAGACAACAATGGGGGAAATATTGACGTCTTTTATATAAGAAGATAACATCAGAACAAAGGTTACAGGGAGAATAAAAACATAAATGAGAAAAGAAAAAAGAAAAAATGCATCCAGCGAATTCCCAACAGGGAGAAGGTTTGTGTGTGATAAACGCGTATTGAATCGCCTGGGGTAGGTTTATGACTAATAGTCCAGTCTCATACAGACTTCTCAGAACAGGGGTTAGTCTTCTCTCTCTCCTCGAAAATTCTCCCGCAAATCTCTCGACTCACTGCGACGTCAGTCTCTTTCCCCGACTCTCCTTTATTAGTAAAATCTCGAGTTAATATAGAAAAAGGATCAGCTGATCACAATTGACCCTCGGCCCGGCACGCAGCTACCACGAGTGCCAAAACCTATCCCTTGACATGTAAACCGATTCTCCAATTATTTACCTTATCTCAATCACGAGTTCTTCTCGCTTCACCGAAATTATACTTTGGAATATCTAAACATTGATTCAACCTTTTAATCAAAACAAATACTGTTAAACAAAACCAAGTATCTCACCCATCCCCATTATTTACTAGTGACCCAGGTTTAAAACATTGCCTCCTGCCCTGAGATCGTGTTTCTCATCAGTAAACACACATCTTAAACCAAATTGTACTTTGATATATAAACACGTGTGTGCGTTCATGTGGATGTGTACGTGTATACCCCTCTCTGTTAACCACTTTTGAATATTTACTTTGAATATTTATTTAGTTGGTAGAAAAAAATTTCCATGTAAAGGTGGGCGATGATTCGAAAATGTTGAGAATCCCTCCTATAAACCCATGGTTTGGGTCCACCCACTGGATTTCGAAGGATCGCCTAAAGATTCAAGGTTACATACTTTTTTCAAAACTAATTTACTAGCTCACTTCGGGCCAGAGAGATATTCTTTCCCTGGAGTGTTTTATCGTATATTCAATAATAATAATAACAATAACGAAATTAACACATAACGGCATAAAGTTTCCTTAAAATTTTAGCTCTTTGTACCTAATCTCTATTGATGGCTAATGGTAATCATAAGCCTGGTTGATTTTAAATTTTAGCTAACTCTTTCCCCAAAACTTGAATGCCATACATTAATAGGTTAACTAATTTCAGTATCCTAGCTTACTAGGACTTAATTAAACAAAAGAAGGTGTAAAACCTACTAATTATTACATCCAAACGATTTGCTCTATAGTGTCCTTTTAAGACTCCGTGACTTGTACAGATTTACCTTGATACCCTTTTGTTACCTCTGGGAATGCCCTGCCAATCCGAAGACTCTAATCAGATGAGGATTATGAAATTAGCCATTTACCTAACTAGTAATTCTTAAGACGCATTAAGGCATTAAAATTGGAACTGAAATCATCAAAGATGCACACTTAAACAATATTAAGTAGAAAAGAACAGGCATATGAATTTGTTCTTAATTAAGCATACAAAGAATACGAAATAAAGGATTTGTATTGGCTGAATATTTTAGGAAAGCGAGAAAAGAGGATTGTTAGATTATTACTAATTGGAGACATCAGAATAAAGAAGGTACAGAAATGCAAGAAAAACACACTTTTCCTTCAGACCGTAGTCAGCAGAGTATATTCAGATTGCATTTGAAAGTACATGAGACCCTGTATATTAAGTCGAACCAGCCTTCCCTTTGTAAGTAGAAGGAATGGTTGCTGGGTCTTAAATGTAATCTGTCTGTGATTTATATTGCCGATCATCTGGTAGTATTTTTTCTTAACCCATTTTAGTCTTTTTGCATATATTTTTTGTTCTCGATTGAGCTCTGAAGAGCGAGGAGCGATAACCGAAATATTTTTTGTTATGTCTTCTTTTTTATGGTTTTCACCACTTTTCCAAAGTTTGTTTTAATATATTTGCATATACTTTTGAAATACCCGTTTTTTATATGTGAATTTCCATGCATTCCTGGGAAAGATAGCAAAGTGGTTTTGTGTTGTCTTCTTCTCCACGATTTTCAAATTCTGAGCTTTCCTTCTCTTAGGCTGATTTTCTACTCAAGGCTAGAGAGAACAATCTACCTTACTATTTAAACTAATGGATTATAAAATATAATTAAGGATAAAAAACTGCAGTTATTAATAAATGGCCTCGTTACATTCCGAAATGCATCGTTTCAACAGGAAAGGAAAGCATATTGTCAAATATATTTTTCAAGGCAGGATAAAGTTGTTATTTTTAATTTTTAATCATTTCATGGTAAGGCGATAAAGCCCCTAGGATGCAATGAGTTATTGAGTGTGAAACAAACAGAGAAGACAATAAAAGAACAGGTTTTAAGGAGACAAATGATGATGATGATTGATATTTCATTTAAATGATTTGGAAGATCAAAGTTTACTGGACACCAGGAAGCCGGAAGAGAGTTCCACAAGCGAGAAGTGCGAGAGAAGAAACAATTAGCATAGAACTTATGATTGCAACTAGAAATTTCTTATCTATATCAAATCTCTCCCAATTTATCTCCCTGTCTTCGTCTCTTAATACCTATCTACCTTATGGGCGTGTGGCCGCGTAGTTAGAAACATGAGACGCGGGTTCGAATCTCACTATGGTTGATTTGTCAGGAAGGTGACTTTTTGATGTAATCTGGAAGAGGCGATCCCATCGTTAGGTACCTTTGGAAAGTTGATCCAAGTCTTTTGATTAAAATTGGGTAGGAGCTGTCGGTCGTTGTGCTAGCACGAAGTCACAAGTCATCGTGACCGAGGGTTCGAGCGTGTTGGCCTTGTTCAGACTGTTGATCGCGATAGATAATGCGCACTCTCTCATAAACAGTAACTAATGTCCGCATTATAACCCGCAGGTGGGGCTCTGTGGCTGTTGAACAAACACGAATGTGCCTGCAACAGAGATTAGCTATCCGCCCTTATAGACGAGGAGCTGCGTCATTTAGATTTAGATTTTAGATCTATCTATCTATCTATCTATCTATCTATCTATCTATCTATCTATCTATCTATCTATCTATCCCAGACCCAGTACATATCTCAGTCTTGTCTATTCGTATCTATCTATCTATCTATCTATCTCAGTCTGTTCATATCTATTTCAGTCTGTTCATATCTATCTATCTATCTATCTATCTATCTATCTATCTATCTATCTATCCCAGACCCAGTACATATCTCAGTCTTGTCCATTCGTTTCTATCTATCTATCTATCTATCTATCTATCTATCTCAGTCTGTTCATATCTATTTCAGTCTGTTCATATCTATCTATCTATCTATCTATCTATCTATCTATCTATCTATCTATCTATCTATCTATCTATCTCAGACCCAGTACACATCTCAGTCTTGTCCATTCATTTCCATCTATCTATCTATCTATCTATCTATCTATCTATCTATCTATCTATCTATCTATCTATCCCAGACCCAGTACATATCTCAGTCTTGTCCATTCATTTCTTTCTATCTATCTATCTATCTATCTATCTATCTATCTATCTATCTATCTATCTATCTATCTATCTATCTGACTGTCAAATAGACATAATAAATGAAGGCTTTGAACTACAAACTTTAAAACGTCATAACTCGTTTCTAACGCAACTCTATTAGTCAAAGTAAGCTCCATTAAAATCGACACTGTGTTACCATCGATCCGCCAGTGAATTTATTCAATCACAATAAAAACTGGAGTCATGGGATTTGATAAATTGCCGGAAGGCATTTTCGACTTGATCCGCATTGGTATTCACCTGCTGGCATTGTGAATAGGAAGGTTGGGACATGACCTCGATGCCTAACAGTTTTTGTCAAGGTGGGTGTGGCGAAAATTGAAAACTAACGTCATGCTGTAGCCGGACAAGTTCGCTTCTATTCAGTACTGCTGACCAAAATGTTTGCAACTTTTGATGCATCAGTTCCAGATTACGACAGTAGGACGTTGCCCTAATGGATTACTTTATTGCAGCAATGCTAAACGGTCACGTGGGGTTTTGGGGATGAGGATTTAGATTCGGCCAAGTTGAGCGAGAAGAAATTTGTCAACCCCCCAAAAAAACTACGTTTCCGATTATCATGTAGAAAACAATTTTCATCAACAGTAAAAATAGGATCAACAACCTGACAATTTTATAATCGAAAAGGAGAACTAACAGCAACTAGTAAACAATTATTATAATTATGGGATACCTACTTCTATATTTTCATCTCTTTTCATTTGCCGTCTTGATTCTAACACTAAAGTGTTTGTTACTGAATGAGGCTCTTGCAAATCACAATTCATTATTTTGGTAATTTCGCATTTACGGGTTGTTTAAAATCAAAAGAAGGAGCACTCATGATAGAAAGATAAAAATACTTCCAAAATGGAGATTGTGTAAACGGGTGTCAGACTAGGCAGTGGAAAGGAGAGTAAAAGGACAGATATTGCTAAGAGCTACAAAGGAAAAGAAGTTGTGGGAAACCATTATCACCGAGGTTCTAAAGAGATGCGGCATATAGAAAAAGAAGCAGGAGAATGAGGGCAAGAAGAAGAAGAAGAAGAAGAAGAAGAAGAAGAAGAAGAAGAAAAAGAAGAAGAAGAAGAAGAAGAATCTGTAGGGTGGGAAGAAGAAAAAGCAGGAGAAGGGGGAGTATGTGAAAAAGAAGCAGGAGAATGAGGGCAAGAAGAAGAAGAAGAAGAAGAAGAAGAAGAAGGAGGAGAAGAAGAAGAATCCGTAGGGTGGGAAGAAGAAAAAAGCAGGAGAAGGGGGAGTATGAGAAAAAGAAGCAGGAGAATGAGGGCAAGAAGAAGAAGAAGAAGAAGAAGAAGAAGAATCCGTAGGGTGGGAAGAAGAAAAAGAAGGAGAGGGAGGAGGGGAGGAGGATGATGAAAGGGAGAAGATGAAGACGAAAGAGGGCAGAAGGAGGAGGAGGAGGAAGAGGAAGAAAGTGGAATAGGAAGAGGGGAAGAAGAAAAAGAACCCCGACTTGGTTTGCTTATCTTGGAAATCCAGACAACCAGAAGTTAGTTTTTGGTTGGTTCTGCAGTTGACTTCAGTCCCCAAAGCATTTTAGTGAATTTGTCAGTGGTTCCGAAAGTGCAATGGTCGAATTTGAACAACTCCGGAGTCTAATGCCATGAAATTCGCATTTATTCTTCTTTGCTTCGATACCCTATTTAAAGAAAAAATACATCAATGAATAAATCAAACAGTTGCTTAAAAAGAAAAAGGAGTAGGTAGGTCGTTTGAACAGGAGTAGAGGTCTACTCCTTGTTTTCTTTTATGGATTGTGCTTCCGTTTCCTTCTAAAATCTACTTCAACTCTATACTTCTAACGTCCCCGACTGAACTCTGAAATTTTATTTACTACTAGCAGCATTGCCCAGTGTGGCCCGTGCTTGATTCAAAAATCGTACGACTCATACAGCAGTCGCTATCACCTGACTTAAAATATTTTTGACCTTCCTTGCCTTTAAAGGAGTGCCCTTTGCCGTGCTGATGTTGCTACATGCCTTACTTCTTGCCTATCTGACACTGCGTATTTTTTCTAAGCTCTATACTAAACATTAAATCTGTTAGTAAAAAGAACTAAACAAAATGAACACAAAACGATCAGCTTTAAAAAAAGGACTCGTAACTGGAAAAACCGAATGAAAAAAGAATGTTAACAACAAATACTTTTTCACAACCAACCCAGTTCTTGCTTGAGTTTAAGCAAGCGAATGCGCCAATTGGAGTAAAGTGACATCAGATTTAATTTTTTCCCACTTGTGACGAATGTAGCTATCGATTTTATTGCATGCTAGCATGCTAGTTAATATTAGTGTCAGTCAGCTGTTGGCTCTCACGCTGACCAATAGAATCTTCCTGCCTATTCATGGCAGCCAGCTATTGGCTCTCACTCTGGCTAGTAGAAAATGACCGAAAATTAAATGAAAACTGCTGTAGAAGCATGAAAAAAAAATCGATTATTTCCACTATCGATGGGAGTTGGGAAATGTAAAGTCGGTGTTGGCCTTTCCACTAACTTGGAGCATGTGCATGTAAATTTTGGTGCAAATCCGTCGAAAATTGCGGCCGTGCATTTGTTACACACACACACACACACACACACACACACACACACACACACACACACACACACACATCCTTCCTTTTATAGATAGGGTTTTATTTCTCTTCCGCAATAGGAGTAGATAGGTTCGTCTATCGCCCGGTTCACACTCATCCTTGGTCTTTCGAACAGAAGTGCAGGTTTATCCCTTGTTTCCTTTTTAGGATTGGATTTCTGGTTACTTTCATTCTCTTTCAAACCCGGTAGGTAGGCCCTTTACGTCTTACTGGCACTATCGCCTTGCTTGGAAAAAGAAAAAAAAACAGATTACTATATACGTTATTTTAGTGGATACACGTCTCTGAATGGTAATCTCTATTTTTAAACAGCAAAATTAATGTCTACCGGCCTGGGCTTTTCGAAAATCTTCAATAAAGCCAGAGAGAGAGAGAGAGAGAGAGAGAGAGAGAGAGAGAGAGAGAGATTTCAAATAAATTCTGGGAAATAAGTCGGCGTGATAATATCTTGACACTCGACTTATCCTATTTTATAAACACAGTTATATTTCCAATCAAACAGTTACATTTCAGCTTTCATACAAATTTTATGTTCAGTTTTGTATTTAGTATATTTGTATGAACTTTGTTATTGTTATATTTCGGTACCTCCAAAGATTCACAGACGAATTAAATTATTTTAGAAATGTTTCTTTTTTTAGGAAACCTTGCTAATAATAACTTGAAAGCCTTTCTAAAATAATTTCATTCATTTGTGAATAAGTCATAAAAGGTTACATTAAATCCAATAATTATCTATTTTTTTGCAAGAATTTCCAAATTAGTGAGTTTTACACCGCAAAAAAGTCGCTAAATTTTCCATACTAATTTATGGTCACATACAGACAAAAGAAAAAGGTAATTTTTCACCAGAATTTGGAAGGCTCTAAAAAGGATAAAAAGTATAATTTAATGATCAAAAATCCTTTTGCTTTGAAGATTTTGGCGATAAAACTAAATGCTCATATATATATATATATATATATATATATATATATATATATATATATATATATATATATATATATATATATATATATATAGAGAGAGAGAAAGAGAGAGTTAGAAGATATGGGGTTTGAGAATTCGCGTAATTGAACTTTGCTTGCCTGTAATATTTCCGCCGTTGCTGAGTGGTCTAAAACACACGGGGATTCACGGTCGTTGCCTCGTACGTTCAATTCTTACCGGAAGACACATTTCCTTTAAGACTCTCGAATACACAATTAGGTCGAGATCAATTCAGTCTGTTAAAAAAAAAACCTCTACTCAAATAAGCATATCCATCAACGTTCAAAGTTTTAAGATATATATATATATATATATATATATATATATATATATATATATATATATATATATATATATATATAGAAGTCTATCTGCAAAGTAATGGGGACTATGTGTGCTGTGTTAGCTTAAGGGCGATAGAGGGATAAACGGATTGTGTTATCATCTAATACGATACATTAGGAATATCTAACTGTAATCTTAGCTCTCTGCAACCATTGCATTTTTTCGCATGGTTAATATTTAAATATTTAACAGCCCCCCCCCACTACACACCACCACACACGAGGGATGTATGTGGCACAAGGCTGAGTTTACCGTGGGTTCTCCGAGCCCGTAGGCTCGGCCAAAAATATTCCCTTAGAACCCGTATAAACGGGTTTAGGGTCTGTCTACCTCCCCGGACAAAACTTTGCCCTCCGGGTTCCTCCGAGTCTGACAGTTAAACAGGCTGGAGCACTGTTCCATTTTTTTTTTTTCACATGGTTTTGTGGCAGAACAAATTTTGGCTGTTTCACCATGACAATGCACGTGCTCACATCTCCCTGAGCATCCGGCAAAAAAAAAAAAAAGAACATCGCCGTACTAGAACAACTGCCCTATTCACCTGATCTTGCTCCCTGTGACTTTTTTCTTTATTTCAAGTTCAAGGGTGATCATCAAGGTGATCGGTTTTGAAGGCGTGAAGTCCATCAAGAGGGCCATAACGACGGAGCTGACGGACATCTAATAAAAATCCTTCCAGCAGTGCATAGAAGCGGGGCAGAGAAGGATGGAAATTGTAAAGTATTTTGGTCTTATCTATTAAAATCTGTCATATGCTAATATTATTTTAATTGGCCAATGTAAAAATTTAATGTTTAATTAATTAATGTATTTAATTTAATTTTGTTTATAACTTCAATATATAAAACCTACAAGTAAAAATTCATGTCTTTTTAATTATGAAGGCAAATGTCTTACATATATAAAATAAGTGTTATTACAAACATGATTAACCATGCGAAAATGATTTCCTCTTCGGACAAATTCTTTTAGAGAGAATTAAACAACATAAAACAATATTCTGAAGAATAATTTTCAAAACTATTTTGTTGATGAAGAAATAAGACTGATATTAAAAAAAATGAAAAAAAAATGTAAGCAACCAATTTGATATAAATAAAAGTAGAGACTTCATTAAGTTATTTTATTGTAAATAATTCAGCATGTCAAAAATCTAACCTATGTAAAAAAATATATGTTATTTACATATTCTCATGTCCTGATAATCAACAATCAACATTAAGTTCTTACAGTGACTAAACAAAATAGCGTATAAATGAATAATATATATACATATAAGTTTTCTTGTGACGGGTTACGTCATATTTGTGCGACTACGCATGCGCACGAACGAGGGATGCTGGGAATTTGTACATTTTAATTTTTTTTTTTTTTTAATCTAGACAATTTCATTTGTTGCAAAAGCTCGGACGCAACATTTCACCATTCCTGGCAGATTTTCTATTATCACAGTGTGGGATATCTACTAACAAAAGTGATGGAAATAAAAATAAAAAGAATCTAAATAAAATTCGGCTACATTAAAAAAAAAAAAAAAAAATTCCCAGCATTCCTCGTTCGTGCGCAAATGTAGTTGCATCAACATAACAAATTTAGTCCGATAAAATCCCAAAGTACTCATAAGAAAACTTTTTCCACTCATACATTTTCCCAGTATTGTTCCTTATATATATATATATATATATATATATATATATATATATATATATATATATATATATATTTTTTATATATATATATATATATATATATATATATATATATATATATATATGAATAAAGAAAAAGGAAAATTTATCTTAACTTTGACTTTCAGTTAGCCTGATGTATATTTATGACCGTTTTCATATTTAAAATTCTGAATAACTAATGACTTTTCGTAAAATATCTCAATTGGATGCTTTAGAAACATCAGTAATGTTTCTAGTCGAGGTTCATAGGGGTTTTGGGTCTATCAACATGATACCCACTCTCCATGGTATCGACTTGTGTACCTTCCGTTAGCTACAATATTTTCCATCTTCCTAGCTACACACCATTCGACTCCTCTTGGCAATTTATTATCCAATCCCGGATGGGTTCCAGTTCACCAGCAATGAACACTCTTCCATAAAAAAGGATGCAAACACAGTCACAATTTCTGTCTGATCAGGAATATGGCGGCGTACTTAGCTTGAAGTGGTAAGTACCGATTTGATTCCCACACACACACGCACACAGAGAAACGCGCTTAAGCAACACATCCTGTATACACTTCTTGTCATATGGAGGCATTAACTAGTGATCGCCCCAAATAGCATGATGTCACTGGATATTTGATTTTCATCACATTTTCATAGGAATTAAAGTTTTTTTTTTCTCTGTCTAGAAAATCTAGGCTTTGATCATTTTACTGATTAGGTTGGTTTGCCTTTAGATTTTTTTCCTTTTTCCACTATTGTTTTTTTTTTTTTGTTGTTTTTTTCAGATTTTATCTGAATAAGGATTTTAGGTTTTAGTAAGTTCTCCGTTGGTTCCATCAATGGTTTCATTTTTCTCTCTAATATATATATATATATATATATATATATATATATATATATATATATATCAGTTTACTCGGTTTCTGGAAATACTAATTTTGGGGAGAAATGGCTCCAGCCGAGAACTTTCCGACACTCACTGTTTTATATACAGGGTGATTGAAAAGTAACTCCCTATTTTATGTATGATGGACTCTCTCGTCTTGTAAGAATTATAGTTATAAGTGAGAGTCCATCATACATAAAATAGGGAGTTACTTTTCAATCACCATCAATACGCTTACGGCCATCCATATTCCGTTGAAACTCTGTTTCTCGTTCGATTACAGAACTTGTCAGCACCAAGATGGGTGACCGCTTGAGAATGCTAAGGGCTGTAAGATTGGGTGTGCCGGCAGCGTTATGGATACCGGCTCGGAAGTGGAAATCGGAGAGCCAAGTTGCAATTCTAATCGCTTCAGCTATATACATTGGGATACGTAGGGATCTATTTTTTCTCCCCATAGCTATGGATTAAATACTAGAACTTGCATCAGCAAATCATTAATATCTTCAAAAAAATCTTATAACCCAAAAATATTTTCTGGCTTTAAAAGTTTGGTAAGTCATAAAAAAGAAACAAATAATTTTTTATATATATTATTTATTAATGTAATTATTACATATTAATTTATTTTGATAAATTATTTATTTTAAATAATAGAAAGCTTAATTTAACCGTTTTAGATTTTTTTTTTAAAATTTTATGGTCATGTATGTTTGTTTGGGAAATGAGTAAATAAACATATAGGAAAATTAAAAAAATTCAACATTAATAACATTTGCTCCCTTTCATTTATTAGTCATTAAATTACATCATTTAGCATACTCCATCATTTACCTTGATATTCACAATTTCCCTAAATAATGTTTTTGAGTGTTCTTAAATTTAAAAAATTTGAAAAACTAATGATATATTTTTTCCGTTTATATATGGATGTTGCAAAATAAAATCCTTATACTTGTTTGATAAAGTCCATCAGTCGGTTAAGATCAGTTTCAATTTTGTCTTTATTTATATATATATATATATACATTAAGAAATGGACCAAGTCCGACAATTTATTAAAGACATTTTTATGTTTAACATTCTTTTTATAGATACAAGTATTTAAGTAAATGCTCTGTTTATAATAAACAGTATTAAATAACATTTACCGGCCTGAATGTCCGAGAAATTGTCATAGAAAATATTCGTCCTTTGACTGGATTCGAACCTGCATCCTATACGGAACCGTTATTTAGCATCACGTGCCTAACCTCTCGGCCACAAAGGATCGTTCGGTTGGCAAGGTCGAATTTACTGCTTATAAACTTCAATCTTCCATGAATCTCGTACATTCAGAACTGCTCATGGCGTATCAAATGTAAACAAATGACGTCATACATTAAGAAATGGACAAAGTCAAAGGACGAATATTTTCTATGAAAATTTCTCGGACATTCAGGCCGGTAAATGTTATTTAATACTGTTTATTATAAACAGAGCATTTACTTAAATACTTGTATCTATAAAAAGAATGTTAAACATAGAAATGTCTTTAATATATATATATATATATATATATATATATATATATATATAGGGTGACTGAAGAACATCAGGCCATTTTAAATACTTATAATTTATTTATTAACTGCAATTTTAACAAGTAATGGATATGAGAGGAAAAAGTTTAGCATGAGGTTTTATTTAAAATATGATATGGGCAGCAGATTTCACTACCAGTTTCTCGAGCTGCCCACGATTCGCGTCAACTGATTTTCATCAGAAACTCTTGTAGTAGGAAAGACATAACTTCGCCCTTCAAGTTCTTCCAAAGTCTTGGTTTGATATAGCGGACTTGATCTTCTAACCAACCCCAAATAAATAAGTCACAAAATGTTAAATCAGGATTCTTGGCTGGCCGCTCACACATAAAAGGGAGTTGCTTTTCATTCATCCTCTATATGTGTGAGTATATGTGTGTGTGTGTGTGTATTATATATATATATATATATATATGTGTGTGTGTGTGTGTGTGTGTTAAATATCTAAGAATAAATCTGTAGAGAAGACAAATTGAATGAAATAGCGAACTGTTGTCTATTTAATTTAATTTGTCTTCACTACAGATTTATTCTGAGAACTTTAAAACTTATCTGACATGGAAAGAAAAAAAACACATTCTTAGGCAAAAAAGGAAAAGTTACTACGATCCAAAAAAGAGGGTCTTTTTAAAAAAATTTTGAATTTCATGCAACTGCACACTATTTCGCTTTTGTTTATCATCACTTGCCTTGATAAAGTCAAATGACGAAACGCGTCGGAAAGGACTAAGTACTCTTTTCATACACACACACACACACACACAGAGACACACAGAGACACACACATACATATGGCAAATGCTTAAAAGGGTAGAGAGGGTGCCATATCAGTCGCACAAGCATGTTCTATCGCCACCTTAATGCGCAGACATCTCTACTGGTCTTCTTCTGTCAAAAATGACAATCATATATATATATATATATATATATATATATATATATATATATATATATATATATTTTTACTTGTGTTTGCGATTGTCAAACTGATTACTACCATAAAACACCGATATACGCAACCATAAATAGATCCAAAATTTCAAAATTTATCAGTTTGTCTGACGGTCGCAAAAGACGTGAAACCCAGGATCACAAACTAACATCGACGCAAATAAATATGTGAGCTCTATCGCTGATATTGAGAGCTTTCAATAAGTACCGCACTTATACAACATAACATATAAATAATATATATAAAAACTGCATATATATATATATATATATATATATATATATATATATATATATATATGAAAGAAAAATATATACGGAAAAAACAAACAAAATCCTTATATACAATTATGCTGTTTTAATGTTAATATAATCTCAACGTCGGACGTTTCGGTCTAATATATATATATATATATATATATATATATATATATATATATATATATATATATATATATATATATATATATATATTCCTTCCTTCAAGTTTTCAACTTACTGTTCAATTCTATCACAGTTACAATTTAAATGAATTTATCTAAAGTCGACATTATATATATATATATATATATATATATATATATATATGGAGGCGGAATGTGTGTATATATATATATATATATATATATATATATATATATATATATATATATATTTTTATATATCAATAAATTCACCTTTTGTGCTAGATCTTCTATTGTCACAATATGGGAGATTTAACAACAAAAGTGATGAAAACAAAACAAATGGAAGTTGTTTCGTCTCGTAGGCCTTCATCAGACTAAGTTTATGTTTACATGAAGACTTTTTTGCAGTTTGTTATACACCTTTCCCCAAAATTTTTCTTGTTACAGAAAAATGTATTTATCGTTATCCCATACATATATATATATATATATATATATATATATATATATATATATATATATATATATATATATATATATATATATATACGTACATACTTTGTTTTCTAAGTCAGTTAACTTGGTTCTGACAGATGCTTTATATTAGACAAGCTGACATCGCTTTATTAAAATAATTTTCAAATGAAATGCTACTTATCAAAATTTATTCCTGTTGCTTTTGTCAGTGGTTGATTTTTTTTTTCTCTTGCAGCCTCCAAGACACCTTCAGCCCAATCCGTTTCCTTTCCATTCTTCTATTTAACTATTCCCGCTTATTAAGCAGTTGCGCACGGAATTTACCATGTCTGGTTGCATTTGATTGTGCAATGAGTCAGTAGACAAAGGATAATAGACTGAGAAACACATGTCTATGAGAATTTATCTGCGTAACGCAGTGAAATTGTTTGAAAAATATCACGTGCTTTCTTTCAGTTTACAATGTATCCTATGAAAAAGCGAGGAACAGTTTTGAAACTGTGAAATTCATTAACCACATCAATAGGAAAACTGTTACTTACCTACGTACAGGGCTGGTGAAACGTTCTATGGCACAGTCCCCCCCTTCAAATTCATCTCAATTTTCATAAGGTTGTATTCATATAGAATGCAAATTTTATTGTAACCTAATTATGTACAATAATGGATCCTATGCAGTAGAGGTGAGCAATTCAAGTAGAAAAATTGAAAATAAATACAATGTATCTAAATACAAATTAGAGACATAGATTATTCCATCTTAAATAAATCAACAATGTTTTGTGGTAATTTTTAACATCAACTTGAGATTTTTCTTGTTAGAAAGTTGTTGAATAATTTTAACACATTCAACATCATGAATAAAAAATAGTGAATTTTATATATTGTTTTTTTCAAGACTTAGCATGAGCCAAATATATTCACGGATGTGGCAAAAAACACATAATGACGTCAAAATCAGTAAACGTTTCATTAAAAGATGTGCTTAGTTTAATTTGTAATGTTTATAAATATAAGGAGAAAAAGTCAAATGCTGATAAGATAGCGAGGATAACAAGTCCCTGGCTGTGGTCCCCAATTAGGCTTCACACCCACCTCTCGGTTGTGGGGTTCGAAGGTAGTAACCGGGCTGACAAAAGTGACAAGGTTTTTAGTTAAATTTGGTCATTTACGGCTTTCTTAAGATGTGTTCTCTAACACATGACTCTCTTTCTCTCTCTCTCTCTCTAACGCGCGCACACACACACACACACACACTATATATATATATATATATATATATATATATATATATATATATATATATATATATATATATATATATAGGGTGGGATGGATAAATGGATTTTATATTTTTAATTTCGTGCATGCACTTTTAATTTTGTCGACGGCACACCAGAGTAGGGCCAGTTGGGCACCGCATATGAGAAAAAGACCACCAAGACGCAATTCACCCCGCCAAAAATTTGGAAACGGCGTGCTATACTGCTTGCCATTAGCGCCGAAAGCTCCAATACGAACATTTCAGAGTATTTGTGTCGAAACTGGACGACAGTCCAGAGGATCCGTAAAGAGTTGGATAATATAACCTGTCAATATGGATGGCGACGTTATGCCTCCATTCATTTTCTTACAGGCTTTCAGATTCAACACGAAGGTCTACACCAAGTGCCTTGAGGAAGCCATGCTGTCTTGGATCAAGAAGATGGCTGCTGGAAGACTCTATGTCTGGAAACAGGACTCCATGTCACACAAGCAGGAGAACCCAGTCATAGGTGTCAGACAATTTAGGAGACAACATCACTCTTTACATCTAGCCACCTAACTCCCCAGACTGCAGCCCCCTTGATTATTATGTGTGGGGCGCAGTTGAATGAGGGACCAAGAAAACTCCTTGTAACACCAAAATGAACTGAAGGCAAAGATTATAGAAGAATTCGCCAAAAGACTTGCTGGAGGCCGTGGTTGAAGCTAATGGCGAGACAGTAAATAACCGAAAAGAACTGGGACGGGCCAATTTCCTTCGTTCCTAATTCTTATACTCCCCCAGTAGACAATATAGAGGCAATACATAAGAAGCAGTGACACATGGTCGCAAGATCGCTTGAAGCGTGAAACTAACAGAGAGAGAGAGAGAGAGAGAGAGAGAGAGAGAGAGAGAGGAGGGAGGGAATACGGAGAAAGTATGAGACAAGAACATTAAGAAAAGGGAAATAACTACGACACTCGAGACATACGCTCAAACAGAAACACATACTCAAGGAGAGAAAAAAACAATCTAACACCAATAATAAAATTAGAAATAAATTTTTAACTTAGTATAAAAATAACAAAGATGAGAAGATCCGCAGTCAATTGCTGAAACCTGACGATTGGACAAAAACGTTCGTCGATAAAACTCCGGTCTGAAAGTGCTGAATATAACATCAATCAACTAAGGGACATATTTTATTTGTGTTATTCACACACACACGCACACAAATATATATATATATATATATATATATATATATATATATATATATATATATAGAAAGAGAGAGAGAGAGAGAGAGAGAGAGAGAGAGTATGGGTGAATGTAAAATATATACAATCTTTGTGAAAAGCCGTTACAATTATATCCTGAAAGTTAATTACGCTTTCGTAGGACTGGCGATTTTTTTCTACCAAATTTCAGCGTCCCCAGTATGACGATAAGCTACATCCGGCAGCAAGGCCTCTGATTGGGTGGTTTTGAGGAGTGTGGAATCACCTCTTAACTGGGGTCAAAACATGAAAATATAAAAATACATTAGAAAAAATTACCAGTACTACATTTTCATAGTAAAAAAAAAAAATTACTTGGGAGTAAAATGACTAAAGCTCACAAGAAAATAAGATTTCGGCATTAAATGACTGATAAGGTGTTGCTATGCCGTTAAACAAACAAAAAGCAAAGCAAATATTAGAGAGAAATGAAGTCATTGCTTTTGTTTATATGATGGTATATATTTTTATGGGTTGAGAATGTATTTCTTTCTCAGCTTTCATCATCGGGATTTTGAATTCCAAACATCAAGTAACTTATCTAAATATTATTATAAAATTTAGAAAGAAAAGCATTAACGGTTTTGTTTAAAATACTGTTTGATTTTAAGGGTTCTAAATGTTCGGAGAAACAAGAGAAAACATCCTTGCAATGAAGACATTTAAGGAGTGGTTGCTTAATAATGACGTGAGGGTAGTCTAAGGGTTATCGACACAGAAAGTGAAACGGCGATATCTATTATTTCACTTTCACTTTGCACTAATGAAGGGCATGAATCCATTTTTTTTCCAGCTATAGGTTAAATAATAAGTCAGGCCGGTCTTTCTTGTCTCCCGTAGCAGCCAGTGTAAAAAGAAGAAAAGCTCTTCGTGGAAGAATGCATCATTTCTTTGTTAACAGTTCTCTCTAAAAGTGTGATTGGCTCTACACAATCATTCACCAAATCATCTGTGTGGGTAGTCTGGTGGTCCAATTCTAAACTAAACCGATGAAAACGGCGGAAGAGTCCATTTCCATTCGTCTTCGTCTTCGAAGTACCATTTCCCTTCAGGATGTTGGCGATAATGGCTCTCCACAATTTCCTGTCTTTTGTAGCGCTTAATATTTTTTGTCTTTTTTACGGTTGAGCAATGGATTGCGGTTCGGTTTGAGGAATCAGAGAGCCGAGTTCGAATTCCAGTCGAGTCCATTACATTCACCTACGTGCCAATACCCTTAGGAAAGGTATGAATCCATCTCTTCTTAGCTACGAGTAAATAGCAAGATAAATTGATTTCTATAGCCTTGGTTGGCAACCGGTCTAGGAGAAGGAAAAGTCTGAATTCAAAACTGTATGTAGCCCTGATGAAGCACACACTATGCAGCTAAGGAAGGAATCGTTCGCATTGACTCGATGATCCCGACTACGGTCGACTCATTTTATTTCTCCTAAACTTTGTTCCGCCATCCATTTATAGAAGCTCGCTAGGTAGATTATACATTGTTTACCTCTGTCTCTCATGCCTTCAATCTGCCCTGTGAGTATAAAATTTCCCAAGCCTTCTTTTCTCATTATGTGCCCTAGAAATTTCCACTGTATCTTCCTGATGTTAAATATAAGTGTTCTTTTTTTTTTATCTTTTCGTCGTGGCTCACATTTTTGGTCCATAGTATTCTCACTATCCTTCGGTAGAAACACATTTTTGCTTCTTCAAGTTTTTTTCTTCATTTGATAGGATATCGTCTCACGTATTCAATGCCATAAAGAAACTGTTTTCATTGTAACGATTTTTTTGTTGTTTCTTAACCTTTAGGATTCTGCATTATTGATATTACCGTAATTTCTCGAAAATAATACGAACCCATAAATAAAAAATATATACATCCCTATGTATAATACACACCTATAAATTATATAAAAAAAAATTGACATTAAGAATAAAATTGAAACTAAGCAGCTAAAATAATGTTGAAAATTACCATCGCAGTTTTCCCGATAAATATAACATTTTATTTTACCACCAAAATGTCGTGAAAACGTGCGAGTTATAGTGTAAATTTTAAACAAAAAGTAATAGAATTAACAGAAAGAATAGGAAACAGAGCTGCAGCTAGATGTTATGGTCCGGTTCCTTGTACCACGGTGATACTCCAAGGTAGAACCAATAAAGAAGAACTCGAACACAGGTATGGAATAACACAGATATATTACAAACAGGAATATATACAGAGAAGTAAAAGTAATTAGTCTGAACAATCAGGTTTAGTAGAGAGAACAGTTTTAGTCTCGACCAGTATCACTATTCCAATGTCTTGCAGTAATTGAACGCGACTCTGTTTCGACTGCCTCTGACTCGACTCTTGACTCGACTTGAACTACCGACTCACTCCTGAGTCGCGGTATTTATTAAGTATGGAATAGTCCATTATTATGATTATGGGTAAGATCCCATAACACTAGAGAATATGAGTTGAATGAGGCTAACATACGTTTATGGAGAAAGAATAAAAATGAGTTAAAATTTTTAAATCAAGTGCTAAAGCTAGAGTTAGAGGAAGAAAATCTGAAAATCCAGATATGGGACAAAGTTTAGTTGAATTTGTGAAAGAAAGACAATCAATTGGATGTTAAATAAGTACTGTGGAAATAAGGATGAAAGCAAAAGAACTTATGAAAACCATAGAAACTGGTGTTTTCTTTTTATGAAGAGGTTTCATATATCTATTAGGAGAGGACATCCATAGCCCAGTGGTTACTGATAAACATAAATTTATTGACAAAAAATGTTACAATTATTATTGTTGGATTTAAAATAAAAATTGGGATAACATCTTTCTCCTTTTAGAACAACAAGTACGTATTTAATATTATAAATCAATAACAAAAATATTTTTGTGTAAACCTATTTATAATACGCACCCCTACTATCACCTGTGATTTACAGTAAAAAATGCGTTATTTTCGAGAAATTACGGTACTTCCCTGTCCATTGCATTATATTTCAATGCCTCTCAACTGCAGTAAACTTGTTGTTTATTTCATTCAAAAGTGTTTCTGTTGCCATAGCAGGATATGACAACACAACTATGAAATTCAAACAAATTCAAATTTAAGGATCAGAGTTACTTTCAGTTGCAGGATAAACGTTTTTTGAAATTACATACAGAGTGATAAAGGTTAATACGTTGCTTAGTGTTCGGAAGGCATCTTTCATCATGCCAATGACAGCATTCATTAAAAAAAAAAACTAAAATAATAGGTAAACAGAACGAAAAAAGGATTTAACAAATCACGTTTCTGGTTGTCTATGAAAAGAAATTTGACTCGGCAGAACAATCCTGTGATCTTCTTCAGGACATGGCCAATCATAGCTCTCCATGACAGCTTATCGGTTGTAGCTAAGTTCTAAGCAATGTTTGTCTTTTATCACTTCCATACTCTGCTCAGCCATCCATGGTCCTGCACGAAACCTTCACCACTATAATCAAATCTCATGTGCTGTTGTCGGGCTGTCGGTTTCCTGGGAACTGATCTGCTTGACCCTCATACGTCGAATTCGTCGAGTCGAGAGTGTGTGTGTGTATATATATATATATATATATATATATATATATATATATATATATATATATATATGCAAAGGGATACTAGGAATGAAAGAAAATGAAAAAACTTTATAAGGAAACGAAACCCAATCTTAAACTGGAAACAAGGGATAAACCTAAATTTCAGCTCAAAACATTGAGGAGGTCTTTATGAATCGGACTATTTACTCATATATATATATATATATATATATATATATATATATATATATATATAATTATTAGGTCTCATTTAAATACGCATGGAGGCCTACCACTCCCCATCCGCAATATACACGTTGATAATAAAAAATATAATAGCCCTATTCACATGTAAAAAAAGGTTAAAAATAATGGAAGTATTATTAATAAAAGGAAAAGAAAAAGAAAAAGCCAACACTCAATAATATCAGCTATGAGCACAGCCACAATGCGTTCGCCGTATTTGGAAAATAATACATTCCTATAACTGTAGATAAATGCATAAAACAATCCATAGATTCAGTTACAAGTAAAAATAAAATCATCCTTGATAATGGCTAAAAGTATAACAGAAAGCGCTCGCTGATATAGAACATTCGGATAATTTCTACATAATTTCTGTCCAGGAAAGAAGAAAATTATAAGAACACAAGACAAATTAAATAAAAAACTTAACCGCATTACCTTGTCAGTCGTTTTTAATGAAATACTGTCCAAATACACAATTATATATATATATATATATATATATATATATATATATATATATATATATATATATATATATATATATATAATATATACTCGAAAAAAAACCTCAAATTTTGATTTTCCAATAATCAAATCAATCTCGATGGAAAAAAGGTTTTAAAAAAGAAAGAGCTACAAACATGAAAGTCTGTCGAAAAAATCGCACAGATGCAGGTCTTAAGCCCAAAAAAAAAACCCGATACGAGTAAACAACTAACAAAAGAGCTCAATACAACCGTAGAGCAGACCTAGATACACCTAGTGAGCCAGACAAACCTACCTAGGTTTCACCTAAGCGGATCGTCAGGAAAAGTGGCTTTCCCTGACGATCCGCTTAAACTCACTATATATATATATATATATATATATATATATATATATATATATATATATATATATATATATATTCAGGCATGTTTCATTGAATAATATAGACATATTATATCTATTTATCTTTATAATGTCAACAAGTATTTTCCTGTATGTGAAAGTAGACAGGAATGTATATTTAAATGTTGTGCGATAGTTGACAAAAAGACCATGGTAACTGCTAGTAAAATATCTATTTCACTGTTGTTTAAACAAAGACCTATAGATTTTATTCATTTCGTTTTCAAAAAGATATCCTCCCAATGGTGGCACCTATTCCCCATATTTCGAAAGTTTTCCATTTTTTTTTTTTTTAAGCGTTTCACCCCAAGCAAGGCGAGAAGCCACTAGGACGCAAGAGGTTACAGAAGATTTGGAGCAAGATCAGATAGGAGTGATAGAGGAAAGGATGAGTAGAAGGATAGTGGATAGATCAAGGCAAATGGAGATGTCGATTGACATTACATTTGAATAGTTGGAGATTATAGCTCACAGGGAAACTGGAATAGGGAAGGGAGTTCCACAGGCGAGAGGTGCGAGATATGAAGCTATTGGAGTAGAAGAGACGGCTACATTTAATAGTTTCGACAGTGAAAGGATGAGAGCGGGATGCCAGCCTCGTAGGGCGCTTGAATTCATGAAGTCTGGGAACCAGCGAATGCAGCTCCTCAGAGCAATTACCTATTTGTAAAAAAAGACAGAGAGAGGCGACGGCGAGTCTTTGAGAGAGCGACTGTAGACGACATGCCAGAACAGGGCTTATTATATTGCATATCCGCCTCTGGAGCTTATCAAGAACCCCGAGGCAAACAGAAGGGGCTCCAGACCGTATATGGCAGCAATACTCCATGCAAGGACGAATTGTTGAGTTGTAGATCTGAAGGATCGATTCCGGGGAGAAAAACTTCCTGGCGCGGCAGAGGGAGCCAACTTTCCATCACGCGAAGAGATATTTCTTGCGGTATTTCGGTCACTTTATCGCGAATAACATATTTTAATTTTCCATTGGTTGCTGGTCGATGTCTATAGACTTTCAGGTAACCCCATAGCAAATAATCTCAGGACGAAAGATCGGTCGAGCGTGCCGGCCATCCAGTATCACCACGTAAGGAAATCAAATGTTCCGTAAACATCTCTCCCAAAGCTTCCGTTGATCTCTTCGCTATGTCTGCGGTGGTTTCATACTGTTGAAACTACCCACCTGAACTCCCAAGGTCTCTGAGTATTGCTTCCAGAAAGGTTGGCAGCATCTGCACATACCAATCAGATGTTACTGTAACCGAGGTCTCTCTCCTTAAAAAAGTAAAGGTCACATACACCAAATTTCGCAACTGAGCACCATATAGTTCTTCGTTCGCTGTGTAGAGGTCTTTCATAGGGTCCAGTAGCGAAAATTCTACTTATTGATGCAGGCAGAGAGATGAAAGTGAGCTTCATCACTTGTGACAAAACCAGCAATTCTAGGAACATTTTAGAGGATATTTTTACGCGTTTTTTCTGAACAACCATTAATTTGTATGGATGGAACTTCAGATCGTTGTGTAAAATTCTTAGAACTGCTCGATCAGACAATCTCGAAGCAAAAGCATGTTTACGGTCTGAACATGTAAGAGATTACAGTACAGACTGTTTCACAGCCGAGACATTTTCTGGAATTCGAACGCTTCGAGGTTTCCGTGTTGCTTTCTTTTAATCGTAGTGGGTCTGGAATTTTCAACTCATATCGATTTTCTATCCGGAAGCGCATGAAATGAGCACGAAAAACCATGTGTTGTTGCAATTACAGATTCACTAATCTTTTAAAAAAAAGTTTCAACAGCAAACTCACTGATGGTAACTGATGGTATCTGAAAATATGGCAAGACATTAGCTAGATGAATACAAACTTGCCACTTTCCTAAGTTTACTAATACCAAACAAGTGGCAGTTTAAAACGTGGGAGATATTTCTGCCGCACTCTATATATAAGGATAAATTATTTAACACTGATTTTACTATATAAATCAATGTTTTCACAATAAAATTATTAATAAACCAATGTTGATAGAATTTTCAGGAAATATAAAAATATACCAGCTTATTTAGTGGTGTAAGACTTCATTATGCAACCCAAGAGATTTTGCTTCATAGTGTAAATAACTTCTGTTCAAATAGTCTCATTTCTTACATTTTTCACCTGAAGAATTTTCTTTTGATTTCTTGTTTTCATGACACCTAAAATCTTCAAAAATTTAAATTCAATGTCAATCGCCATTTTCTTTCTGAATCATGTTCGTTTATTGCCTTTTCTTCTTACAAAAGTCTTAATCTCTTCAACCCCCAGTAACCCAATGACGTTATCGTCTTGCTTGCGGTGAAATGATTAAACATGCTCCAAGTTAGTGGGAAGGCCAAGACTGACTTTGCATTTCCCAACTCCCATCGATAGTGGAAATAATCGATTTTTTCATGCTTCTACGGCAGTTTTCATGTAGTTTGCGGTCATTTTCTACTGGCCAAAGTGAGAGCCAATAGCTGGCTGCCACGAATAGGCAGGAAGATTCTATTGGCCAGCGTGAGATCCAACAGCTGATTGACACGAATGTTAACTAGCATGCTAGCATGCAATAAAATCGATAGCTACATTCGTCACAAGTGGAAAAACTTTTAAATCTGCATGGCACTTTACTCCAATTGACTCATTTGCTTGCTTAAACTCAACGTTGATTCTGATTCCGCAGAAGTGGGTTGTGTGTGAAAAAGTATTTGTTATTAACATTCTTTTTTCATTCGGTTTTTCCAGTTACGAGTCCTTTTTAAAGTTGATCGCTTTGTGTTCATTTTGTTTTGTTCTTTTTTCGTAACAAATTTAATATTTAGTATAGAGCTTCGAAAAAATTCGCAGTGTGAGATAGGCAAGAAGTAAGGCATGTAGCAACATCAGCACGGTAAAGGGCACTCCTTTAAAGGCAAGGAAGGGCAAAAATATTTTTAGTGAAGTGATAGCGATTGCTGTATGAGTCGTACGATTTTTGAATCAAGTACGGGCAACGCCGGGTCATGCTGCTAGTTAACGGATATTATTAACGGATAAGAAATTTTGGTGCGTGCAGTCACAACGCTAAGGTTGAATTTTTTTTTAACAAATTTCAAAATAATAGCATATAAAATGTGTTAATAATAACACATTTCTAAAAAAACATATTTCGATTAACATTTAATCGTTCGTGTCCCGGTACTACCTGGATTTACTAAAAAAAAAACTTAATTAATTTCCATGCCTGAGGATGGCTGTAAGTACAGCTGAAAATACTAGCAGAATAAAAAAAAGACCTTATACAACTTGAAGTTATTAAAAACAAGGATCATAACATTCATCGAGAGGTATGTGGGTTAATGTAACTTTAATAAATTTTTTTTTTATATCATTAACTTTACTAATTTATTTTTTGTATGAATGATTCATGTAGTATATATATATATATATATATATATATATATATATATATATATATATATACCCAAGTATATAATTGGTATATACGGAATGAATTCCAATAACCAACAATTACTATTCTTAAAAGAGTGCTCAATACAAAGTAGAGCAGATATAATTATTTTTTATAAAAAAAATTATAACATAAGTATGTTATAAAATCACTACAGATACTTGATAAGACACAGATTGTGTTGAAACAAAATGGCTATTTTTGTAGTTATTTTATAACATACTTATGTTATAATTTTTTTATAAAAAATAATTATATATATATATATATATATATATATATATATATTACTAGCATCCATTTTTTTTAAAAATTCAGTAATATTGTCGTGGGTTATAAGTAAGATATAACCGTAATCAACCCAACTAAACCCCAATATGTCAAGTATATTGCGGCAAACCACACTCTTTATATTCCATTTTTAAGGAGTACGTTCCACCACTCGGATAGCTACTTACCAAGAACAGTTGCATTGTGGAACAGAATCCCAAAAAGATGCTTTCCTGGCCACTACAATCTTAATCTTTTCTAGGGTTAAATTTTATCTTTCCCACATATCTGCATGAACTCTTTTCTTTTCTCTTGCCGTCCACATAAAAACCACCTACAGTAACACTCTACCTTGAGTTGGTCTTGCGCCTTGTATAGAGTGAACATTAAATGGTGCCCTGTAAAAAGAGGTAAATTCAGAAAGACGTGAGACAACCGCTGAAAACTGGTGACGACTGATGCGACTGAGAAATCCAGGAAGAATTTCTGCACATTTCGTCAATCCCCAAGTCGTATGTTCTTTGAAAAACGCTCAAAATCAGTTTTTTAGTCATACGAGAAGGGCAGAAAGAAAGACGAAAGTTGTGTTCAAATAACCTATAAATGGAGAGTTACGAGATCGAACAGTAACTAATCAATCACAAAAGAACCAATCAGAGTTAAGAGAGTCGAATGATTATTCAAGGTCATGAATATTCAAGATATTTATTCAAGGTTATTCAAGGTCAATTATTCCTGAAAGCTAAAACAATGATAAATTTGCCGCTTTTTTACTCGGCACCGTGTAGTAAAAACAATAAAAGAGGTGGAAGCAAGATATTGTAAAGTTATTTAGTGATGGAAAGTCAAAGGTTGAAATTGTGACAAACAAATTCAGAAAACAAGAAGATGGTAAATATTGGCAAATATAAGAATGAAAAACGAAACTTGTTTTAAGAAGTATTAACAGTGTAATGAGCAAGAAGAGTCGATTGAACAAGAAGACAATATTAAAAGAACTTAGTGGAGTGTATTTAAACATAGAAAAGATTCAGACATTCTTTCTGTTTATTTGATTTTTTGTTTATTTTATCTACAGGCTGTGTAATGTAGGAATAAAGTGTCGCTGCCGACACTTGAGTTTGAACATAGATCGCCAGTGAGCAAACACAGGCGATCCCATTATAGAATTAAGCAGAGGAAACGCATAAGTAGGTAGTCGTGTGATGTCAAATTGATCGTTATTTTTATTCTGCCCTCTATTAGTATACGGATCTCCATTTATTCTATCCTCTATACTATTTGGATCGCTATTTCTATTCTATCCTCTATATTATACGAACCGCTATTCTCTACTCTATTCATTATACTATTTCTCTATACGGATTACTATTCGAGCGAGTATTATCGAACAAGTATTATTAGTGCAAGTGTTATTCGAAGGCGTCTGACACCAGTATTGTTCAACGGCGTTACTATAAAATATCTATGTAAATGTATTTTTTGTGTATTTGGGCAGTAAATTCTCTTTTAGGCATGTCTGATTAAATAAATTAACTTGAAGTTATTAAAAACAAGGATCATAACATTCATCGAGAGGTTCGTGGGTTAATGTAACTTTAATAAATTTGTTTGCGAAGATGTTTTTCGGCATTTATATCATTAACTTTACTAATTTACTTATGATTGCTTATTTTTAGGATAATCCTTTCATGTTCACGAATATTTTTCCGTGTATTACAATAAAATGAGGCAAGAAATTCACTGTTACAGTGAAAATTACTTTTATTTCCCAAGTACTTTCCATCTCTTTATAAAATCATCATCATCAGGGGTGCAACTTGTAAGGCAAAAACTGTGTAGCTATTCATTACTGATTTTTTTTTCTTTTTGCATTTAAATGCAACGGCTGACAGTTATGATGTAGCATTCATTAGAACGTGAAAAAAAATACCCATTATGGAATTTTTTTCTTTTACGTTGGAATGTCATGGTCAAGCGCACATTAAAGCGTGAAAACTGTTCTTTTTATAGGCATTTTAGAACATTATTACAATATTCGTAGCTGATTCTATTTAGTGTCGGCTTCAATTTTTTAATGAAGATTGCTTCTAGGATCTGTAGTTTTAATTTGTTATTTTCTCGGTGTAGGATAGTTGTGTTATCAATCAGTATTGTTCTATACTGTGAATGTGGACATGAATGTTGGTGTAAATGTCCCGCAATGGACGAATGGTCAGACATGTTTACAGTAGATGTAGATGGCGCTGTATGGTCATGTAGACTAGGTTATATTTTTAATTCCTGTACATTTGTGGCAAGTCTGTCTTCAACGTTTAACGTGTGTAGTAGTGAGTTAACTGAGAACTGTCCCGTTTAATAATAGCAGTATATTCATATTGTGAGCAGGCAGATAGGATTTTTATATACGGCCGCGCGAATGGTAATGGACGCGAGGCTACACGGCTGTATAAGATGTAACCTAGTCTACATGACAATACAGCGACATCTACAGTAAACTTTCTTTAAACTTAACTCAAAAACGAAGGATTTGCGGATATGTGTTTATATGGACTTTCGTTCTTGTTTTGTTATGAGAAACCCTCACCCAAATATGTAAGCGTATTTTTATACACCCTGTATATATAGAAATGATAAAATTAAGTTTCACTATCTCTTAGTCATAGCTGGTGATGAAATTGTTTAGTTTCTCTTCTGTTTTCATTAATTTCTTTGCTTGTTTTGTCCTTTTTTTTCCCTTCAAATTCTGCGTGCTTATTCTCTTTTTTTTTTTTTTTTTTATTCCAGTCAGTGACTCACTACACTTCCATATCGCCTCTTACCTCCTCCCCAAGCACAGTGCGTTGTTTGGTGAAATCATGCTTCATATTTAGGATTTGGAAGTTGCTTTTCCTTCATTTTTTTCTCTGTGAAAAGCGAGAGTTCAAAACACTGTCCAATATTCATTTTTTTTTTTTTTTGACGGGTTGTTGCAATTCTGCTTACGTTCATCCTCTGCTTGGCAAGTAACCAACGATATTTCAACTGGTTTCTCAAATTTTATTTATGTTTGCGCTTTTGTAAATTGCATCAGCCTGAATAGGTAGCCTATGCCCAAAATTTTAAAGTCAGCCATCGTTTGTTTTTTTTTTAATTCTGTTTTTTAACAAGTAACACATGTTTCATTTTCATTTTGCTGAACATATATTTGCGTACATGCATATAAATATATACACGCATATATTTGCATGGATGGGAACATTTTATTAATATATGAATGTATAAATATATAAATGCACATAATCGTTTGAGAGAATCCTTTCTTCCTTCCCTCAGCATGGCTGATGCTAACCTTCAGAAGAGTGATTCGTTGTGCCTTCTCGGGCTATCGTTTTCCATTGACATGAAGTGGAAAGATTATATTGAATCAATTGCTGCATCTACTGCTAGGAAAGTTGGTTCACTGTATTGAGCTAGAAAATTTTTTCTCTTCTGAATCTATCTTACATATTTATAAGTCTACCATTCGCACATGCTGTGAATATTGCTGCCACATACGGTCTGGTGCTTCTGCTATATATTTAGAGGTATTTCATAAATCCAAAGAAGAATCTGCAATGTCATTACTCCTGTCTTGTCATCTCGGTTTCAATCACATTTCCAACGCCTTAATGTAACAACGTTGTGCTTTTTTTTTGTGAATACTTTCGTGGTAATTGTTTTGATGAAATTTCCTCCATGGTCCCTAGACACTATGAATTAGTACTAGATTGGCAGTTAGATCTCATCATTTTTGCTGTCGAAATGGCTAGATGCAACCGTAAGTTCTATGCTAACAGTTTCTTCTCTCACACTTTTTGCTTGTGGAACTCTTTTCCGGATTCTTGCTTTTCAGTTAACTTTGATCTTCAAAAATGCAAACGCAATGTCAATCGTTATCTTCTGTCTTTTAATTTTGTAGTTCCTCAATATTTTTTCGTCTCAGTGGATTTGTTGCCTTGCTTGGGGCAAAATAATTTAAAAAATGCATGAATGGAAACATTTTTTTTTTAAATATCTAAACACATTAAACTGTTTACACAGAAATATTTTTCACACTACAACCACTTTCCAAGATATCCATCTTGGTCAGCCTATCAATATTTTCATGGCAAAGCTCCATTCTTTAGTTCAACCAGGTCAGGCCTTTACAGCTAAGCCTCTCATTATTTTATGGCTATTTCCATGGCAAATGTTCTGACAAGTTCCATGTCTTAGTTCCTTTACTTTTGACCTTTACAGCTAAAAACCATGCTATGTCCATAAGATCAATTAACCCCCATTGTCTTTGTATTCCATTCGTCAGAAGAAAGTTCTACCCAGACAGTTTCTTCCCAAGGACCACTAATTATGAAACAAACCTCTACGTGGATGTTTCTCCAATTTCTAAAATTAGAATCTCTTCAATTCCAGTACCAATAGTTATCTAACCTTATTCACATAATCGTGGATGTGTAGGTGGTGTAATAGATAGGGGATCGGGATGAGAAATCAGGGAACCAAGTTCAAATTCCAGTCAGGTTCATTGTATTCACGTGCAGATACCCCTGTGGAAAGGTATGAATCCATCTCCTTCCCCCATCTATGGGTTAAATAGTTAAATATCTGGAAAATGATTTTATTATTCTCAAAAAATTGTTAATGCAATGTTTACTCGCAGAAATAAAATAGTCTTGCAATCCAAAAACGTTTTGGCGTTAAATAACCAAAAAAACCGTAAAGCACAAATCATTCATTCTTTCAGTCAGCCAATACATCCGTATAAAACACCTCGTCCAGTAACCCTCTACATTAAGTGGCTCTTGGGCCTTGCATTAGCAAAAAATGTAAAAAGTAAATATTTAAATACTTAAATGTATAAAATTTTATGCTAACCGTGAATCTATTCTTACTTATTGTTCCACAAGTAGAACATATTTTAAGATATGTTTCTAGACTAGACAATCATTTCGTAAAATATATCTATTTGATGCTTTAGTACACATCATCAGTGATGTTTCTAGCCGAGGTTCATTAGGGGTTTCGGGTCTTTCAACATCATACACCCCCTCAAAAATGTAACCCAGCCGATACTGATCGGGTATCGACTTGAGTACATTCAGCTCCAATTTTTTCCATCTTCCGAAGTACACACCATACGACTCTTCTTGGCAATTTATTGTCCAATCCCAGATGACTTCCTGTTCATCAGCAGTGTAAGCTCTTCCATAGTTTCTCTCCCCCTAGCCATCAGCACTCTGCAGGGAGTGCCACTAGCACGGAATGGGTTACATAGTGTGGGAGCAAGAATAAAGAGGCGTGATAGAAGAAAGATATCTGGAGATGTCGATAGACATTGCATTTGAATATTTGGAGATTCTAGCTATCAGGGAAGCAAGTAAGAGGAAGGAAGTTCCACAGACAGAAAGTGCGAGACATGAAGCTATTGGAGTAGAAGAGACGGCTATATTTAACCGTTCTATCAGTGAAAGGGTGGGACTGAGATGCCAACCTAGTAGCACGTTTAAATTCATGCAGTTTGGGAACCAGCGAAAGTAGCTCGTCGGAGATGTTACCGTGAAAGTATTTGTAGAAAAGACAGAGAGAAGCCACGACACGTCTGTGAGAAAGCGACTGTAAACGAGATGCCAGATCAGGGCCAATCATATTGCATATCCGTCTCTGGATTTTGTCGAGGTCCTTAAGACGAACAGTTGGAGCTCCAGAACACGTGGCAACAGTATTCCATACATTACAAGTCATGAAATGGACTAAGTCTGAGAAATATATTAAAATAATAGTCTATTTCATGATATATGTTGTCATTTGTTTACGTTAAGATACGCTTCGAGCGGATATGATCGTTCGAGAAAGATCGTGAAAAATTTTCGGACATTCAAGCCGGTAAATGTTATTAATACTGTTTATTATAGCCCGACCATTTACTTTAATAATTGTAACTATAAAAATAACATATAAATAGAATATATATATATATATATATATATATATATATATATATATATATACCCTTGTTCAAATTAATTGAAACAAACGCTTTAGTTTCCCTTCTTTCATCATACGGACAGTTTTAGACCCATTGGAGTGATAAGGTGTAATCGATTTCTATTTTCCTGAGATTATGTCATTTGCAGGGGTGTTCAGTAATATGAATACATTCTCGTGGTATATGATGAAATTTGTTCGGCCTTGAAAAATATTGCGTCACCCGTGATTGCAGCTGATTTTTTATCACGCCCTATTGCCTCGACTGTCGATTAGTTCTTCTATGGCCATTGTCTGCAATGGGCGTTACTCCAAGGAAGCGTACGAAAATTGCAACACTGCACAAACACACTGGCAAGCCTTACCAGTGAGCAAATCAAAAGTACTATAGACTGACCCGAAACTATCCTGATTTAAATGCAATCGAGAATCTGTCGTCAATTCAGAAGAACGACTTCGTGTGATGGACAAACGAAGTACTTACAAATATGTGCCCTGGGTCATGTTTCATTGGAATAATGCTAAAAAAAGTAAATAATAACGGAATATATATAGTATAATATATATATATATATATATATATATATATATATGTGTGTGTGTGTGTGTGTGTGTGTAGTACTTATTGAAAAGCGCTCAATATCAGTGATAGAGCTAACATATTCAGTCGTATGGATATGAGTTTGTATCCTTGGGGTTCACGCTTTTGCGATCATCGGACAATATATATATATAATTGGTATAGGTCCATGTAAGGCAGTAAAGCACAAGGGCTTACTAAGTGGGGAAGAGTTAGAAACAGGAACATTGCTATGAAGCGAGAATAGCGGAAAGTGTAATCAGGAGAACAGTAAATAGCGATTGATATGCAAATTTTTGAAGCTTAAATTTTGCTTGAAATCATGAAAGGTTTTATACAAAAGACGCAGAGAGGCAACCTTTTTCAATATAATAATAGAGCATCATCAATGTATCAGAATTATGGAGATTCTTTGGATAAAATATATTTGGAAACGCGTAATGGCATGTATCTTCTTGGAATTTCTCGAATCTGGAACATTCCAAAATATTTTATCCAAACATACTTCCGATATATTGATGATGTTCTATTCATATATCTTCGTGATACTGATTTATCTACTAACTAAACAAAGTCGAACACACACACACAAACACACACATATATATATATATATATATATATATGTATATAAATAAAAAGAAAGAACAGTAAGATATAAAATCCGGTGTTCTTATAGATATTTTTATTTTTACAAAATAGTGCTCAATGTAAATTTACAGAGCATTAATATTATAAATTAATTGATTTAAAATATGTTTTTTTTCGCTACACAGTTCCAACCATGTTTCAAAAATAGAAGCTAAAAACCCCGAATTTAATTTTGCAATTAAATTAAAAGCATTAGTTCCATTTCATCTTCAAGATGGTCCGGAGCCCCCGCTGTTCCTCTCGATATAATGTCAATCGACATCTTCTGATGCTGTGGTCTTGATCCCCGTTCTTCTTTTTATTCTTTCCTCAATACCCCACCTTTTTTCTCTTACTTTCACTCACTGTAACCCTAGTAGCAATGCCACAGTGCCTGGCGTTAAATGCTATATATATATATATATATATATATATATATATATAACAGAACAGCAAAATTATACAAATCGTGTAATACCATAATTTCAAATTCCACAAAATGTTTAATATCTAAGAAAAACACTAAACTCATTGAGTTTCGTTTTTACAGATTTTCAGATAACACGTTTAACCATCTTGACACCATCACTGAAAAATTCTTTGAATTAATCAGTTAGGTGAAAATCGTTTTCTGTCAGTTCCACTATGTCTTCCCAATGGTCAGAGGTAAAAGTTAATTCAGGCCTTCAATAAGGGTACCAATATTTATACTCTGGCTTCCATCTTCAAAGTCCATTCAAGAACCATCAAGACAACTCTTTAAAAACGTTTTAAAAAGAGGGAATAGTAGAAAGGAAAACTGGATCAGGAGGTCACAACAGGAAGAGTAATCATCATTTTAACTGAAAAGCTAAAAAGATCAATTAGAAAAGGTCCAACTCCATCCATAGGACGTTTGGCAAGTGAGGGAGGAGTTTCAGATATGACACTTCAATGAGCAGTGAAAAAAATACTTGAAAATGAAATCCTACGCAAAACCTTAGTGACACTTCGTGACTCCAGGGCAGAAGGTTACAGGGTTAGAGGGCGAAGATCATCTTCTTTAATAAGTTGGAAAATGATTCTGAATATATATATATATATATATATATATATATATATATATATATATATATATATATATATCCAAGTATATAATTGGTGTATACGGAATAAATTCCAATAACCAACAATTACTATTCTTAAAAGAGTGCTCAATACAGAGTAGAGTAGATATAATTATTTATTTACAAAAATTATAGCATAAATATGTTATAAAATCACTACAAAAATAGCCATTTTGTTTCAACACTTCCGGTGTCTTATCAAGTGATGATGTTGAATGCATGATAATTTATGTCGTTCCGAATTCAAGGAGAGACAATTCGTACATTCGAAGTTCCAAGAAATTAACGAATTCTAAAAAAATCGCAAACATCTTTTATGTATGTGAGTGTATAATAATTCAAATTTCTCTATGTGAAATTCAGATGATAATGTATATTCATAAGTGTGTGTGTGGATGTGTGTGTTTATGTCTGTCTAGTTTGCAATATATTTGTTGATTTAGGAATCTTTTTACGTGCATGCCGTTTGTTTTAGATAAATATACGTTAGATTCTTTAAGAATAACCGTTCGTAATATAATAATGTTATTGGCGTGTGTTTATAGTTGGGAATATTGTTATTAGTAAGCACTCAAAGTACTTTCGATGTAAAGAATTACTTTACTTTAATTAGAGTCGCATTTGTAAAAATCAAATTTTATGTATTTCCTGTGTATTACGAGAGAGTTTGAATAGTTATCTAAGCATAAATCTCTTTTATGTTCGTAGATACAGGCTTTTACACACATTTATACACACACACACACACACACACACACACATATATATATATATATATATATATACAAACAAGTTTAATTGAAAAGCTCCGACAAGATCTGTTTCTTTAAGTTTTATTGTAGATTTACAATTTTCGAATAAGGTTTTGTGTATGATAGGGGATAAACTGTTGAAGTTCATGTTGTGTTATAGTTTTGTTCAAGTATTTTCAACCATCTCAGTCATTTTCAAGAACCATGTAGTGTCTGTTAAGTAGCCTGAATTCCTTTGTCGACATCTTGCTCTTCTTTGGAATGCTGAAAGTTTGAAATAGTCTGGAAATGGGTGATAAGAAATTATTACTATGGTTGCATCTAATTCAACAGTAAAATGGTGCCAAATCTAATGGAATTCTTCGCGCGGACGATACAATAAAGAGAACAACTCATCAGAACAACTTGCATTCATATTGATAGTTGTATTTTGATTGTTTACAAAGTGCTTGTCGACATGTGCACGGATTGCACTGAGTTTCGATAGGTGACAAGTAGTTGTGTAGTTAGTCAGCAATCCCTCTTTAATACATGGTACTTTTGTTAAGTTTTCTTATATTTTTTTTCTTTAATGCAAACAAATGTTTTCTTTCCTTGACTTAATAAGTGTAAAAATTGTTCAAATGTTTGATTCAGGATACTTTCTGCTAAACTCTTACGCATTTTCAAGGATTTTAATTATACTACGATAATAAATAATGTGTATGTGCTATCATAGATAGCTTAAAACTTGATGAAAAGTCAGCATTTTTTGTTTATACCTAGTACTACTGAGGTTTTCCTTTTTTTTTTTTGTTTGTTTTTCATAAGACCTTACATTATTTTTAATCATTTTTTACAATTACAATTTCATGAATATAGCCAAAATGCCCTGGTTATATTTTAAAATTATGAATATATCTATATTGATAATTTATATAAATGCTGATATCCAGAACTCTTCCTCCCACTCTCTCTACCCCTACACACACACACACACACACACACACACACACACATGAGATAGCGATATATTGTTTTATATTTTTATATATCAAGAACAATATTTGGGAAAAATGTATGACATAGGGAAAAAGTTTTTCGTGCGACGCGTTTCGTACTTTGGGACTTCATCAGACAAACTTAGACCGATAATGTCCCATTGAACGAAACGCACCACACGAAAAAACTTTCCATTTTTTTGCCAATATATATATATATATATATATATATATATATATATATATATATATATATATATATAATATGTTGGTTAATAAAACAAGTGAAAACGAAAAGGTACCAATGTGAACAGCGCGAAAAAAATTTATTTTATATTAATTGTTAATCACAAGACAGAAATGAAGCACGGAGATTAATATTATTAGTCCCGAATTTTCGGGCCCGCCTGGGTCCTTCATCAGCGGTGCGAGAAATAAACAGAGAAACGGGGAGGACACACCAACGGTGTTTTTTTTTTTTTTTTTTGGCTTGTGTGAACTCGTTGTATATGGTATTATTAGTATATATCGGATTCCTGCTTTATTCCTCGCTTTATAACATATATTGTTGCAGTAATTATTAAGCCGAAGAACTTTTATTAAATTCAACCTGCAATTTCTGTCTGCTTAAATTTTGTTATTGAATTTTCTAATTTAGAATTGGTGTATATAGTGATCGAAATTGCGAATAAACCGTCGAAAGTTCATGTGTGTTCCATTCTTTTTCTTCGATTATTTTTGGCTGCTATTTTCAAGAATCCTGATTATGATGCTCAACATTTTGTTTGTTTCATCCCAGTATTTCATAAAGAACTGAACGTTTGAAATAATCCATAGTGAGTTCATGTATTAATGGGAACAAGAGAGCAATACAAATGAAGAAGGACGTGATTCTATGTTTCATAGAATTGCAAAATCCTTTGACAAGGATCTGGAACTGCTCAGCAACCTTTATATATTCGGGAAAGATATTAGAATAATAATCAAGAACTTATATTGGCAGCAAACAGCATGCATGCACATAGAGAACGAGTTCAGCGAATATACAAAAATAGAAAGGGGCGTAAGGCAAGGATGTGTCTTCTCACCGGACCTGTTCAATCTATACAGTGAGGCAATTCTGAGAGAACTGGAAACCCTACCGGGATTTAGCATTGGCAGCCGTAATCTTAACAACATAAGATACGCAGATGACACAGAACTGATAGCGGACACGGACAAGAAATTACAAATTCTCCTACGGAAGATAGAGACGAAGAGTGTGAAGAAGGGACTAAGCATAAACTACAAGAAAACAGAATGCATGCTCATCAATAAAAAGATGAGCCCGAAATGCGATTTGCATGTCGGGAACACTAGAATCAAGCAGACGCGGAAGTTTAAATATCTATGAAGCGTTCTGACAGCGGACGGCAAATGTGACACTGAGATCCGTAGACGTATTGAGTTAGCTAAAGACGAATTCCCAAAACTGGGCAGAGTATTGCGTGACAGGAGGATTTCTTTGGTAACGAAGAAAAGAATACTGGGCTGTTAGGTGACATCTGTCCTTCTTTACGGCAGCGAATGTTGTACGATTTCCTTAAAGATGAAGAAGAGAGTCAAGGCGACGGAGATGTGGTTCTACAGAAAGATGCTAAAGATATTATGGACCGAGCGTATGAACAACGATGAGGTTTTAGAGAAGATGCAAACAAGGAGGATCAAGTAGAGGCAGCTGAAGTTCCTGAGATACATAATGAGGAAGGAGGGCCTGGATAATCTGATACTCACGGATCGAATAGAGGGAAGAGAGACCAGGGAAAACAATGCATGACATACCTAGCGGCCTTAAGCAAGTTGATGACAGAACGTGGTCTCGGGGAGGTGGTAGAGAGAAGGAAGTTGTTGAGAGCTGCAAGGGATAGAGGGTGGTGGAGAGCCATGATCGACTACGTCCTGAAAGGACACGGTACATAGAAAGAAAGAAGATACTATGTCTTGTAATGAAATATATTTTATTTAATGTCGGTTGTTTCGCTTCAAGGATTCTGAGTCTTTCTTTGCCTCGGGTGTGGTAGAGTTTTGCTATTTAGTCAGCTAAGTATCATATATGATAAACAGTTGGTCTTTTTCGATCCTTGACTAAGCAGAAGATTTTCCCTCAGTCGGTTGTCATTTCTTCCTCCTGTAGATATATTGTCAACCAAGGCTATAGGACACAGTCTATCCTGCATTTCAACCTGTAGCTGGGAGGAGAAGGGATGGATTCATACCTTTCCCCAGGGTATTTGCCCGTAAGGGCATTCAAGTAACCGGCTTGGAATTCGAGCACCGAGCCGACAACGCACAATGTTTTATGTTAATTGAAGAGAAACAACCAACACTAGATAAAATATATTTCACTACAGGAGACAGTAAGTTGAAGTGTGTATAAAAAATGCATAATTATTTAAGCATTCTTTCTTGTACAGTGTTGCTTGCTGTTACAGATGGTGTAATTTTTAACTGATTCAAAAATTTCATCTCTATATAAAATATACAGGTCACCGCCAACTGACGAACACGAATGATTACAACCAACAGGTCGCAAATCATCATCTTAGTTGCAAAATACATACAAATATACCAAAATACATACAAATACAAAAAATACCAAAATATATACAAATGCAAAAATATATACAAAAAATACCAAAATGTATAAATATACAAAAATACCAAAATTCATGCAAATACAAAAAACAAAGTGCTTACAAATACAAAAATACGAAAAATACAAACAAATACAAAAATATTAAAATGAGTAAAAATACAAAAGATTCCAAAATGCATACAAATACAAAACACCAAATTGTATACAAATACAAAAAAAATATAAAATACAATAAATACGAAAATATATACAAATACGGAAATACCAGAATGCATGCAAATACATAAAATTAGCAAAATGCATAGAAATGAAAAATGCCAAAATACATACAAATACATAAATACCAAAATATGCACCAAAATTCCGAAATGCATACAAATACAAAAATATCAAAATGCATGGAAATATTAAAAAAACAAAATGCATACAAAAACAAAAATACCTAAATGCATACAAATGCAAAAAATGCATACAAATACAGAAATCCCAAAATGCATACAGGTACATAAAATACCAAAATTCCTGCAAACCACTAAAATGCGTACAAATACAAAAAATACAAAATACATAAAAGTACAAAAATTGCCACAATGCATACAAATACAAAAATGCAAACACATTACAAGAAATACTAAAATACAAAAAATAACAAAATGCACAGAAATACAAAGATGACAAAATGCAAGAAAATAAAAACAAAATATTTAAAAGTAGACAAAATACCGAAAAACATACAAATACCAAAATGCATACAAATACAAAAAATACCAAAATGCAAACAAATAAAAAGTGCATAAATAAACAAAAAATTCCAAAATGTAAACAAATACAAAACATCTTATAAACTTCGTGTTAGACATCTTGGGTGTTTTTTTTTTGTTTTTTTTAAACTTTCAGAGACAGAAACGGACTTCTTGGAAAGTGTTTTGTACCGAGGCTTCCCTAACACTGAGTTTCAGACACACGAGTGAATGCTGTTTTTTGCTGGGAGTTGTGGCGTACACTAAGCAGGGAAACACTCATGCTGCCAGACACGGAGCAGTCATGACCAGACAACCAAAAATACCAATTTGCGGTCGTAAAATTGATCAGTCGTAAGTCGCATAGGTTGTAAGTCGACATCGACTAGTACCAGGATGTAAGCAAGAAAATCTTACCCAGTTGACTGATATGTGTACTAATAATGACTGAGAGGGTTGAAAGTACGTGAAAAAAAAACAGAACAATTTTGAACTTCAGACATATTCAAATATTGGATAATTTTAATAAGAAATTAACAAGACAGACCTTGTCAGGTGAATTTAATAAAAGGAGTCTGTATATATATATATATATATATATATATATATAAAAATATTTTTGTAGGTACAAAATTCAATGATCGAAATAAAAGTATAAAACTTAATATTACGAGACATATTTTAAAAAAAACGGGTGAAGCAACCAGTTTCACTCCTGCTCTTCAGGCTTCAACGGAGATTTAAAGATTAACACAGAAAATTTATATTTTAAATCTCCTGTTGAAGCCTGCAGAGCGGGAGCGAAACCGGCTGCTTCACCCGCTTTTTTTTTTTTTTTAAATATGTCTCGTAATATTAAGTTTTATACTTTTATTTCTTTTATTTATATATATATATATATATATATATATATATATATATACTACTTTGAATATACGCTCTTTTAGCGCTAGAGGGTGTCGTCAGTGATGTTCTGGAGATGGATCATTGGGCAGTTTCGGGTCTTTCAAACATCATACTGACCTCACCAAGTCGACCCCCCCAGAGCTGATCAGACTCTGAAACGCCCCCTAAAAAATGCTTGTGGACACTGACTTCTATAAATATACCCAGTTATCACACATTTGATTGGAGGTTGACCAACAGCCAATCACAACGGTGCGAACTTTATTTAAACTGTTTAGATTGCTTATAAATAACATAAAACGTTTGAAACAATTAAGCACCACATTTAGATCGCGCGCGCCAAACAGAACGATCCGACGTCGCAGACGGCGACGCTCACGGCACCCCCGCACCAAACCCGTCGGACACCTACTTCTCTCCTGCGTAACTTCTCCAGCAGGGCCGCGTGGCGGATGTGCAAGCGGAAAGATTATGCCGAATTAAGGTGTTGAATAAAGATAAAATAATTTTTAGTTCTTATAATTTTGCGTACATAGGACGCTGAAGATAAAAGGCCGAAAACCCAAAAGCCCTCTGCGAGAACTAACCTAAAGTTCGCTCGAAGGGCGGCTTCTAGGCTAGTTATATATATAAGTATCGATTACTGCTGGAGATCGCAATTTTTTCTTTAATAAAATTTCCCAAACATTCAGGCTGGTAGACGAAAATAAATAAATATAAAACAGCAAGTGATTTACTTAACGTGTTTGTAAACATAGATGGCAGGGGAGGTAAAAAAAATATTATTAACGAGAGTAGACAATATAAGAATAGGATTCAAGGAAACAGAAGCTGACAATTGAAGATGCGTTTAAATTTTTGAAGTTCGTAATTGAGAGGAAAGCGAGAAAGCGGAAAAGAATTCCACAAGCGGGAAATATGGAAGAAGAAATATTTAGTATAGAACAGAGTTTTATCTAGCAATTTCAACAGTAAAATCATAACACCTAACCACCAATATCGTATTGCATTTAAATTTGTAAAGACAACGTATCAAAGAGGAAAGCGCATCAAAAAAATTACCATGAAAAGATTTATAGAGAAAACCATAGCGAAGCCATATTACGATGGCAGAAAAATGATTCAAGCCAAGATAGCACGTAATTACAGATTGTATTTTGAATTTTTTCGAGCATCTCTAGATATAAAGGATAAGCACCAGATTAAATGTGGCAGCAATATTCAATGCATAGGCGAGCCGTAGACTTATATATATATATATATATATATATATATATATATATAGAAGTATATGATTGGTGTATACGGAATAAATTCCAATAACCAACGACTATTCAATACAGTGGTCAATACAGAGTAGAGCAGATATAATTATTTATTTAAAAATTATAACATAAATATAAATAAAATCACTACAAAATAGCCATTTTGTTTCCAATACCTCCGGTGTCTTATCAAATGATGATGTTGAATGTAAAATGTGAAAACATTCAACATCATCACTTGATAAGACACCGGAGGTGTGTAAACAAAATGGTTATTTTGTAGTGATTTATAACATATTTATGTTATAATTTTTTAAAATTAATATATATATATATATATATATATATATATATATATATATATATATGCAATTTTATATATATATTATTTATATATTATATATACGTGTTACTTATTGGAAAGCGCTCAATATCAGTGATAGAGCTAACATATTTAGTTGGGTTGATGTGAGTTTGTGACCCTGGGTTTCACGCTATTTGCGATCGTCAGACAAACTGATTAATTTTGAAATTTTGGATTTATATATGGTTGCGTATATCGGCGTTTTTATGGAGGTGGGAGGAAAAATTGTCGTCGGAACGCCACTCATACTTACGTAAAGATACATATACACACGTACATTCACTGACGTACGCAGACACACGCACACACACGCTCACTCATTGGAGCTCACACAAACATAAACATATGTGAATAGTGTGGGACTGGGCATATATGCGTATCCATGTGTTGTTGCGGACATACGTACGCATTTGGTCGCTGTATTCAATGTTGGATTGAGTGGCAATTGACGATCGCAAATGACGTGAAACCCAGAGCCACAAACTCACATCAACCCAACTATATATATATATATATATATATATATATATATATATATATATATATATATATATATAATAGATAGATAGATGGATAGATAGATAGATAATATTAGTGGTAAATATACACATACATATGCAAAATATATAAATATATATACATTAGTGCATACACATACATGTATATTTTTTGAATAAAAATTCAAGAGGATAGAATCCAGGTAGAACCCAATGTCCAGGACAGAGTAAGGATATAATAAAATGACTAATATTCCATGGTCATAATTTATTCCACTGGAATCGTAAATATGATCCAATTCATCAGACCTACAAATTCAAAAAGAAAACAGAAAAATTTTGAATTTGTAGGTCTGATGAATTGATCATTTACGATTCCAAATGGAAACAAATTATGACCATGGAATATTAGTGTTTAAGCTTTTTTATATATATATATATATATATATATATATATATATATATATATATATATATATATATATATATATGGGATAACGATAGATGTTAAAATAAACATATGCTGAGCGCATAATTTTTCTAAGATTTCTCGAATATTGAGAACGGTAGACGAAAATAAATAAATATACTGTTTATATATAAAAGTAGTGTCTACTCTAATCCGAGTATCCACTAAAAATAATGTTGAAGTAATAAAAATCTATCGGATTGAAAATAAAAAATCCATATATATATATATATAAATATATATATACATAATTTGAGTTTGCTTGATTGAAATATAAATTTCCAGTGAATCATGTTATCCCTTTTTATCTACTAAGAAGAGTTAACAAAATTCCTTTTTCAATCTTCAGTAAAAAGGAAAAAGAAATTGGAAGTTATTTTTTAAATGTTCTTAACTTCTGTTGTAAAATTTCTCCCTTATATGTCAGCATTTGTTTGATGGTTTTATAAAAATTTCATAATAAATAATGATATAACATTATTTATGCTAATTTATTCTTGGATTTTGTTTATTGAAAACGAACAAAATCGAAGATAGTAAGTCTTTGACATCAGTGGGCAAAATGGCTGAAAATGTCAAAAGGCTAGGTGAACACAAACAAAATTAGGGATCTGTGATGGTGGAATCACTTGCATATTTCCCTCAGATTTAAGTTCAGTTAGGAAGGTTTGATTTCAAATGCTGGTTTACAAGACAAGCCATGGAAAATTTGTACAGAATGCCTACCCCAAATTATATTAGCCTTGTCCCAACCTTGTGCTTACTAAAAATACAAAAAAAAATGTTATTAACTTTTTATGGACAAATTTTCATTTTTATGAAATTTTGGGGTTTTGAAGTCAATTCAGATTTAATTATCAAATGTTCCCATTCATACAAAAATATATGCACTTATATATTTAAGTTCTCTAATGATGTTCTTGATGTTAAGCTGAAATTCATCAACGAAGGCGCCGTTCTTTTTGTTAACCCCAAGTACTTTCGATCTCCTCCGAGATCATCGTCACGGGTGAATTGCGAAGACAAACTTAATCCAACTCTAATCGTTGTGATGATGATTTTTTGTAAACACGCGTGAACGCATTCTGTTATAATTATTTTAATATTAACCGTTGTGGATACGATGCTTTGTAAAGAAGCGTCCACAATGCAAGTGAGGTAACTAGAGATGGTAAAATGCAACATGATGTTAGTCAAGTTATTTAATAAAACATGCTTGAATGAAGATATGCTGCCTAAACACACACACACACATACACACATATATATATATGCATATATATATATATATAAAACAAATATAATTATAGTCATTGCTTTCTGATGGAAAACTCAGTATTACCTTGCTAGATTGTATATGTATTTATATGTATGTGCATGTGTGTGTCTGTGTGGATGTATTTGTATACCGGGGGAGGTGATGAGTGTATAATTTTTTTCTTTTAAAAGTTTCCTTCTTGATGAATGAGTTTGTTTAACTGGGTTTTCCAGACACATCCATTAAAAAGCAGTAAATTGATATAAACACCTCCGCATTGTTGTTGGTTTTCATTGCCATAAAACATTGTTTCTTCTGTTTGTTTTTTCCTCTTCATTTTGTTCACTTTTATTGTTTCTTTAAAGAATTTTTACTGGTCAGCAATAAACCTACTTTCTGAAATTGAGTAGTTAATGCAACAGATATTTATCTCTCTGCAAGAATGCAAAGCCGAGTATATCAATTATAACAAATTTCGTATAGGAAATAAGGAAATTTAAAACAGGATAGTTATGTTAATTGTAATATTAACTGTTTCCTTATAAGGAAATATTCAACATTCGTTGACCGAGCAGCCAGTGCTACTCTTGGTTGACATTTATAAAATCTTTCTCTTAAAATATATTTTTTTAAGAAAACGGCTTTCTCAAGTCCACTGTTATTGTTCCCAGGGCCGGTGCACCCTAGCTCCGAATGCTCCGCCCCACCGGGGGTGTTAACACTGATTACGCGTCCTGGCAGTTCTTTGTGATCCTCATTATCTTACCTACATTTATATACGTTGCAAATTAAACTAAGCATCACTGAATATTAAATGATGAAAAATTTTGACGGATTTTGACGTCATTCTGGTTTTTTTTTTCCTCGTCCAAATCACGCTTAATCTCGAAAAAAAAAAAAACTCTATAAAAATGGTTACTATTCTTTTTATCCATAATGTTGAATATGTTAAAATTATTCAACTGTTTAACAAACAAAATCTTAAGTTGATGTTAAAAAGTGCCGGAAGACATTATTGATTTATTTAAAATGGAAGAATCTATGATGACATGTCTTTAATTTGTCTTTGGAAAATTGAGATGTAGAAGAGTGGGAGTGTATCATAGATTCGGGAGCCCCGTATCAGAGATTCGGTAGGAACCTATGAAACCCTTGCACCGGCCTGATGGTTCCTTCCAGTATTAATGGGGGTTTCATCCCTCTCCTTTTGTTTGAGGTAATGTGGAGCGTCAACATCTTGATTATGTTACTATTTTCTTTTCGAGTTACATATGCTATCCGTTTTAGTTGTCGCCGCTGTTGAAAGTTCTCACCTGATGTGATTTCTGCTATTTGCTACAGTTCTTTGTAATTCTGTAGCGTTAGTCTATGAAGTTTATAGTGGGGTGATCCTCGCGAAGTGCTACTGGGTTCATTTTCTCATTTCTTGTTGATTTGAGAAAACAGTTGTGTACAGTTGACAGGTTATGTGCCTTGTTGTGGAGTTGTGTACAGTTTTGAACAGGTTATGTGCCTTGCATGACATTCATGCTTTAAAAGACTTGATCTGACAAGGCTATTTAAGAACATGACACGATCGGTTGCATCAGGGGTAGTTTCGCCCAACACAACAAGATTCTACTAAACCAAATTAATAATTTACAATACATGTTCTTAAATGTTGACCATGTTCACCATAGTCTATGAATATAGAATACAGCGCAGTACGTAATCTGTTCAATGAAACAACGTTAAAGATTAACACTCACGAGTCAGGCTGAATCTGACTATATCGCCAATACCACCAGCAGTTGTTCCGTAATTCTTCAGTCTTCGATATCAATGGCTGGCAGTGATTTTTAGACCCCCCCCCCGCGAAGGTTACATGTGGCACAAGGCCAGGATTAACGTGGAATCTCCGAGCCCGTAGGCTCGGCCAAAAAATATTCCCTATTCGAACGCGTATAAACGGGTTCAGGAGCAGTCAACCTCCCCGAACGAGACTCTACCCTTCGGCGGAGCCTCGTCCGGGTTATCAAAGGCTGGCAGTGCATATTCGGGAAAAACATGGCCGCCTTTATGCATGTCGCATTGAATATTTTGAGCCTTCTGATTGGTTAACCCTTCTATTGGTGAACTATAAAATGAGTCAGCTCATTTTGGCTGGCTCACTAGTTCAACAGGGTACCAAAAAATTCCAACATTAAACGATCTCGTTAGAGCTAGACTCGCATATGAATGGCGCTCAACACGTCCAGAAATGGACTGAACTATCTTCAATATACAACCATTTCTCAATTCAATGATTAAAAATGCTTTCTAGAGAATGTATCCTTTATATCTTAATGAAGACAATCCTATCGGGTCTTCATAGACAAAAAAAGGCATTACCAAATAACAAAAAACACATCAATTGAAAACTTCCAAAATTAACAACTAAAATGGGTAGCACATTGATATGTCCCGGAAAGAGATATATTTGAACGAAGTAGCTATGTGGTTTTTGGCTACTATAACCAAGTAGAATACGGTAGTAGTAATCGACTGGTACGCGTCGTAGTCACAGGTAAGAAGTGTAAATCAATGGCGTAGTCCAATGGGCGTCGTTATAGACTTAGATCTCAGACTAAGGCTCTTGATACGTCCGTCGGTATTTATGAAGGACACCAGACAATCATGCTCCAGTGAGGGGAAACACAGGTTTATGCATATTCCATTATTTCATACATATAACTAGAAGAGAAAGAAAATGATATAATAAAAATGTTAAATTTTTACTCTATCTTAAACGGTTTGGAAAGAAACTTCCATCAATACTAGAAAAAGCAATCTGCAATGTAATAGAACCTGGCCTGGTATCTCGACTTCAGTCACTTTCTCGCCGACGTGACGTGGCTTCCTTCTGTTTTTTCTACAAATATTTTCATGGAAACCGCTCTGACTAGCTTCTTTCCCCGGTGACCTCAGTACGTGAATTTAAGCGTGCTACTAGATTGGCAACTAGGTCACGCCATTTTACTGCTGAACTAACTAGAGGCAACTGCTACTTCTATTCAAACAGTTTCTTTTCTCGCACTTCTCACCTGCGTAAATCCCCCCCTTTTTTCTTGCTTCCCTGTCAACTAGAATATTAAAAAATGTAAATGTCAATCACCATCTTCTGTCTTCTTGAACCACGTTCCTTTTTTTCCCAATCCTCGCCATTCTCAGTCTTCTAAAATTACAATAATTGTAAAACTAGTGGTGGGAAGTAAAAGAAATTTGGTCAAATATAAATCTTTTCGGTATTTCTTAAAATTTTAGATTCAACATGAAATAAATTTAATCTCTGCTTGAATATATAAAAATTAGTTTTTGATGTTCCAGATTTTTTGCAATTGTCCCAAGAAATAAATGTGAAAATATGTGATGATAAGAATTGAAAGTCAACAATAATTTATTTGAAGACACGACATACAAAACTACTTATGACAAGCTGGGTACAAAACCAAAGAACAAACGGATATTTATTTACTTATATGACTACCATTCTCTCTGGTGATTTCGCACAGATGAATGACAACAGAAGAATTTCATTTGAGAATTTCTTTATGGATAATCGCTTTGTAAACAGATAATATTGCTTCCCAAAGTTCACTGTTGTATACAAAATGATTGCCACTTTCATAAATACACATCATGACAACGTTCCAAATGTTCTTGATGGGTTTTAGATCCACGGAGAAGAGTGACCACGCGATTAGCCTTTCGTCTGTAAACACTAATTTATACTAGTATACGAGCATGGAGCATTGTTGACCGTGATTTTGTATTTGAAGGCTACTATGTTCTTAAACTATATCTGAAGATTATCATTCAGGAATTCAATAAAAACAGAAGTCATTCTAACATCATTGTACACCTTTCTGAAGTTAATCAACTTATTCGTGACGGCTCCCGTCCAAGCAAAACAGCCGCATATCTTTGCTGAAATTTCATCCAAACAAGCCAAGATTCAGGTACTCCAATCATTTTGCCAAACTAGCATCTTTATGAAAATAAACTTTCACAAACTGTTTTGCCCGGGTGACATAATTCATGGAGTGATTTCACTTCAAATACACGCTATTTTGGGGCCATGTAGGCACGTGTCAGTGTTGCTAGACTTTTGGTCCATGAAAGATCCAATACACTTTTATAAAGGTATTTGAAACACACACACACACACACACACACACACACACACACACACATATATATATATATATATATATATATATATATATTATTTATAATATATACATATGAGGTCATCCCATAAGTTCTGTCCGAATTTTGAATAAAGAAAACAAGTGACCAAATGTTATATTTAATTACAGATTCAATCAACAATGTATTTTCCCTGATTATCTATGACTTCTTTCCATCTATTAACAAGCTTACTAATTCCATTACTGTAAAATTCTTTTGTCTTTGATTCGAAGAACTCACAAATGTCAGTTTTAACCTCTTCCTGTGTTACAAAAGCTGTTTCTTCCAAATGATTCTGTAAGCTACGAAACAAATGGTAGTCTGAAGGAGCAAGATCGGGAGAATAAGGTGGATGAGGAATTTTCTCCCAAACAAGTTCTTCGATCTTTTGTGACGTGATTATTGCTGTGTGGGGTCGCGCATTGTCCTGATGAAACATCACCCCTTTTCGATTCACTAGAGCAGGTCATTTTTTCCTCAAAGCTTGATTCAAACGCTCTAATTGCTGACAGTATATTTGAGCATTAATTGTTGCATTAGGTGGTAAGAATTCAAAGTGGATTATTCCTTGGCGATCCCACCAGATTGAAAGAAGAACGTTTTGCCCATGAAGTTCCCTTCTCGGCTGTGGCTGGGGTCCTTTTCCTTTACCAAGCCACTGTCTACAACGCTTAACATTTAGATAAAAGATCCATTTTTCGTCGCCAGTCATAAGTCTATCCAAAAAAGGTGAAACAAGTTGGCGAGAATGGAGAGAAGAGCAGATGTCAACTCGGAATTTGAGGTTGTTTTCAGACAATTCATGAGGCATCCATTTTCCAAGTTTAGGAACTTTTCCAAGTTGTTGAAGATGACGATGAAAAGTTGTATGGTTTGAACTGAGAACCACTGCCAATTCCTCAACTTATAAAGCAGGATTTTCTTCAAAGGCTGCTTCAAGAAGCTTTTCATCAAACTAAATCTGACATCCGGTTCGATCGTTATCTTCAAGGGTGAAATCTCCACCTCTGAATTTTGCAAACCATCTTCTGCAAGTTCTTTCATTCACACATTCCTCTCCATAAACTGAGTGAATGTTTCTAGCAGCTTCGGCTGCTGAGTTTCCTTTCTTGAACTCATAAAGATTTATGTGCCTCAAATGATTCTTGGGTACTTCCATGTTAGCAGGTTTTTAATCAAACAAAATTTAATTTTATTGTTCTCTTAAATAAAATTTGATCAATTTAAATGCATCTAAACATAAAAATAATGTTCAACTCCATTAGACATTATAAAATACACTTTAAATTTCGTTCATTTTAACAAAAAGTTAAAATTCGGACAGAACTTATGGGATGACCTGATATATATATATATATATATATATATATATATATATTATATAAATAAAAAGGTAAAAAAGAACAATTTTACCATTCATGATTAAAAAAAAAGAACTAGCCAAGGGTTTCCTTCTCAGTCAACAGAGCTGAATATATATATAATATATATATATATATATATATATATATATATATATATATATATATATATATATATATATTCTGTTTATAAGTTATTTTAATAGATACAATTTATTTAAGTAAATGCCCAGTTTTTAATTAAACAGTATTAATTACATTTACTGGCCTAAATGTTCGGAACAGTTGTTTGATCTGATGTGCTATACCACTTAGCTATAGAGAAGTCTGATTAGCAAAGTCCAAATTAATGTTTTTAAACACACAATCTCCGACGATTTTTCATGAATGATCATATCTTCCCACGAAACTCATCTTAACATAAGCAATGACAATCTACAATGAAATGGACCCAGTCCGATAAAATATTTTGTGTTTATACGTTATTTTGATAGATACAATTTATTTATGTAATTGCTATCACCTGATGAATATTCATGAACGTCCTCATATTTAAAAGAGTTGATAAACCAATGACATCCTTGCTCTTGTATATAAACACGTGCAACAAAATAAATCCTACATTTGCGTTGATAATGTCCCTCAAAGGACGAAAGAATAGGTTTTCCTCTTCTCTTTTTATTAATTTTGTTCCTTCACAGATTAAATCTATCTGAAAATAATTTGCACCGCCATATATATATATATATATATATATGGAATGTAAGACATACAGGTAAGGAAACGAAAATTTCAGGACAAAAGGCTTATTTTCATGTATAAAACGACTCTGATTTTAGAGAAAAGAAAATTACCAAAACTTGTGAAAAAGGAAAGGAAAATTAAAAAAACGAGACAGTTTGTTTACTTTTGTGATTTGTAAGTATTACGAAAATCTGATAATGACTCTTGGAGTATAAGATCACTAAATCACCAATACACATTGAGAAAATATATAATTTTTTATTGTAAATTCAATGTTTTTAGCTTTGAAAAATTTCCAAAGTCACGAAGGTGTTTAAACCCAACTAAATCCGGCAAAATTACAAAAGCGTAAAGGACTTAAAGAAACAATATGGAAGATTTATTTTCCTTTGTTGGAACACTCTTCTGACATTTTTAATCAAACAAAGCCAAATGTCCTCAGTGAGGTATCATCAATGTTGCCAATCTAGCATCTTTATGAAAATCCACTCTAACATACGACTAGATTAGACAGATATTATCTTTCGGTAAACAAATAAATAAATCCAATATCTGACACGTTTTTGTCGGTCCTGAGTCCTTGAAAAAGTAGGATTGAGTTCTAAACTAACGTATAAGATGCAGAATTTAATCCACAGAGAGAGAGGTCAATGTATTTATTATAACAAAGTATATATTTTAAAAAGCAAAAATACAAAATTACCTCATGTGGGTATAGTCTGTTTCAGACCAGCACAGTCATATGCCAGTCCTCATCAGCCCTAGACTGACTGTCTCGGAATAGGAGTTTAGAATTTAGTTTAGATAGCAGTCGGTTAAATTGTATTGGCTACTTAAGGGGACACCATTTTCATAAGGAGTCTGGGTTGGTGACAAGAAGATGGGCCGGAGGGGGAGTTTTATTTATGGCCAAAGTCTTTAGTTGCATGTAAATGAATTTAGGTTCCTGCTAGTGGATTATATTATTGAGTGGTGGTGGTAGGAGAGATTTAAAGACAAGACATTTTAAAGTTAGAATAAATAATGGATTCCCAAAATCCGTAAATAAAATCGAGACGCCCAATGTCGTACAACACAGATAAATACCTACGTACCCACTTATATACGTACCTATATACACGTACATATATTTACCCCTCCCATATATATATATATATATATGTATATATATATATGTATATATATATATATATATATTTCTTGAATATTACTCGCTTACTAATATTACTCGCTCCTACCAGTGTATGAATTATGGCACTTTGTGTCCTCCACATGTTTTGACTGACTTTCAATAACCCGATGAATATTCATGAACGTCCTTTTATTTAAAAGAGTTGATAAACCAACGACATCCTTGCTCTTGTATATAAACACGTGCAACAAAATAAATCTTACATTTGCGTTGATAATGTCCCTCAGAGGACGAAACGTGTCGGCTAAGAATAGGTTTTCCTCTTCTCTTTTTATTAATTTTGTTCCTTCATAGATCAAGTCTATCTGAAAATAATTTGCACACACACACACACACACACACACACACACACACATATATATATATATATATATATATATATGGCCTGACGATTGCAAGAGTGTACCAAGGTCACCAAAATATTAATTCAACTACTACTGCGAAATATGCCCAATATTGCCACATCTACACAAGAGAATGTAAAACCCTAGCAGAACTAAAATGCCACATGTATGTTGCTCATATTTAAGGATGAATCAAGTAATGAAATTGTTTGAAATTGATATATGTATGCATGTATGCAGAGGTGATATTTTCATGAATATGCTTCAAGCATTAATGAATTTCCAACTGTCTTTGCATCATTCTTGAATCATATGTGCCATAAGCAGTATTTAATCCTCTTTACCCATTCAAGCCGTTGGATTAAGGTTTAATTAAAGCTAATCCTACACATGGTTGAATTTGATTGCAATATAATTTTGTTATCTTGCGTTTCTCATTTCTTAGATGATCTCCTGCGAGTGAGGAAATCTGCTTCGAAATCTTTTGCTTCTTTCTGGATTCAAACATTAACGAGAAACGTGCAACTACAGCGCCATGAGGCAGACCCCTCATCGCCAGCACGCGGCTCCTGAAACGAATTAAAATGATAGCAGTGAAATATTCTAGATATCAGTTCAATTTTGATTGTTTTTTGTTCCAAAGAAATAGTTCATTCTCGAAAGTATTATCTTTCTGTTCAACTCCCGCTAACGCCTTGCATCTTAGTGATATTATCGCTTTACTTGGAGGGAAATGATTTTAAAAATACTTCAATTCTTATTATAATAGTCACTTTTCTCGTACTTCTCGCCTTAGGAAGGCTCTACGTGTTCTTGCTCAACTACGATTTTCAAAAATTTAAATCCAACATCAATCGTTATTTTCTGTCTTGTTGTATCCAGGTCTTTTCATTGTTCTTTCTTCTCAGTAACATCACTCTCAGTCTTAATGGTTTTATTACCTTCCTTGGGGTGAAATGATTTAAAAAAGTATCATGATATTATTTTTTTAAATGTACATCTTTTGAATAGGAAGTGTGGGTAGCGTAATGGTTAAGAGCACGAAGACTGGAATCAGCAAGCAGTGTTCAATCTCCGAGCTTGTCTGTTGCATTCATTTTCGCACTAATGCCCTTGGGAAAGGCATGGATGTATCCCTTCCGCTACCAGCTACGAGTTAAATAGCACGGTAGGCAGTTATCAAATCTTGGATGGCAATAAGCTAGAGAGAACAGAAACTCTCCAAATCATGGAGAAGGCAATAGGGGTCTACTCCACTATCTTTCCGAAGAATGCTCGGCAATTTAAAGATTAATAAAGGAAATTCAGTGGAGAATTATGACTGCATATGCTTTGATTAGAACGGTTGAATGAAGTCTATTTTTACTGCTATTATTGCATCACTCCATGCCACTGAGGGCCAAGCAGTTGAGTAGTTGAAGGCATTGCTTTAGAGAGTCATATTATGTGACACAGGTGATACTTTACATGCAACCAAAATCATATTGTTAGTGTATCAATGAGATACAAATTCATTAGATATGGTATTCAGTGAATGCAGAGACCAATTCATTACAACCTTCTCCACATTAAGATATTAACAAATGAAAGTACAAGTTTTTCTATATTGTCGTATCTTTTTGTTTTACAGTAAAATTCTATATCTAGACAAATGATAAATTTCTTTATCAAACCAAAAACAAAAACAGAATTGAATCGCTCTTATATCCTCTATCTTCCAAAGATAAGAAGGAAGTTCCACTCAGATTTCTCTCAAGAGATGCCAGTTTGTGAAACAGACTCCTACACAAATTATTAAGTGTCAATCATTATCTAGACCCCGTATGACATTATTAAGCAATCCATATAAACTTCAATAATACAAATTTGGTTTGAAAAAAAAATTGTCAAATTTTAAACAATTTAGATGTCAAAACAAAGCCTGAGTTATCAATATGTTTTATGTGAGTTATTAAAGTTATTTAATGCATTCTAAAAAACTGTCATCTGAAATTATTAGGCAAAACCAAATAACCATTTTAATTCAATAAAATCATCAAAAATTGATCAACACCTATAATAGAACAAATAACAAACACATACGATAAGTCTTTGAATGCTTTACATTTTAATATAGGGGACATTCTTCTCAATAACAATCAGTTATCTATTAGCAATTGATTTTGTTAATTTTTTTTTACTTCAGCAGGTTCAATTTCTGACATGGCAGTTTTAATTGCTTCCCATAGGTTTGCTTTGCTGTTATATTGTTTGCCATCTTCATATAATTTCATCTTCATGATTGACCCTAAAGTTTTGATTGAATTCAGATCAGGACTTGATGGTGGCCATTCCATTATCTTCTCTTCTGTAAATAATTTATGCTCAAATAATTCACAGATAAGCTTAGATAGATGAGGAGTATTGTCATACATAAATACAGTCTTCACTTTGAAACTATGAGACTGGGACTTGTACCATACAAAGAAAGTCTTGTTCATTAAATCGCTGTAGTTAACATTGTTCAGTTTAACTGCTTCATCGACTCTGAATTGTCTAATAATAGCTTAGTTGGCAATTCCAGCCCATATTATACCCAAAGGAATAGACTTGTCAGTAAGCTAAATAACCTTTGTAGCCTTCATGGTGATATATTTCTCTATGCTTTCAGTTGTAAACTTTTAAGCAAGATTTCAAATGCTGATTTTCTAAGCAAGCATGTTTTACATAACTGGGAGATTGGTTTAATAATTTTACCTTACCTGGCCATTAGCCAGACTAAATTAATTGTATAAAATATAAATACATTTCCCTTAAAATTTTCAATAATTTAAGCAAATTATCAATTCATTTCCCTTACCTGTCCATTAGCTAGACTAAATTAATTGTATAAAATATAAATACATTTCCTTTAAAATTTTCAATAATTTAAGCAAATTATCAATTCATTTCACTTACCTGGCCATTAGCCAGACTAAATTAACTGTATAAAATATAAATACATTTCCCTTAAAATTTTCAATAATTTAAGCAAATTATCAATTCATTTCACTTACCTGGCCATTAGCCAGACTAAGGTAAGTCTATAAAATATAAATACATTTCCTTTAAAATTTTCAATAATTTAAGCAAATTATCAATTCATTTCACTTACCTGGCCATTAGGCAGACTAAATTAATTGTATAAAATAAAATACATTTCCTTTAAAATTTTCAATAATTTAAGCAAATTATCAATTCATTTCACTTACCTGGCCATTAGCCAGACTAAATTAATTGTATAAAATATAAATACATTTCCCTTAAAATTTTCAAAATTTAAGCAAATTATCAATTCATTTCATTTACCTGGCCATTAGCCAGACTAAATTAATTGTATAAAATATAAATACATTTCCCTTAAAATTTTCAATAATTTAAGCAAATTAACAATTCATTTCACTTAACTGGCCTTTAGCCAGACTAAGGTAAGTCTATAAAATCTAAATATATTTCCTTTAAAATTTTCAATAATTTAAGCAAATTATCAATTCATTTCCCTTACCTGGCCATTAGCCAGACTAAAGTAATTTTATAAAATATAAATACATTTCCTTTAAAATTTTCAATAATTTAAGCAAATTATCAATTCATTTCACTTACCTGGCCATTAGCCAGACTAAATTAATTGTATAGAATATAAATACATTTCCCTTAAAATTTTCAATAATTTAAGCAAATTATCAATTCATTTCCCTTACCTGGCCATTAGCCAGACTAAATTAATTGTATAAAATATAAATACATTTCCCTTAAAATTTTCAATAATTTAAGCAAATTATCATTTCATTTCACTTACCTGGCCATTAGCCAGACTAAATTAATTGTATAAAATATAAATACATTTCCTTTAAAATTTTCAATAATTTAAGCAAATTATCAATTCATTTCCCTTACCTGGCCATTAGCCAGACTAAAGTAATTTTATAACATAAATACATTTCCTTTAAAATTTTCAATAATTTAAGCAAATTATCAATTCATTTCACTTACCTGGCCATTAGCCAGACTAAATTAATTGTATAGAATATAAATACATTTCCCTTAAAATTTTCAATAATTTAAGCAAATTATCAATTCATTTCCCTTACCTGGCCATTAGCCAGACTAAATTAATTGTATAAAATATAAATACATTTCCCTTAAAATTTTCAATAATTTAAGCAAATTATCATTTCATTTCACTTACCTGGCCATTAGCCAGACTAAATTAATTGTATAAAATATAAATACATTTCCTTTAAAATTTTCAATAATTTAAGCAAATTATCAATTCATTTCCCTTACCTGGCCATTAGCCAGACTAAAGTAATTTTATAAAATGTAAATACATTTCACTTAAAATTTTCAATAATTTAAGCAAATTATCTGTTCATTTCCCTTACCTGGCCATTAGCCAGGCTAATGTAAGTCTATAAAATATAAATAAATTTCTCTTAAAATTTTCAATAATTTAAGCAAATTATCTGTTCATTTCCCTTACCTGGCCATTAGCCAGTCTAAGGTAAGTCTGTAAATTAAAATACATTTCCCTTAAAATATTTAATAATTTAAGCATATTATCAAATAATTTTCTTTACCTGGCCATTGGCCCGACTAATGTATGTCCATAAAATATAAATACATTTCCCTTAAAATTTTCAATAATTTAAGCAAATTATCAATTCATTTACCTTACCTGGCCATTAGTCAGACTGATGTAAGTCTATAAAATGTAAATACATTTCCCTTAAAATTATCACTAATTTAAACAAATTATCAATACTTTTCCCTTACCTGGATGTTTGCCAGATTAAGGTAAAATATTAAAATAAAATAAAATATAATACAAACAATATAGAATAAGCCTAATCCTTTGCCCCTAATCATTTTCTGTATAATTGGAAGAAGAAAAAAAATCTTTCTTATTGATTTACTTTCAAGTGCCACACAACTCCGGTGGTCCCAGTGATATGTGTTCTTACTTTTCAACTTGCTGGGGAAGATAAGGTCAGAGTTCAATTCATTTATATTTTGAAAAGTAAGGAGGAGATGGGACATTATGACTGGCCAAACGTCAGGTCATATTACTTGCTTCCCCTTTTCCTGTTGGGTCATAACTGACAATAGCAACTAAGCTATTTTCCCTGATGGATAAAAGCCTGAATTCAATTTCCAGGTTAACAACATTTGGAAAATTCATGGGTAAAACTAGTTTCAAATTAATTCTCGGACATTGAGTATTAAATTAGAAGACTTCTTTTTTTTTTTTGTAAAATAAAAATTAAAAAAGTGGACAAGATTTTGAAGAAAACATTCGATTTTGATAACGACAACAAAATTTGAATAAAAAATATACTGATAGATAAAAAATAATAAAAACACTAGAAAGACACGTGGAAATTTCACGTTTTTCCTATTTTAGTATTCTGATGAATCTTAATTCTTCAGTTAATACAGGGTGACCCCAAATAACGGGAATTTTTGAAGTGCGTATTGCCAGACATGAGCAAGTGGCAACACTGCGATAGAATAACCTTGAGCAAGTAAACATTTCGCCATTTAGAATTCAAGATGAAATTCACGGTATCCCAGCTGTGATGTTGCAGCAGTCAATGAGGAATCTCAACAGCAGATTTCAAGAATGCATTCGTAGAGGAGGACGCCATCTACAGGACGTAATTTTTAACAAATGAAAATTCCATCATTGTTTTTTAAATGGCATATTTTAAGGTTTCAATTACTATGAATAAAATATTTTTCTTCCATCACTCTTGGTTTTATCGGATTGTTAAAAAGTTCCCGTTTTTTGGGGTCACCCTATATTTGAATAGTTCTATGACAATAAAATTGCATAGAAATTCCCTTATCACATTGTAAAACATTTTAGCTTAACAACTTTAACAAAATATTGCAATAACAATCGTAAACCTGAATGTTGGTTGTTATTTTGAGAAGTGGGTACAAATGAAGATTTGAAACTGAACGTTTTTCCATTCCACTAAAACAGACGTTAGCACATCTATCTATCTATCTATCTATCTATCTATCTATCTATCTATCTATTTTTCATTCATTTTCTCACTGAAACCAAGTAGCGTCTCTGATATGTGTTTTGTTTGTCCACACAATCAAAACAGAAAGAGCATTATTTATGAGGTATTAGCGGGAGACGTTAAACACTCCCTTCTCTCTCTTTCTTTCTTCTTTCTTTCTTTCATTCTTTCTTTCTTTCTTTCTTCCCTTTTTTCTGTCTTTCTCCTTCTCATTGAGATCAAGTAGTGTCTTTTCCGCTCTTTCCACGCAATCAAAATAGAATATTCCATCATTTATGAGGTATTTGGCAGGGCGTAACGGTCGTGCGAACTCAGGAACTACCGAAAGGAGGGAGGGTCAAACACAATTATTGTATAATTCTTGCTTTGATATTCAAACATTGATATACATATTTTGTTTCCAGGGGTGGTGTGCAGGTGGTGTAATTGTTTATTAGTATGGAAAGAGAAATCAGCATGCTGAGTTCAAATTCTGTCCTTGTGTCTTGCATTCACTTTTGCTCAAATACCTTAGGAAAAAGCATAAGTTAATCTCCCCAGCTACTAGACATGGGTTAACTGATCTCAAGAGCCACTCAATATAGAGACTTACTGAATAAAGTTGTTGTGTGTAGATAACGGCCGGTCCTAGATTTGCAGGGGTTCAGATTGTAGTATCCGGGGAAACATCCTTTCGGGAGTTTGTTTCACAAAATAGCGGTTCTTGGGAATAAGCTGTTTAAATAGAACTTCCTCCTTACCAATGGAATATATTGGGAATGATGATGATTCGTCACCGTATATATGGTGAGGCAGGTGTTAGCTGAAAATGTCTGAACTGGTGGAACTAAGGAATGTTGCTCATCTGAACATTTGACATGGAAACGGCGATAGTGTAGCAAGAGGATTGTGATGTTTCATCTTTGGATTGTATAGGAGGGAAAATAATTCATCACCCACAAGGCAGCGTAAATGCTTTTGAGCTCTATCAAAGCTGAAAAGGGAAGAGTGGGCAGCTACAATCCAGATATTTTAATCCGATCAAGCTCTCGTGAAGGAGGTGTCAGATACTTCATGGATCGGAAATAAGGATTTGACCTTTTTCGCACCGTATTTTTAGCAATGGATTCTGTTTATGAGTTCCGTTTTAGGTCTGGTCAGAACTTGATTCCCAATAGACTTTCCAGGAAAGGGGCTACATTGAAAGTCCAATAATTCATCATGGCAGGCGAAAAGTCTACCCTGTGATGATAGCCAGCTTTTTCACCTTTGAGCTGTTAAATGTAGACCAGAGAAGAGATCAGCTTTCAGGTTCTGGTCATCTAGATGCTCGGAGAAGCCCCTGTAAACTGCATAGATATTTACTAATGACCACAGAATACTGTTAGGTAGATCATTTATTTATGTTTACAGGTTTTGAAAAGTATGTATAGCTTACATAATAGTTATTGGTGTGGATTGTTTTTCCTTTCACTTGATTGTTTTTATTTTTTTCGGTCGAGCTATCACTCGAACATTAATGGGTCTATAACGCCAACCATCAAGGACCTGTATCAAGGTCGAAAGGTCATTAGGATGGTATTGTGTCATAACACAGCTGGTCAATGTAGGTGTTTGCTGGGCGACCAATCAGCCTTGCTCATCTCTTTTGTTAGACTCAACGTTTCGGTCTTCAGGTGTCTGTTCGGCTCGAGAATTGCCTGATAATTTGGAAATGAACCTTTTATTCAATCCATATTTTAGGCTTAAACAATCCTCCTCATTAGACATAGCAGGGAAAAGAGCACCATCTGGAAACCTCTGGGCAAACTTGGACCTTCATTTCTACAAGAAACAATAAAGAGTGTTAATAAAATGTCTTTCCCATTGACACCTCTATTATTTCAACTACCTTCGCTCTTCGTCAATGTTTATTGTTTTAAAAAGCAATGATTAGAATTGGACTCCAACCTAAACTTATTATGGAAACGAATTTATACTTGTTTTTTGTTCTTGAGAATTGACAAGAAAAATATTAAACACAATTTATGTATTAGATTGTTTATTTACAAAAATAATTTTATATCTTTAATATTTTAATATGTTAGTACATTATTATACTTATACGTTATTTTCATTGATAAGTAAATGTTCTGTTCATAATAAACAGTATTAACTACATTTACCGGCTTGAATGTCCGAGAAATATCCGTAGAAAATATGTGTCCTCCGACATGAATCGAACCTGTATCCTATATGGAACCGTCATGTGGCCTGACGTGCTACACTATTTAGCTACTGAGGAAGCGTCTAGTTAGCAAAATCAAATTACAATTATCGGACTTAGTTAATTTTTAAATTTTACCTGCTGATTTTATCCTTTGGGTCCGAAGTCCGTTGACGGGGGGTTCGTAGATGAAAGGTTTTTCTGTATATTGTCTATTGGAATGCTTGAAAAAACATCGACTTATTGCCAATTGATTCGAACTTTATAAAATGGTAAATAATAAAGATCTCTTCACAGTTGATCCACATATTTTAATAATTTAGTAAATGCTTATAAATTTATCAATATGTATTTCTTTATAAATTGGTAAATTATAAATATTGCATTGTGTTAGTTTTAATTGTATTAGTTTTTAGAATGTCCGATAATTATTTTAATATATTTTCTGTTTATACGTTATTTTTATAGATACAAATATTTAAGTAAATGCTTTGTTTATAGTAAACACTATTAACTTAACAACATTTACCGGCCTGAATGTCCGAGAAATATCGTAGAAAATATGTGTCCCCCGACAGGAAACGAACCTGTATCCTACACGGAACCGTCATTTGGCCTGACGTGCTATAACATTTAGCTACAGAGGAAGCGTCTGCTTATCAAAGTCAAATTACTGTTTTTAAATATCAGATTTCCTGTGATTTCTCTTGAACAATCATATCCCCTAAGCATAGTCCCCTGTCAGTTGTGGCTTCAATCCCTGGGTGTAGTAGTCCTGAAACGTGACATACTCTGTTTCAGTGAAAAAAAAAACATACATATGACACAAAGATAAAACTGCTGAGAATTAACTGATATTAAATATCTATTAAGCGGAATGAGAACGATATACACCCGTAAATTTTATAAAAGTCTTATGTTCAAAATTCTGAGTTACAGACAGCTAAAGGCCAGAGCGTTGAATGGTTGTAACTATTTTAATAAATATATATATATATATATATATATATATATATATATATATATATATATATATAATATATAATTAATTCATCATTTCAAACATTCCAAAACCAATTCAGCAGAAACATAATTGTGCTCTGCATCATACATTTATGGCTAGTTGAGTTGTAAGCACCAATTCAACGAAAATGACTTCATGTCAAATGCATACTTGGTTTCTTTGTTAGGATTTTTTTGTGGTTATTTTAGTAAAACTAAGCCAAGTCTATTTTCCCAAGAGGCAGACTAAATTTTAGAAAAAAAAATTCTTAAATAAAATTAAATCAAAACAAGCAGTAATAAAAACGGTGGGATTGGTAGATATTCAGCACAAGAGGAAATTTCTGGTGTGCCACTTACCCGGCTGATTCATCCAGTATTGTATAAATGTGGGTGTGGCTTGATGTACCAAAATCCTGTTTAGGAAGATACAAACGCACATAAATTACTAAAAAAATAAAATAAATTAAAACATAAAATAAAATGAACATTTTAAAAATACAAACATTTGGTGAAACAGAACAAAAAATGTAGTGAACTTCAGAATATTTCTGTCTGAATTTCTGGAACGAGGAATTACCATAATTTACATTCGGACTATTATCATCATCTTTGTTGTTATTGTCACTGCTTTTTTAGCTGTTGATGCGTAGAATGCAATCTATTAAAAACAAGATTATTTTTTTCTAATGAATACTAAATGGTGGGCTGTAAACAATTACAGAAAATTAGTTTGAAGGGTCCCAAATTTAATGTAGACGTTCGCTTAGATTAACCATGTGACCCTAACAAAATTAGGTGGAAAACTGTTTCTATTCCACAATAAATTCATTCGACGGACACATTGATTAACAGTTTAATAATGACCTTAATTTTAAATGTGTGATTAAAAAAGTTAAGAAAAAAGCAGCAAAATTTATTACTAAACAAAATGTGTAGAGTGATTCATTTGTTTGAGTTTAAATTAAAAAAAATCTGTGTAAATACTGGAATAACAGCATGGATTCAAAAACACACATAGAGCGAGAAAGAGAGAGAGAGGGAGAGAGATAGAGAGAGGGAGAGATAGAGAGAGGGAGAGACAGAGACAGAGAGATCCGTTAAATTTTCAGCTATGTCCTTGTCGGTAAAAGTGGGTAGACGATTGAAGACAGTTCTTTTCAAATTGCCAGTAGCCTGTAGGGATAGAGAAATAAATCAGTAAAAATTATTAATAACAAGAATACAAGTATTTCATCATCATTAAAAATAGATGTACTTAAAATCAAAGACAAACAAAGCCATATATCGAACAACCAATCAGAAAGCTTTCACAACCACGCTGTAATAAAAAACAACAACAAACAAATAATAGTCAGTCATACGTGATACACACTTGGGTGATCATGTTTCTTTCGATTTATGACTGATTAGGCAGAAGATTTTCTCACAGTATGTTGCCGTTTTTTTCTGCGGTAGACTGGTTACCAACCAAGGCTATAGGACCAAGTCCAACCTGCTATTTAACACATAGCTGGGAGAATAGATGAATTCATTCATAATTTTCGCGAATGTAACGAATTCGATTGGAATTTGAACACGACTTTCTGATTTCTCATTCCGAGCCGATATCCAACGCACATCCATATATATATATATATATATATATATATATATATATATATATATATATATATATATATATATCCATATAATAACAAAAAGACTGAAATCTCACCATATCCAAAAATGGATAACTCAATCAACGAATCAGAAAGCTTTCACAAACAGGATATGAAAAGCCAGCGGCCATTTGCAAGCGGATCTATAGATGTGTATATAAACAGATGAAAAATCAAACAAAAATGAATTCGATAAATTAATTTTTTCATGCACTGGAACGAAATACGATATTTGCATGACTAGCTGGCGACCTTAGACGGCTAACTAGTCCTTGCTGCATTGAAAACAAACATACCTTCCTTCACTACATTGTCAATCGACATTTAAATAGATACATACATATGCATATAATTTTATTTCCTCACGGGCTCTTTCCTTCTTTTCCTATCTCTCATATGTGCCAGTTTCACATGAACTCTTGAAACTTTCACCTGATCCTTCTGTATTGCTATTTTGCATACATAAAGATTTATTTTGCATTTATCAACACTGTGAATTTTATTTTAATAATTATACCAGGTAATCATTACACAAGGCCAATATAAACCGATATATAGTGGGAACGGACGTTGTCGTAAAAAAAAACAATTCATACATAACTTATTAATCTACCATTACAGATAATCCTTTAATCTACCATAAGCCAAATCGGAATCCTTCTGAACCGAGGGCGTCTACTGATAATTGGGTTACTGACTTTGATTATATTTCCTCCCGAAAGCTCCAAGATCAGAACTGTTGTAAAACGAAATAGAACGATTCTATTGGTCCATTATCCTTCCTCAAGGTCACGTGCCATTGTTCTATATATGATCGCGCGGAACAGATTCAGTGAAAATGATTTTGAAATTTAAAACAATCGAGGGTGCCAGCATTAATTCTTCTGTGTCTATATGCAATGCGTAACCCAATTTCTTTTTAGCAATGAGTTCAAAACTGAATAGAATATGTATGTACTTGTGGATCTGCGTGTGTATTTGTAAAAATTCAGATACAATTATAAATATATCAGTAAAAAGAAAATAAAGAAGGAAAAATTTCCCTTACCGCCGCGTTTCGTCGCCTGGTGGATTTTATCAAAGAATTTAAGTTGATTGGAATATTTTTTTCCCTGATTATCACTAAAATCTATAACCTTTACTTATATGCCAAGAAAACATAATTCTCTTTATTAAAAATCTTTGAAAAGTAAAATACTGAAAGGTTATTTGAGAAAAATTATCTAATTTAAAATTTAATTGATCTGAATTGAAACAAAAATTATTTATTTTTAGTTTAAAATTATCATTTTTTTTTAATACGGAAGTGTGTGATATGTCTTCGTGTTGAATGATGCATCAACAGCTGGACGTTTTGCTAATATGAGGGGGGGAGGAGATAATTTTAATAAAGTTACATGATAAATACAAGGTAAACGCCTTTATATATATATATATATATATATATATTTTAACTACCCAAATTGTAAAATATTTTAAATATTGTAATTTTTTATTGAATTTTACGTACGTTTTACAGTTTTACTTACAACGACGTTTGTTTATAAAATGTCAAAAAATTACCAATAAATTTTAAATTTACTATAGTTACCACTTTTATTTTCTGATAATGTCGTGTATGGACGAACGTATTTACCAAAAATCAAAATTCTTTTTTTTTCTCGGTCAATGAACGCTAAATGTTTCCATGTAGGGAAAGATTTAATATTAACACACACACACACACACACATATATATATATATATATATATATATATATATATATATATATATATATATATATATATATATATATATATATACTATTTCTGTAGTTTAGTGCTAACAGCAAGCACAAATATTTCTCCTCCCGATGATGTCCATTTGGGTCGAAACTAGTCGAGGAATCTAAATGGAATAATAATAATAAAAAAAAAAACGAAAGAATATTAATCTACAACCCAGTGTGTTTAAAGATTTTAATTTTTTTATTGTTCAATATATATATATATATATATATATATATATATATATATATATATAAATTACATTAAGGTTTAACCTGTACAAGGCCCGGGGGCCACTCGAGGTAGAAGGCTACGATAAGGAATAGTTTATATGGATAGGAAGGGAATAGGTTAAGACTATCGGAAACTAGATGAACAGGTTAGGATTATAGGAAAACATCCTCTAGGGAGTTTGTTCCTCAGAGCAGTGTTTCACGGAGAGAATGAGGGTGATTTGCTACTATGTAAGTGGCATGGTGGGTCCTAGCCTTGAAGGTCTGCCTTGGTGGAACCAGAGGATGCAGTTCGACCGAGCACTTTCCATGGTAATAACGATAGAGCAGTGTGAGAATAGCTACATCCCGCCTGTGAGAGAGAAAGAGGTTGGATTTTGGAAAATAATTCTTCTCCATCAAGGACTCGGAGACGCTTTTTAACTCTACCAAGACTGAAAAGTGAAGTCTGAGCAGTTCCAGCCCAAATATGGCAACAGTAATCCATTTTCTCCACACCAGTTCAAAAGACCGGGGTGGCGTGTGAACCGCGCAATATTACTGTCCTGCCTGCCTATGTTCTGCTACCTGTTGTGGTACGATCCACCTAATTTACATAGTGGAGTACCGACCATATAAATATGGGTTGGTACCGGGAAGACGAGGGGAGAAGTAAGAAGAGATCCAATCCAGAGACTCTGCCCGACTGCGATTAAGTCAACCCATTCTGCAGGAACAGTCTTCCCAAGAATATACCAAAACTAACTGTAAATATTGTGTACCTTTTCCTTGTTTCAATACATTTTGTTTACGTACATTTTGTGTTGTATTATTATTATTCCATGCTTATCCAAGCTTCAACACTACCCATTTACACAAGTCCGTTATATGAATTATTCTCTGTTTCCCTCTACAATATGTCCTGTGAGTGTTATATTCTCTAAGTCTTCTTTCCTCATTAGGTACCGCAGAAAACATCTTCTGCTTGTAAGTATAAGTATCCTTTTCATTCCCATTTTTCTTAAAACTTCCTTCTAGCACATATGTTCTGTCCATCATATCCCAGCATCCTTCTGTAGTATCACCCCCTCCCCAACACAAAATATCAATGGACTGGGTTGACGTTATGCTAGTATGCTTAGTAGAGGCATGTATCTGTTTGTAATAATCTGTTTTTCTAATTCTTTTGCAGTTAGCCTTGGATTTTCAATGATAGTTTTCAGAACTTAGTTGGATCAAGGTATTGTAACCTAGGAAAGGTTACTGAATAGAATAATCATAACGATGGTTGGTAATGAACGATAATACTTAGAACAAGAACAACACATATAAGATTCGCCAGAGGCGCTGAGAAGAAGTATTGAACTACTAGAAGTGAGTCAAGTGAACCTACCAACCGCCCCACGCAGTCAGATGTGACACAAGGCCGAATTTAATGAGAAGTATCCGAGCCAAAATTTCACCGTAGACCCCGTATAAAACGGGTCGGGTAGCTTTTTCACGAGAAGTGACTCTACCTTTCGAGATATCTTCGCCTGGGGATCCTCTATGCCCGTAGGCAGATAGTTTGACCAGCTGTTGGCGAATCTTCACATGCAGGATATCTACCAATGGCCACGTGGTCAGATGTGACACAAGGCCGAGTTTAATGTGGGGTATCTGAGCTCGTAGGCTCGGCCAAAAATTCCCCGTAAACCCTGTATAAAACGGGTTTGGGTAGCTGTTTCTTGAGACGAGACTTTTCCCTTCTTCATAGCCTCTTCTGAGGATCCTCTCTGACCGGAAGCAGAGAGTTTGACCAGCACAGCTGGAGATTAATCTCCGACTGCAATATTTATTTGTAATAAAATACAAAATGTGGCAGAAGGCCAAAAATCAGGAGTGTGGAAAAAAGGACAGTCTTCATCTGTCTTAATTTTAAATTAAGTAGCCACAAACACTGACCCAGACAAACAACCAACCGACTGCAGACCAACATACAGTATTTACTAATTTATTTATGTGAATAGAGGCATATCCATTATCGTCCGTAGGTATGCTACAACATAAGGCAACCTTTAAGAAAAGAATTTCCTGTTCAAAACTGACCAAGGTAATGTAACAGTTATTTCCTGGCACTTCCATCCGAGAAGAATCCTTTTTTTGAATTAATACATCAAACATATTGGTAATGCTTTTAATGGGTAACATCGATAAAAAAATAAAATTGCTCACTCTGATATTAAGTAATCTGCAAAAAAAAAGAAAAAAAAAGAAATGGATCTGACCATAATTTCAACTTAAATATTCCTTTAATTAAAAGAGAAAATAAGTTACTAAAGACAAAAATGTATAGAAAGAGCACTGATTTCTGAGTTTTACGCAATAAATTTCTGTCTATCTTCTGACAATAAGCATTCTTAACAAATTCTCTGCTGTCACAACACTGGCAAGTAAAAAAAAAAGTGATAAAAACAAAAGTGAAAGCGTTGGGAAACGGAGCTGTGCATGTATACACAACAGATGCCAGAAATTAAAAAATAAAATAATAATCTTTAACATTCCTTCATCTTCAGCAATTTCCCTCATTGCATAATTATAACTGACATTTCTGTTTATATCTATCCTCTCCATACACACACACACACACACACACACATATATATATATATATATATATATTTACACACACACACACACACACACACACACACACACACACACACATATATATATATATATATATATAAATGTAAGCAAATATATGGATATAGATCCGACAGTGTGAAGAAAAATATACGGAAAAAACAAACAAAAATCCTAATATGCAATTATGCTGTTTTAATGTTAATATAATGTCAACGTCGGACGTTTCGGTCTAGTAGACCATCTTCAGAACATATTCATAAAACATAATTAACATTAGACTATATTTAATTCAACATGAAAAGACGATGGACATAAGAGTAAGACTAATCAAACAGACAACTGAAATTTTTCAAGATCAGCGTTCTGTTTAAATATGATCACGTCGGCGTCACGTGGGAGATGTTGTGAAAACGTATTCCGAAAATATAGTATTTTGAATGAAAAATGAAAAGAATTTTATTTTAATCTAAAACTTGTATGTACGTTTGTCGAGCATTAATCTTGCTAGAAAAGGAGAAATATTAAAGAAGCCAGGTCTAGTATTCACCGTGCGTGAGCTAGATATTATGCCTGCCTCATAAATCCGTCTAAGATTTTTATTATATATATATATATATATATATATATATATATATATATATATATATTATGTGTGTATACATGCTGCTTGGGAGATTTCATTTCAAGCATTAATAATAAAAAAGAAAATTAAATAATTACATTGGGCACGCATGCACTACACTTTCTCACAGACTAACCAGTCTCTTGTCAAAACTCATTGAAATCCATATACACATCGAACATCACATCATGAATGACCAAAATGTAAATATCAACATCAGACAAATATTAGCAGATAACACCAAAATGCTCTGCAGCACCCAGTGCAAGACAAGACTCAAAACTCTTGAAGCTATTATTATACAAAATAAATAGCCCACATTAAATAACATATCATTTACCACAGGAGATGTTGAAGTTCATCTGTTATAATTAATGTCCGCACACATTATATTAGTATTAAAAACTTAATTAATAAATAAAATAAAATAAAATAAATAAAACACATTCTTTTTCTGCAGCCTTGTTCCCAATAGCTGTCAATCTAGACCATTTTAAACATCTAGCTTCCTAAAAAAATACCAGGTTACAGACAAAGGAATTCTATCTACCGCATAGACACCATACAAGTTCTTGATAATGACTGCGAAAATCGAAAATATGATTCTCGAACAGTTTATCCACAAGTTTAAACACAAAAGTCAACACATTATCTAAAAACTGGAAAAATATAATAAAAAATTAAGTAGACGAACATTGTCAGTTCTTTTTAATCAAACTTGTTTGAATATATATATATATATATATATATATAAAGTGGACATTGAGGTCAACACCTAGCGGTGACAGTCTGTTTCATGCTTAAATATAATCGCCATACAACACACACACACACACACACACACACACACACACACACACACACACACACATACATATATATATATATATATATATATGAATATAATTGAGTATTTGGGCTGAAATCCGTCTTGTATACCAGTTTCATTAAAAACGACTGACAAGGTTAATATTTTAATTTACTCTTTCTTGTCTTAGAATTTTCTGCGTAATTTCGTGTCCACAAAAGAAGAAAATTATAAGAACACAAGAAATATTAAATAAAACATTAATCGCTGTACCTTGTCAGTCATTTTTAATGATTTTTTAATAATTTTTTTTGTCATACATGAATGAATATATATATATATATATATATATATATATAACAAGAATAGCAAAATGTCCAATTCTGTTAATTTCAACCAACAGGATTTGTCTCTCTATTTTATATTATATCTTTCCAGTTTACAAATAAGTTTCGCATATATACTTAAAATTCTCCTGCATTCCAAAGAAAATATTTTAAATTCATATTTTTGCTTGACTACTTTAAAACATTTGGGGTCATAATCGGGCACAATAACATTGCCAGTGTCAAAGAGTCTCTATTAGCTTCAACCTGGCATTTTTAGGAACGCAATATTTCCACTTTAAATAGATTGTGACGTCAGGTATAGAATATTTTCGCACAGTTTGACAGCAGCAGAGGACAGACATATTATTAAATTTTCAAGGCGTATTTAAAATATTTTATATTCGTTTTAAATATTTTATACACATTTTAAATATATGTTAATATTGTGTATATTAAGTTGATTGCATTGGTTGAAACTAATAAAACTAATTATAAAAAAGAGCAACATTTTCTAAGTCAATAGGAATGAAGAAAGCCGAAAGTCAGGAAGAATGAAAAATTCCGAAGGAATAATCAATCCACAAAGTTAGACTGAATGATGAACGGAAAAATGGTGGAGACAGAGGAAACGAAAAACCAGAAGCCAGAAAGTCAGAAGGAATAATCAATCCACAGAGTCAAACGCAATTATGAGGCCAGAAATTCAGACGGAATGGTGAAGCCAGAAAGTCAGAAGAAACGAAAAACCAGAAGCCATAAAGTCAGAACTATCCGCATAGGTGGAATGGTGAAAAGAAAAGATCAGAACGAATGATGAAGCCTGAAAGTTAGAGGATATGAAAAACCAGAAGCCAAAAAGATAGAAGAAATAATCAAGCCAGAAAGTCAGACGGATTGATGAAACGAAAAAGTCAGAAAGAATGAAAAGCCAGAAGCCAGAAAGTCAGAAGGAATAATCAAGCCACAAAGTCAGACGGAAAGATGAAGCCAGATAGTCAGAAGAAATGAAAAACGAACGCTAGAAACTCAGAAGGAATAATCAATCCACAAAATCAGAAGGAATGATGAACCCATAAATTCGGAAAAGCTCAAATATCCAGAAGAAATAATGAAACGAGAATGGTTAATGATATTCAGAAATCATGAAAATAAAATATTTTTTCAGATAATAAAAAATGATGAATAGGGAAGCCATTTTGTTGAATAGAAGAATGCACATTTTTGTTACTTCATTTTCAAAAAAAGTATCAAAATATGTATGTTCTTATACTACGTATAACCATAGATTTTCTACTGACTATAGTAATTAGTAACCAGCCATTTTTTATAGAGATCCGACCAACGAGTTCCTGCGTTTATCCACCATGCCCTTTGCACTCTACCCTACTTTTGTCTAATTATCTCATTTCTCATTCTTTGCATGTCTCATGTTTATGGTTGACTGCTTGATAGATAGCCGAGAACAAGATCTTCATGTACTGACTTGTCCCGAGTTTGCTCACAAGTACCAGCTTGTCATCCTTCTAAATTCCCTCCAGTAATTCATTATTTCAAACAAGTGCTATCTACACATGCAAATCTTATTGTCTTCACCGTCTCAATAATTAATTATTACGTAGAGATTTGACGGGATTTAGTTTTTGAATGTTCCCATTCTCTTAGACATTAAATTACAAATATGCACACGTCTTTTTATTCCTTCTAAACGGCTTTCTTCTCTTCGGAATTAAGAGAGATAACCACAGCAAATGTGTTATTCCACGTAGCATCATTTGAATAATCAGAATTTACAAATTGATAGCTATGTACCAGCAAGTGCTTTTAGATGTGCAGTCGATGTAATGGTTAACGGCTCCGAAGAAGAAGTCGGTCAGCCAAGTTCGAATTCCGGTCGATTTCGTTACATTTACTTTCGCACAAATCTACAGGATCACCTAGATAAGGTAGTAAAAAAAGGAGATAAAAAAGACTAACTTTCAACTGCCAAATCGGAGATGTCATCAGCAAGACGAAAGGCCCAAGTTGCGAATTAAACTGGATATATCATCAGTAAGATGAAAAGCCCAAGTTGCGAGTTAAATTGAAGATATCATCAACAACACGAAAGGCCCAAGTTGCGAGTTAAATCGGAGATGTCATCAGCAAGACGAAAGACCCAAGTTGCGAGTTAAATCGGAAATGTCATCAGTAAGATGAAAGGCCCAATTTGCGAGTTAAATTGGAGATGTTATCAGCAAGACGAAAGGCCCAAGTTGCGAGTTAAATTGGAGATGTCATCAGCAAGACGAAAGGCCCAAGTTGCGAGTTAAATTGGAGATGTCACCATCAAGCAAGTGCCGAAGTTTAAATATCTGAGAAGTGTTTAACAGACGGGCCACCGAAATCCGATCGCATACTGGAATAGCAAATGCATTCCAAAACCTAAGAATATATTGAAATAGGAAAATTCCGTTAGAAACAAAGAAAAAACATGCTGTAATATTAATGCTATTGTATGGCAGTGAATGCTAGACAATCTCTCCACTGATGAAGAAGAAATTGGTGGAAACAGAAATGTGTTTTTACACAATTCCTTGAACGGCGTGAATAAACAACGAGGAATTCTAAAAGCAAATGGCAACGGAAAGAATACTTATCCTCAGAATCATAAAGAGACAACTAAAATCTCTTGGACACATAATGAGGAAGGAGGGCTTAGAAAACATAACGCTCACAAGGCATATTAAGAGCAAGAGAGATAGAGGAAGACAAAGTTGAAACTCAGGAATCTGCATCTAGAATTAGTATATCCTCTCTTCTATCCGACAGTATGCCATTTATAAATCATTTCAGAGTTTAATTTGTGCAAAATTGCAATGAGAGAATTTAAGTTTTTCGCATGATTTCACTTGAGATCCCAACACAACATGCCATCTTCTGCAGCAGTCTTTTAACTAAAAATTCCAATCTTTCATTTTTGCATCGCATTATTATATGTGATGAAAAATGGGTTTTGCATGTCAACAGAAAACAAAAAAGATGATGATTATCACAAAATGAGAAACCAATGCCTACAGGAAAATCAGGACTCCTCCATCTTACTGGAGAAAGAGATGGCAGCCTACTGCGGGAAAAATCTTCTGCCTTGCCAGTCATGTATTGAAAGACACATGATCGCCGAAGCGTTTATCATGTACGGCACTTAGCTGACTGAATGAGCTTTCACTTCAGAACCGATCACAATGTTCTACCACCTGCAGCACTCTTTTAATCAGAAATGCTAATATTTCATTTTTGAATCGTATTTTTACAGGTGATGAAAAATGGGGTTTGCATGTCAACAGAAAACAAAAAAAAAAACGATGGTGGCTATCACAAAATGAGAAACTAATGCCAACACGAAAATCAGGACTCCTCCATCTTGAAAAATCGTTGTTCTGTGTTTGACAGAATATAAAATGTGTTTTCCATTATAAGCTACTGCAATATTGAACGACCGGACACTGTCGATGTTTATTGCCAGCAACTTGATCGTGTAAACGAAGCATTATCTCGAAAGTGTTTTGCTTTGGTAAACAAAAAAATGTGTTATTCTCCAGCAAGAAAATGCTAAAGCACACTCTACAAAACAAACACAAGAAAAAATAAGATCATTAGAAGAGGAAGATCTTCCTCCACGGCCTCCATAGTCACTAGTTTTAGCATCTACCAATTTTCATTTGTTATGATCACTAGAATATTTCATAAGTAGCAGAATATTTAGAAGCAAAGAACTTGAAAACAATCTTTGAATATTTTCAGCGAGTAGAGGAGAATAATGTCTCTTCCCGCTAAGCCAGAGTCATTGAAAATGAAACTAATTACATTTGTGATAAATAATATTTAAATAAATTAAACTTACATTTGTATTTATATCCTTTGCATATCCCTATTATTTCTTATTTGATAAAAAAGATAAAAGGAAGGAATTTGCTTATTGACTTTCAAAGCAGCGAAATTGTCGTCACCACGTCGGTGATTACGTCGATTCGGCACATTAGATTTTGGCCTTGAGGTTTATGATTATTAAGAGGTCACCCTCTCTTAACAACGCCGAGCAACAAAAGCAACAATGAAAACAAAGCCAGTCAAGGTAAAAAAAAAAAAAAATTCTTAAAATATGAAGACGTTAAATAATAAGTGACAGGAATGTCTGTTGAAATTGTTAACGTAACTAATAAAAAGGAAAAGGAAACAATACCTTTAATTTTAAAAGCAGACAAGTACACTCAATATGGCGACAGAATTTCCTCAAGCGTCACATTTAAGAACCATAAAGAGCCAGTTGAAATTTTTTAGACACATTATGAGAATAGAGGGTTTGGAAAATCTAACACCCACATAACATATTTAAAGAAAGGTACCAAGTAAAACAGCAAGTAAGCCCAACTTCAGTCACTTTCTCACTCACCGATGTGGCGTGTATTCCTTCTTTTCTTTTCATGGTAACTGCTCTGACAAGATTTTTTGGCTGGAGCCTCAAATACATGAATTTAAGCCTCCTACTAGGTACCACACATTTACTGCTAAAGTAGGTAAAAAGTTCTCAAAAGGTACCTTACGATTGTGATCAAGTTACAAAACTAAACTAAGTTTAATATATACCTGCTGTAGAACATCGAACACTCATATTTGGTAACGAATGTAGAATTCATACTGACAGATTTTGATTTAAAATATTATTTTATACATTGATTGATTGATTTAATTGTTTTTTTTACAGGTTATCAACCTCTTGCAGGTTATTTAAAGCCAGAAAATAGTTTTAGACTGTAAGTAGGTTTTAGGAGATGATAATGACATACTAATATTATTCCTACTAATTAACTCATAGTTGCGGGGAGAAGGAGTGGATTTCCATTTCGGAGTCGTTATCTATTACGCCAAACGTTCATCCAAGCTTACAACACCAGGTATTCCCAAGTAGTTACCCATCTAGATAGTGACCAGGCTCGACGTTGCTTAATTTCGGTGATCGTACAGGAACGGGATTTTCAACATGATATAGCTATATGCCCTTTATATTACCAGTATATCTGCTGTGGTGTCCTACCTCTTAAGAATTTATGTTAGACTCTTCCACCTACTATAGGGTTAGTAGGAGAGAAGGTTCGGGGAACAGTAAACAGTGCTAGTTCATTCGATACACTCTTACTAGTCGTGTAACACTCTTCTCGTGTACTTAACCATTTACTTGGTCACAACAATACCACAGCTTATAGTCCCTGGTATCTCCAAGCGGCCACCCGTCTAGATACTGACCTGGCTCGACGTTGCTTAATTTCTGGTTATCATACGGGAATTTGTGTTTCAAAGTGATAAGGTCGTAAGCCTTTTATATCACCAGCACATCCAAGCTTACAGCACCTGGTATTCCCAAGCGGCCACCCGTCTAGGTACTGACCAGGCTCGACGTTGCTTAACTTCGGTGATCGTACGTTCTCATACGTTCACCGAAGTTAAGCAACGTATTTCAACGTGAAAAGACTATAAGCCCTTTATATCCCCAGCACATCCAAGCTTCCAGCATATGATATTCCCAAGCGACCACCTATGTAGATACTGGCCAGGCTCGACGTTGCTTAACTTAGGTGAACGTGATATGGCCGTAAGTCTTTTTATACCTCGAGATCATTTTCGGTAATTTTTCAAGACTAGAGTGCCTTAAGTATCGAAATTAATACCGTCATATTTTGAAGAGACTTATCGCGTTTTAAAGCACTTAGTTACACAATGGCCGTCGGCGGTCCTGGTGTTAATATCCAATAACCTGTGTAATTAACACGAGAGTGGCCAAGGTGTCGAAAACGACACTTTGTATTTGTCATCAGATTTTTAGCGTAATGCTTTCACAGGGGTTTGATTTTTCTTTAAAAAAATCTTCCAAGTAAGGCAATAAAGCCACTAAGACGCTTACTTATATGCTATAGGTGGTTGGTTGGGAATATCATATTAGTTATGATTCACTCATGTAATTAACACGGCCAATGTGTCGAAAACGAAACTATATTTGTTACCATTTATGCCGTTACAGAGGCCAGTGAAAATTTATTTTATTCAGAGAATCCCTATTCTGATATTATCAGTACTGTAGGCACTGATTGGTTGTAATTTTGCACACACACACACACACACACACACACACACACACACACACACACATATATATATATATATATATATATATATATATATATAAAGAATTATAGTCTTAAGGTGTGCTATATTTATGGGATAAAGTGCTCAATATCAGAGATAGAGTGTGTGTAAATATAAAAGTGAACATAGAAGTCAATACTTAGAGGCGACAGTCTGTTTCATGCTAGATGCAATCGTCGTTCCCTGCGCTTAAATTTTCGAAGGCTTTTGAATCACTGAAATCGGACCAGTGGGAGCGGATGAGTTTCTTGGACACACACACACAGAAACACACAAATGTGTATGTTTATATATATATATATATATATATATATATATATATAATTTTATATATATTATTGATATATTATATATGCAAGGTACTTATTTGAAAGCGCTCAATATCAGTAATAGAGCTAACATATTTAGTTGGATTGATGTGAGTTTGTGACCAGGATTTCACGCTATTTGTGATCGTCAGACAGAGTTTGTCAGACAATCGCAAATAGCATGAAATCCAGGGGTCACAAACTCACATCAATCAACTAAATATATATATATATATATATATAGATAATATTAGTGGAAAATATACATACATATGAAAAATATATCTAAAAAATTCCCATACATGTATATTTTCAGAAAAAAAAAAAAAAAAAAATTTCCAAGAGGAAGGATCCAGGTAGAACTCAATGTCTAGGACAGAGTTAGGATATAATAAAAAGGCTTAAACACTAATATTCCATGGTCATAATTTATTCCATTGGAATCGTAAATACGATCCAAATCATCAGACCTACAAATTCAAAATGAAAACAGAAAAAACAACTCCGGAAATCAAAAACGAATTTAGAGAAAGAGTAAGTATGAGGAGGAGGTACATGAAACCTTAATAGAGAGAATTTTAGGAGATGTGGGTGGGGTGGGGAATTAAAAAGAGGAGAGAAAGAAAGTCGACGGATGTCTAATGCATAAAGATACATTTCGTGGTGACATACATACATCACAGACAATTAGAAGTTAGGATAGGAGGTAGGGAAAAAAATATATATATATATATATATATATATATATATATATATATATATATATATATATATTATTTTAACCTAGGAAAGGTTACCGAATGATGAATAACCAAAAACGGAGATTGAAATGAAATGGTAATCTTTATAGCATCAACAAAATACAATACTCGCCAGCGGCATGAAGTAGGTAAACCACTGCTAGTGGTGGACTACATAAACAGCCTATGATCAACGTATTTATAAGGACTGGGACATACCCATTAGTGCTCATAGGTACGGTGTAGGGGTTTTTAGCTTCTATCTTTGAAACATGGTTGGAACTGTGTAGCGAAAATAACCATATTTTAAATCAATTAATTTATAATATATATATATATATATAAAGAAAAAGAAAAAGAAAGAAATTCGGATTACCAACACGCAGAGAATGTCTCATATCGAGAATATTTAACATTGAAAAACAAAAAAAAATTAATTATTTTTAATAATATGTAGAAATCTCCGCTTTTACCTGAAGATGGTCACGAGACCAGAAACACGTGTCGTAAAATTATGTAAAACAAAGCATAACATTTTTTTCTAAATAAATCCACATTACAACCAAAAACGTTTGCGGCACCTCTCTTCTCTTCTTTTTAATATACTTTTCTCTCGTTGGAACCACTACAACATATTTCTTTTTATATATATATATATATATATATATATATATATATATATATATATATATATATGTGTGTGTGTGTGTGTGTGTGTGTGTGTGAAAGTACGTATAAATTATATATTTATATATAATATAAATATAAATTAGATATATTATTATTATTACATGAAATATAATCATCTAATATCAACATATAATTGATATTACATATCAATTATATATTGTTATTAAGAAAAAAATTTTGTGTGACGCCTTTTGTCCTTTCGGAGTTTATCGGACTAAAGTAATCTTAGGTTGATGTGATTAGCCATGAGTATGAAGGAAAAGGGACGCTGAAATTTAAAATTAATTTCTTTCATGCATTTGTGTCTAGTGATTTCCCAGGCGTAGCTTAGATGCGGCACCAGACCAAAAGTAGGAGGCACCGAGTGAGGATCGAACTCACTATTCAATCGTAATTGTTCTAGCGAGACACGCTTGATAACAATTATATCGCCTCGAGGAGCCCATAATGTATTTGGTTATATAGACTACTTGATTTCATTTAGTTTCTTTTTATTCATGATTTTATCACTTTTGTTATTAAATATCACACATATGCATCACTGTCGATACTGCTGAAAACTGTTGCCCGCCGCCTGTGTTCACATCAATTGATTACTTTCAGTATGTTTTCAGCAAACATCAACGTATATCAGTGAGCGAAATGCATTCGCAGAGAGGAATTCAATGACATATTACTGTCATGCCAGACGCCATTTTCTTAACTGCCGTTTAGCCACTATCAGTAACAAAGCAAATAATTTATGGGTTATTGTTGTGGAGAACACTGAAAATTGTTACAAAACATTAACATGAAAACTCGAGTCATGTTCTTAAATAGTCTCGTCAAGTTTGTTCAGAAATATCTAAACTCTCAGCTGTATACAACAGTTTTCTAAGATCAATGGTTAGAAATGACATTTAGCGAGTAAAATCTGTAGATCTTATGAAAAAAAAACTTTCTTTGAACATTTTGACTGACGCTACAGAATCATAAACAAAGAACTGTACCAAATGACAGAAACCACATGTCTTGAGGATTACCAACAGCAGCAACAGCTAAAATGGATAGCACATGTAACTCAAAGAGAAAATAATGGTATAATGAAGATGCTGACACTCCACACTACTTCAAATAAATGGTTAGGAACGAAATCCCCATCGGTAGTGTAAAAGAGCGATAACAGTTACTGAAGTCGAGAAACCTATTTTCCTAACAAATTGTTTTAAGAGAAAGATTTTAGAAATTTCAACTGAAATCGATACTGGCTGCTCGGCCAATGAATGCCAAATGTTTGCTTACCATGCACCGAAAATCTAACTTTAGTTGTCCTGATCCACCATAATAAAATAGGGGCCATTACGTTCAGGGTGTGTTTCATTTCGCAAACTTGTCAAGATTTAACATTCAAAAGCAGAAAAGCGCCATCTTTGACATGAGAACCCTTTCTATTTTAAATGCCTGTAAACGTAGCCTAATGATGGGGAGACATTTGAACTAATTGGTCGCGAGGAGTCGGTAATGATAGAAAAAGAAAAAAAAAAAACTAAAAAAAGAAAAAGTCCGTCCTTCTAAAATGACCTCTTTTCCACATCATCACGATTGGACCATGCATTAATAACGTCATTTTTATTTCAGAGAGAAGATTTCAGAGATTTGGTCCTGTGTTTCCTACACGATTTAATAAACGTAATTCATACCTCACCCACCTCCCATTTTCCTATGAAATGATGGAGTAGTGTTTTTTTTTTTTTTTTTTTAGCTAAAAATCGAAAATATTTCTTGGACACATAATGAAGGAAGGAGGGTTCGGAGAATTTGACAGTCACATGGCATATCGAAGGCAACAATAACAGTGGGGGTGGGGGTTAACAGGCCACCTTCCTGATCAGCTCTGTGACTTGATAGCAGAATCAGCAGAGTGATGACAAAAAGACAAGCGTTACTAAGAGCTACAAGGAACAGGAAGTTGTGGAGAGTCATTATCGCTCATGTCTTAGAAAGATACGGCACATAGAAGAAGAGAGATACTAGAGTAAAACAGTGGAAAGAAGATGGGAATATTATAGAAGGGTGAAAAGAAATGGATAAGATTATAGAAATATGAAAATAAAAAGAAAATATTATAGGACAGAGTAAAGCAAAAGTGATTATTATAGTGTTATATAGGAATAAAGTTTCGTTTCCGACACTGGAGTTTGAACTTACATCACCAGAGAGCAAACACAGGCGATCCCATTTTGAATAAGTAAATCACGTGATGGTAAAGGAAATGTATATATGGGAATTAGCGTGGCGTCTAATGGATCTCTCTCTTTTTTACTCTATCCTTTGTTAGTATACAAATAGCTGTTCTCTATACTATTCACTATACTATTCTTTATATTGATCACTATGCGGATTACTTCTGAGTGTGCTGGTCAAACTTTCTGCCTCTGGGAAGGGAGGATCCCCAGACATGTCTATGTCGAAGGGCTGAGTCACGTGTCGGGAGACAGCTACCCGACGCCGTCTTTTACGGGCTCTGCGGGCTCGGATACCTTACAATAAACTCGGCCCTGTGCCACATCCGACCGCGTGGAGCGGTTAATGAATATCATCACTATTTCTACGCTAACCTCTATTCACTATACTATTCACTATATTATTCACTATACTATTTTTCTGTACTGATCACTATACAGTTCACTATACTATTTTTCTGTACTGATCACTATACAGTTCACTATACTATTTTTCTGTACTGATCACTATATAGATTACTATTCGGATCACATTTCGATGGTTACTTTCGATCGAGTATTATCGAGCAAATACTATTAGTGTGAGATTATTCGAAGGCGTCTAACACCAGTATTGTTCAACGGCATTACTATAGTTGTACCTGCGATTACAAAGTCTCTACTACAACGAACATTTCGAAAGTGACAACGAGTATTCGTTGAGATCATAAAAGTGTCAACGAGTGTTCGTTGACATCAAAAAATATAGAATGAGAGAAAAGGATTATGTTATAGGAAGGATTGAAAGAAGAAGATGGTATTATAGAAAAGAGTAAAAAGAAAGTGAATATTATAGGAGTGAAAAGAAAAGGATAATATTATAGAAAATGAAAAGAAGTCAATATTATAGAAAGATTAAAAAGAAAGGATAATGTTATAGTAAAGAGTGGAAATAAAAAGAAAATATTATAGCAAAGAGTGGAAAGTAGACGTGAATATTATAGAAGAGTGAAAAGAAAAGGATAATATAGAATAGAATGGAAAGAAAAGGAAAATATTATAGAATAGAATGAAAAGAAAAGGAAAATATTATAGAATAGAGTGGAAAAAAAGGAAAATATTATAGAATAGAGTATAAAGAAAAGGATAAGAGTGAAAAGAAAAAAATATTACAGAATAGAGCGGAGAAAAGAAAATGAAAATATTATAGAAAAGAAATGGAAAATATAAAGGAAAATAAAATATTAATAGAATAGATTGGAAAGAAAAGTTGGATTATTAAAGTAAATTAGAAAGAGAAAAGAAGAGGTGAATATTTTAGGTGAGAAGAGAAGAAATAAAGGCTTGAGGCCTGAACAGAAGTGGGCAGAGGTGGATAATATCAATAAACGAATTCAGTTACAGGAAACAAGAAAGTTAATGTGTAAAATGGGGAGAGGTGCAAATCGAAGTCGGACCGACAGGCACTGAAAGCCTTCGACTGACACTATAGCTGGGCACAACATTCTAAAGTTTCTACAGTGTACTCCCAGTACAGGTCAGTACTCCAGCGGTGGAGTCAAGCAGTGCTTGTCATTTTAAACACATTCCCTTTCTACAGATCATGGGGCAAGAGTAAAAGACAAGAAAAATCGTTTCCTTTTCAAACTGTTGAAGATTTGTTGTAGACAAACAGCTGTGTCCAGTTGAAGGAAAAATTCTCATTTTAATTATGGCGTATTTCAGTGTCCAAAGGTCAACACGTCCAGTGACCATTGAAAGGCCAATTAAAAATATTCGGCTGTCGAGTTGAGATTCAACTATCTGGTACATGTCTTTAGTACAATGATTCTCAACCGCCGTGCTGCGGCACATTAGTGTGTCGCGCGATCTTCTTAAGTGTGCCGCGAAATACTGTCATAGCCTGCGTATATATCTCTACGTGAAGTAGTGATGGTACAGCGTTAGTATTTGAATAAATGAATAAGTATTAAACTCTTATCGCACATTAGCTAAAAAGGCTTTATCAGTTTTATTGCAATTTTCTACTTATTTATGTGAATTAGGCTTCTCAATCCTAAATAACATCAAAAATAAGAAGCAAGAAAAACTACTCTCAACTGAAGAAGAAATGAGGGTTTGCTTATCGCACATTTGACCAAATATTAAAGAAATTGTGGACAAAACCCCAGGTGCAGGTTTCACATTAAATAAGCTGCGTAAATAGTTGAATAGAAATATTGAAATGAAGTAAGTTCATATCTATGTGTATTTTTTAAATCTATGGTTATATTCCATAAAATTTAAATGTATGCCCTTTAAAAATTTTGCTAAAACTATTTTCTTTTGATCCTTAGTGTGCCCTTGCTTAAGAAGTTTGAAAAACACTGCTTTAGTATAAAGTGTAAGAAAAACAGAAAAAAAAAGATGAAGATATTGCGGCCAAAGTAAAGAATTATATTCGCATGAATTAGAAACATGGAGGAAGTCGGGATGAAAGGATGGCTTTATTAAGCAATTTCATTCATTCATTCATTCTTTCTTTCTTTCTTTCTTTCTTTCTTTCTTTTATCTCTCCAAAACAAACGAATCGCATTTTCCCCAGATGACTGCCCTGGACTGGTGAGACTAGCTCAATTTTTAATAAGCAAATCTCGTCCAGTATTTTCTTATAGTAAGCTTCACCATATACAAGGCCAGACGGCCACTCGTTTCAGAAGGTTACAGAGTAAGAGGCACAGTTTAGACGTATATGTGGGGAAAATAACGGTTCACCCTGAACTTAAAACAGGTTAAGATTGTAGTGATCGGGGAAACATGGGAGTCGGTTCTACAGTGTGGTGATTCGCGGAAAGAAATTTCTCGAATTGAACTTACTACTCATCAGTGGAATACGGATTGAAAGAGGGTGGTCTGCTACAAGGTGAATTCTATGGCGGGTTTTAACCGTGAAGGTTAGAACAAGCGAAACCAATGAATACAGTTCGTCTGAGCACTTTTTATAGATGTAGAGATAGAGCAGTAAGAGGTTTGAGAGAGAGGTTGGGAATTTGCCAATAATTTACGAGAGATTTTTCAAAAAGTTCCTGACCAATTACCCAAAACCTAATCAAAAAGTACCTGACCAATTTCCCAAAACATAAACAAAAGTTTCCAGACCAATTTCCCAAAACCTAACCAAAAGGTGCCTGAACAATTTCCTAAAACCTAACCGAAAAGTAACTGACCAATTTCCCAAAACCTAACCAAAGGTGCCTGAACAATTGCCCAAAACCTAACCAAAATGTGACTGAACAATTTCCTAAAAGCTAACCAAAAAATACCTGACCAATTACCCAAAACCTAACTTAAAAGTAACTGACCAATTTCCCAAAACATGACCAAAATCTGACTGACCAATTTCCAAAAACCTAACCAAAAGGTGCCTGACCAGTTACCCAAAACCTAAGCAAAAAGTACCTGACCAATTTCCCAAAAGCTATCTAAAAAGAGTACCTGACCAATTACCCAAAACCTAAGCAAAAAGTACCTGATCAATTTCCCAAGACCTAAACAAAAGTTGCCTGACCAATTTCCCATATATTAACCAAAAACTTCCTGACCAATTTCTCAAAATCTAACCAAAAGGTGCCTGACCAATTGCCCAAAACCTAACCAAAAAGTACCTGAGCAATTACTCAAGCCCTAACCAAAAAGTATCTGACCAATTTCCCAAAACCAGACCAAAAGATGCATGAACAATTTCCCCAAACCTGACCAAAAGGTGCCTGACCAATTTCCCAAAACCTGACCAAAAGGTGCCTGACCAATTTCCCAAAACCTAACCAAAAAGATACTGACCAATTTCTCAAAACCTAACCAAAAAAATCCTGACCAATTTCTCAAAACCTAACCAAAATGTGTCTGACCAATTTCTCTAAACCTATCCAGAAAGTGCCTGAACAATTTACCAAAACACTCTTTGGTCAGGTTTTGGAAAATTGCCCAGGAACTTTTTGAAAACTTCTCATATATTACAAGTAAAATGGAGACATTACCTACAATGGAGGTAACCTCACATCTCTGATGCATTATATTCCCTGGAGGTAAAGGGGAGACGAAGTAGGCAATAAATAAAATGTGGGTAAGCTCTCATGGCCAAACATTACTTATAGTGGAGTAAAGTAAGTATCGAAGCCCGCATCTCTAAAAAAATTGCATATACTGCAGGTAACCATGTTTAGGCAAAGCCATTACAATAACTGTGGGTTAAAACCCATCTCTAAAGCGTTACATTTTCTGGAGGTAAAGAAGCATGGAAGAACCAATACATAAACTAGAGTTAAGCACGCATTGCTAAAGCATACATATATTGGATGTAAAGTGATATGAATGAATAATTACATAAACTGGAGGTAAGCAGGCATTCATAATATATTACATATAATGGAGGTAAATAAGCATGGTGGAGCCATTACATAAACCAGAGGTAAGCACGCAATTCTAAAGCATAAAAGGTAAACAGACATGGACGAATAATTACATAAACCTGAGGTAAGCATGCATCGGTAAAGTTAACGTATTACCTGTACTGGAGCTAAAGAGGTGTAGCTGAATATTTATATAAACCTGAGGTAAGCATGCATCGGTAAAGTTAACGTATTACCTGTAGTGGAGGTAAAGAGGTGTAGCTGAATAATTACATAAACCTGAGGTAAGCATGAATCGGTAAAGTTAACGTATTACCTGTACTGGAGGTAAAGAGGTGTAGCTGAATAATTACATAAACCTGAGGTAAGCATGCATCGGTAAAGTTAACGTATTACCTGTAGTGGAGCTAAAGAGGTGTAGCTGAATAATTACATAAGCTGACTAATTACATAAACCTGAGGTAAGTATGCATCGGTAAAGTTAACGTATTACCTGTACTGGAGGTAAAGAGGTGAAGCTGAATAATTACATAAACCTGAGGTAAGCATGCATCGGTAATGTTAACGTATTACCTGTACTGGAGGTAAAGAGGTGTAGCTGAATATTTATATAAACCTGAGGTAAGCATGCATCGGTAAAGTTAACGTATTACCTGTAGTGGAGGTAAAGAGGTGTAGCTGAATAATTACATAAACCTGAGGTAAGCATGCATCGGTAAAGTTAATGTATTACCTGTACTGGAGGTAAAGAGGTGTAGCTGAATAATTACATAAACTGGAGGTAAGCATGCATCGGTAAAGTTAATCTATTACCTATACTGGAGGTAAAGAGGTGTGGCTGAATAATTACATAAACTGGAGGTAAGCATGCATCAGTAAAGTTAATCTATTACCTATACTGGAGGTAAAGAGGTGTAGCTGAATAATTACATAAACTGGAGGTAAGCATGAATCGGTAAAGTTAATCTATTATCTATACTGGAGGTAAAGAGGTGTAGCTGAATAATTACATAAACTGGAGGTAAGCACGTATCGGTAAAGTTAATGTATTACTTATACTGGAGGTAAAGAGGTGTAGCTGAATAATTACATAAACTGGAGGTAAGCATGCATCGGTAAAGTTAATCTATTACCTATACTGGAGGTAAAGAGGTGTAGCTGAATAATTACATAAACTGGAGGTAAGCATGCATCAGTAAAGTTAATCTATTACCTATACTGGAGGTAAAGAGGTGTAGCTGAATAATTACATAAACTGGAGGTAAGCATGAATCGGTAAAGTTAATCTATTATCTATACTGGAGGTAAAGAGGTGTAGCTGAATAATTACATAAACTGGAGGTAAGCACGTATCGGTAAAGTTAATGCATTACTTATACTGGAGGTAAAGAGGTGTAGCTGAATAATTACATAAACTGGTGGTAAGCCTGCATCGCTAAAGCATTACATATACTGGAGGAACACACGTATCATTGAAATATTACATGCTCTGGAGGTAAATAGGTATGGCTGCACTATTACATACACTATAGTTAAAATTGAAGTTTTTACGAAGTTATCTTTTCTCAACCTCACATTTCATTTATTTCTTTCCTGTACTATTTTATTTATTAGTGTTGCATATATCTATTCAAATCGGATGCTGTTGTGAGCGAGTTAGTTACTAAGTAGGGCTCACCGAATACGTCCTTGTGCCTTGATTTATCTTGCACCCATAATTACTTAACATGATGTATCGTAAAAAAAAAACTTTGCAAATTATTCCCGAGAGTCCATATAAACGCAGGTCAATGTTTATTGAATCGAAGGCTAAAAAATAAAAATAAAATAAAATAAAAACATAAATTGAAAATGTCACGCATTTACAGAGGCGAGAACGAGTGAGAACGGTATAAGATGTAACTTGATTCGGCGACAAGGCCAATTTGGCAAATCTTCTCCCAACGGAACGACGAATCAAGTGAACTGTAATTTGTAATTCTAAACTTTGGGATATTTACCTAAATCATTCTCTCATAGATACCCGCCTGGCCTCAAATTTGGGTTGATGGCGTGCGACAATGCGAAGATAGTAGTCTGTTCAGAAGACATGTCATTTTCTGCAATGAGATGAGGATTTTGAAAGTTTAACAGACGCATAAATGAAAGATAATATATATTTTTTAAATGAACGTGGTATATAGCGACGTTAGGATTCTTCTGAAGGTTTTTCTTCCATAGTTTTTTTTTTATTGATTTGTTTTCTACGGATTATCAATCCTTTGCAGGTTATTTAAAGCCAGAATATATTTTTAGATTGTAAGAACATTTATTTTAGATAATGATGACTTACTAATACAAATCTAACTAATTAACCCATAGTTGGGGTTGGATTCATACCTTTCCCAATAGTATATGCGCGTAAGTGAATATAATGGACCCAACGGGAATTGGAACTCGGCTCTCCGAATAATAATTCCGAATTATTTTTCCTTATAGCATCCGCACATCTAAGCTTACACCTGGTATTTCCAAATGGTTACCAATCTAGGTACTGATCAGGCTCGACGTTGCTTAACTTCGGTGAGGCGTTTCAACGTGATGTTACCGTATGCCGTCCAGATATTGGGTTGGATATTTCAAGTTTCACACGGTAAACCTGGATGTGTTAACTTTGGGATACTAAACATTAAATATGGTTGTCTTGGGATACAAAGACTTTAGATATATGTACACAGCTATAATAATAATAATAATAATAATAATAATATCCAGATGCTGGTGGGTGACGAATTATTCTTCACCCTGCAACCCTTATCCCACAAACGAAACGTCGCCAACCTTTCACTACTAGATCGCTATTGCTATGGCAAATGTTTGGTTAGATTCCTTAGGGTCACCAGATCTAGCCTTCACAGTTAGAACTCGCCATGGCGCGTTCGCGGTAGCAAAACCACCGCCTTTCCCTTCGTGCTCCTTGGATAAAAAGCAAGTTCCAATCAGCTTCTTTCCCAGAACTATTACTTGTGAAACAAACTCCCGAGAGGGTGCTTCCATGAAAACTAAAATCTTGGTCTTTTTAAGTCTAGAATATCTATCCTACATAACACTTGCTTACTTCCCTCCCTTAGAATTTCACTCAGTGACCTTCTAACTTGAGTGACCCTTAGGCCTTGTATCAGGTGAACTATCATAAAAAAGGCATGGCTCCATTGGTTTCCAATCTTAACTGATGAGAGGTGTTAACAGGTACATTCTTTGTCTTAGTAAATTAAGCAAAGGCACTCATATTCAGAACACTTAAAAAGATTACTTGGTTACTTATTTTAGTGTATCATGTTACTTACAATTATTGCCCCGTAACGCAAACGATAAGTGCCTTATTTAAACAAATTAACCGTAAATAATCAACAGTGTCTTGTAGCCATCTGTCATTTATGTTATTGCCAACTAAAACTGTTTATAAGTAGTAAAGTAATCGTTTTAAGTAACACGGTTAATCGAAATAAGTTCTATATAATTTGTTGCGTTAAGTAAATATCCAGTTCAGTACATTTTGCCTGACCCTCACCAGTTGGGTATGTACGCTCGGGATTGTCAGACTGAACATCTCTGTTATTGAGATGGCCGGGTTTCGAGAGGTTTCTTTTTTTTTAAGTTTGAAGAATGAAACAGCCAAGAGGATTTAAGAGCCACATCTCGATACTTGGGAACATCCTTGATCGGAGACAGCCAACTTGGCCAACTCGTCCTGGAGGTATTGTTAACTGAATTCCAACTGAAAGTTTACGCACTGCTTTTAACAAAACCTGCTTCGATATTACACATATTTGGCTGTGATGCATATGCCTGCTACACACTTATCAGGCTGGATATCACGATGGATCTGTTGAGTTTCGTATATTTCTATTCCAGTGTCATTTTGCTGGCATGCCAATTCACCTCTCTCTCTCTCTCTCTCTCTCTCTCTCTCTCTCTCTCAATCAATCAATAATAATAATAATAATAATAATAAAACAGAATGTGTTTTCTTAATGACATGACAATCCCCACAGATTGTAAGGTATCTTTAAAGATCTTCAAAAAACTACCAAAAATACAAGGATTTTGAAATGGAAATCTAAAACATGGAGCACATGAGAGCATCAATAATTCCATTTGTAGTTGGAGCCCACAGATTTATTTGAAAATGTTACGATAGACTCTTTGAAAGGATTCCTGGTAGCCCATGCCTTAAAGAAATACAAAAAAAAAACTACTCACAAGTACAAGTTTTGGATTATCAGCTACGAAACCTTTTAGCCTATCGAACAGTGAAAGTCACAGTAAGAAGAAGAAGAAGGAAATTACTGGAAAGTAATTGAAACTCACCTGAAGTGAGCTGAATGTGTAATGCTCCTCATGCCAATGACACTTCCACCGAGCTTCTCTACGGCATATGACTTCACTGAATTTTGATGTGTTCCTCTCGAATATATATTTAAACTGGGGTCATCAGGAGAGAATGTGCACCGTTTCGGGGCCTTCCTCTCAACGATTTCAGTTGCACACCGCCCCCCCCCCTCACTGATGTGAGGCCCCATTATAACGATATACAAGTGTTGTACATAAATTGGTTCAAATGTGTAACGGCGAAATTAAATTTACGAAAATTCCGAAAAACGGCAAACCTGGCTTTCTGAGAATGCAACGTGAACCTCCATAAGAAGTTACTTTGAATTAAAAAAAAAATAATATTAAGAATTGTTTTAATTTGTATTTTGTTTTACATAAAACATGGCATAAACAAGTCACTTTCAAACAAAATACAATTGTTTTTTAATGGAGTGTTTGGGGGGAAAATCGATTTAAAAAATTATATTTTGTTTGAAAGTGTCTTGTTTATGCCATGTTTTATGTAAAACAAAATGCAAATGATTTACATAAGCAAGAGGTAGAAAAGAAAAAAAATAAGAAATTTTTATTTTTAAATTCAAGTTTCTGATCATTAGTACTAACAACGCAAAAAAGACAGATTAGTAAACTATGTTCATATTCTGTTTTTAAGAACTTCTATCACTTTATATAGGATTTACATCGTTCGGACTGTGGTTAGTCTCTGTCTCTTCTAGAAATATTTTCATGGAGACTGTTCTGCTGTTCTGACAACTAGATTGTCAACTAGGCATCACCGTTTTACAGTTAGACTAGCTAGAAGCAAACGCTACCTCTACTCTCGCAGTTTCTTTTCTCGCACTTACCTCCTGTGGAACTCCCTTCCCGTTTCTTGCTTCACTGATAACTACAAACTTAAAAAATTTGCTGTCTTCTTTTTGTGTCCTTTCCTCAGTCCTCTCCATTATCAGTTTTCTTATTCTCTTTCTACCCCCATGGTTCGAGGTTCCTACTACTATTTCTGAAGAAGGCTGTAGTGTACTATGGTCGAAACCACGTGAATATGACAATAGGGATGAGGACAACGTAAATAGTGTGAATAGTTACAATACCATTATAAATACAGACAGATTCTGAAGAAGGCCAGAGCCTATAACGACCGAAACGTCATGAATATAGTAATAACGATGCAGACAACAATCCGAACAATGTAAATACTGTAAATCGTTACAATACCATATCTTATAAATAGAGACAGATTCTGAAGAAGGCCGGAGCGTATAACGACCGAAACGTCGGGAATATAGTAATAAAGATGCGGACAACAGTCTGAACAATGTAAATAGTGTAAATAGTTACAATACCATATCTTATAAATACCGATTCTGAAGAAAGCCAGAGCGTATAACGACCGAAACGTCGTGAATATATTAATAAAGATGCGGACAACAGTCCGAACAATGTAAATAGTGTAAATAGTTACAATACCATATCTTAAAAATAGAGACAGATTCTGAAGAAAGCCAGAGCGTATAACGACCGAAACGTCGTGAATATATTAATAAAGATGCGGACAACAGTCCGAACAATGTAAATAGTGTAAATAGTTACATTTCAGTAATATATACAGATTTTCCATCACTTTCACGTTAATTTTCATGTGAAAGGCATGTATACCAAATTCCATGCGTCCTACTAAGCTGCTGGTTCTTTAAAAACGGTCTTCCCTATCTGTGACAAATTTCCACTGCCTTGTAAAATTTATATCTGGTTTATAATTGCAACCTCTTCTTCGTCTTCATGATCACGGCTCTCCACAATTTCCTGTCCTTTGTAGCTCGTAATAAATTTGGTCATTTTTTTTTATCTCTCCTTCTCATCCGTAACGTTTAATGTATTGTCTCTTTATTCGAATAGATCACTACTAATTTAGCATCCGAAGAATACGAAGAAATCAGCTAAAGCGATGTAATGAAAGGCAAGAAATGTTGATAAACGGCATTCAAGTAGGAATGTTTTTCTTCTGTTTGTTCTTATTATGTCCGACAGTCTGTTTTTAGTTGTTGTTTTTGATTAAACTGACCAAAATGAAAATAAATTAAAGAAAGAAGCTAACAATTTCACAGCGAAAAATCATCTTTTACAGCTCGACAACGCCAGGTGTTTTCACAGAAATACAGAAAAATACAAATTTGGATCGATCTTTCTTGAAACCAGCCCTCTTTTTACTTATTCTCTATTTTATTTATCTTCTCTTTTTTTTTTACTTTTCTCTTCGCTCTTTCTTTCTTTCTTTCTTTCTTTCTTTCTTTCTTTCTTCTTTCTTTCTTTTTTGTTTGTTTGTTTTTCACTTTCTTTCTTTCTTTCTTTCTTTCTTTACTCTCTCTTTCTCTTTCATTCTTATTTGATTTTTATTCTTTCTTTCTTTCTTTCTTTCTTTCTTTCTTTCTTTCTTTCTTTACTCTCTCACTCTTATTTGATTTTTATTCTTTGTTTCTTCTTTTTCGTTTCCCTACCTTCTTCAGTCTTTTTTGGAATTTTTCTTTTTTTTTTTTTCATTTTCACCCTATTTTTATTTGACACTTTTGCGTCAATTCTTCACAAGTATTTCTACTTCCTCTTTTTTTCGTCTGCCTTTATCTTTCTTTTTTTCTTTCTTCCTTTCTTTATATTTTTTCTTCTTCTTCACTCTTTCGTCAACTTTTTCCTTTCTTATTTTTCTTTCCTTCTTCTTCTTTCTTTCTTCCATTTCCTTTTTCTTATCCTCACCTGCCGGTTTTGTTTTTTGCTTTCGCTCTTATCTTTTCTTTCCCTTATCTTTTCTTCTTTTGGTTTTTCTTCTTTTTCTTTTTCTTCACTTTTTCATAAAGCTTTCATTTTCTGCTTTTCTCTTTCCTTCTTCGTCATTCTTCTTCAGTGTCTATCTTCATTCTTTCTTGTTTTCTTTCTTTCGTTTTCTTTTTCTCACCTTTCGCTTGTTCCATTCTTTTCCCTCGCTCTCCTCCCTTATCTTTTCTTCTTTTTCCTTTTTTTTTTTACTTCTTCTTCCTGTTCTTTCTTCACTTTTCTTCCTCGTCTTTCTTCTTCGGTTCTTTCTTTCTTTCTTTCTTTCTTTCTTTCTTTCTTTCTTTCTTTCTTTCTTTGTATTGCACTAATCTTTTAACTAGGAACTTTCTCTCTGCCTTGAAAATCAGCGTTTGCCTTTACCTAGGTTCGAACACGAACACCTAGCACAAGTTGAAAATGCCCAGCTACCGCACCCATACATATAATACCAAATGTAATTAGGCTGAACTTTGGAAGATTGTATTGCAGCAATCATTGAAGTGGGTCATGCCTGCCAGCTTTGGAAATAATTCCCAGAAACGCTGGGATGAGAAACAGACCACTGTCGCAAATGTAAAATAACTATAACAGACATAAATGGAAAGGCATGAAACCACTTCTCTCTGAATACTCTGCTATGGCCCTATATTCCAATGTTTCGTTACTGGTATGCTACAATAGCTGACAGAGAAATAATTTGTTTATCGAAGACTTGGGAAAATCATTCGTCCATCACTATTTTACATATTACAGAAAATATTAATATATTAATATTATCAGCCTTGATAGGGTTAAGTCATTCTGCATATATATATATATATATATATATATATATATATATATATATATATATATATATATATATAAAATGGATGTTGACTTCAATGTTCAATTTTATATTTACATACGCTCTATCTCTGATATTGACCACTTTAACACATAAATGCAGCATACCTTAGAATTATATATATATATATATTTATATATATATATGCGGTATTTAGAGGAAAGTGTTTAATATCCGTGATAGAGTTATCATATGTGGTTGAAAAAAAGTAGTTTGTAACCCCACGCAAAAGCGTGAAATCCGGGCTTACAAACTGCTGTGTGTGTGTGTGTGTGTGTGTGTGTGTGTGTGTGTGTGTGTGTGTGTGTGTGTGTGTGTGTGAAGTTTCTCTTGAGAACATTATAAAGAAATCCACAACCCCGACTGACCAAAAAAGGAAAATTAAATTATCTATTATAACAAAATTAAAACAGCTAACCTTATTATCAACCATAACCACACACCTTGCAAGATGTAAATTACAGAAAACCAATATTATTTATGAATTCACATGTTCCTTAAAGAACTGTTTTCTTGGTCAATCAAAATTCATGAACAATTATATTGGACATATCACTACGTGCCTATCAAAAAGATCCATGTTATATCCCTCTGACCATAGTTCTTCAATTAGGGCTCATTTAAAAACACGCGGAAATCTACCAAAGTCCATCCGTAACATACTTGTAGAAAATACAACTATAATACAACTATAATCCACATGTAAAAAAAAAGAACTAATAAAAAAATCAATAAAATCAACTAAGATCACAGCCACAATGTGCTAGCCGTGTTTGAGAAATAATTAAAAAAAAATACATTCCCATCACTCTAGAAACTGTGACGGATGAAGATAGCCCAAACACGCATACACGCATATACTAAGGTTAATCTCCGCCTGACAACAGAAGAGGTCACGTGAAAGTCTTGAGACATTTTGGGAAAGCAAGTCAAAAGGTTGACTGACCCAATTGCCCGTAGCAACAGTTGTCTAGACAGAAGCTAGACAGGGGACTGATGTAAACTGGAATTCGCGCCAAAACGCGTGAGAGTTAGAAAATTACTTGGGAGTCAGTTGCTGTCTTGTCTTTGAAGGAGCAAGACTCGAAATCGAAGCGCTGATAACTTATGAACAGAAAGATGAGACTCATTTGATAATGATGGAACTTGTCCGATTCATCCCAGGCAACTCCGGACAAGAAATATAAGAACATGTATTTCTGTTCGATAACCCCAAATTGAAGACGGTAACTCGCGTTATTTATCACAGAAGACGCAAAGGAATTTGTACACTGAGAATACAAACTGCATTTGAAGAAAAGAGAAAATCAGAGAGGAAGAAAGTATATATCTCTGTTACAAGCTGAATTGTGCAATAAAGAAAGAAAGAAAGAAAGAAGAAAACCAGAGAGAGGAAGAAAGTGTATATCTCTGTTACAATGGACAGTGTGTGAAATCGTATTTGTGTCAAGAAAGAGAAAAAAAGGGAAAGAAAAGAGGAAACGTGAAAGAAAAAAGAAAGGACAATGATAAAAAAGAGAACTGATTATAAAGATAAGTAATCATATATTTTGGACCCATGTTAGAAAGATACACATGCATCCATAAATATTATGTTCTTACAAACACCTTTCCACATGTCAAAATAATAATATGTAACTCCTATCTCATCTCTTTTGGTTATGTGTTGATTTCTGCATTCGTAGTTATTCATACTTATATTTTTTATCCGTTCAGGTTCAGTTGAATCCATTTGGAGTTAGGCATATTTTGATATCCCAACATAAGTCTTGAGATCTGGTCGTTGGATGTTTTACTCATGCTTATATTTTCTTTTATTTTAATATTTTATATATCTGTACATATTAAAGTTCTTATATCAAAATTCACTACGCCTTATCGTTCATCCTTGAATTGTGGATCAGTATTCGTGTTGAAACCAAAGCAAACCTGGGAAAAGATTACTGTTCGATTATTCTAATCGAACAGTGTTCTTTAAAATATTTTTTTGTTTACTAATTGTCCATTGTCATGATCTGAGAGAGATAGCCTGTATCTCTCCACATAATGTATATATCTTCTGGTCTGCGTATGATCGCCTTATAAACCCATTCGTCGACTAGGGCATATGACAAAGCATATATAAATATATATACATTAAGTTAAAAAAAAAAAAACATCCTTGATAATGGCTAACAGAAAGCCGAAAGCGCTCGAATATATAAATTTGGACAAGAAAGAAAATACGTATACGAACACAAGAAAAATAAAATAAAGTGCTTAATCGCAGTACCTTGTCATAATGAAAATTATATATATATATATATATATATATATATATATATGTGTGTGTGTGTGTGTGTGTGTGTGTGTATGGCATTTATTATACTACTATTATAAATGTTGCGTAAGTGTACAAATAAAATACTTGAAAATGGTTTATAGATAAGCCGAAACATTTGTACAATTTCTACACTGACTACGTTCCTAAAAGAAGACACTCATTCATATGAGAAAATATAATAAGAAATTAACAAATAGACGCGACTATTGCTATGCAAAAACAAGTATGCTCTTTATGATCTTCATGAATGATCTACCCGAGGTCAAAAGTTCTCAACTTGGTCTTGATGCCGATGACACAACTATTTACTGCTGTTTTAGTAGCAAGTCCAAGAGACACAACAAAGTAAACCTGACAACTGCTCTTGAAAAGGACTGCCTATTAATAGTTAACTGGAGCAAGAAATGACTTGTATATTTGAACGTTTTAACCATTTAATCACCATAAATGTTATGGCTCAGGTTAGGACCAAGGAAGAACAACACGAACACAAGAGTAGAAATAACGAAGGTATATTACACGAAATAATAATACAAGATATGGAAGGTGTTAGTATGACTGTCAGTCTGGTTTGTAGTGAACAACTATCGGCTCGACTCGATTCGACCCTCTCTCTTGAGAGGCGTAGTATACAGAGTGTTAAGAAGAGTTCATTCTGTAGTTATAGGTAAGGACCCATGACAATAAAAAACCTTTTCTGCTCGGCATTATCATGGCTAATGTTAAACTCTACGTCATCTTAGCCTCAGGTTTTCCACTGACTTAAAGTGGAACGACTACATCGAATCAATTGCTGCATCTAATGAAAAAAAAAAACAAAAAAACGTTGGTTCACCGTGACATCAGAAGCCATCTTGCACATTTATAAATCTACCGTTTTCCCGTGCATTGAATACTGTTGCCATATCTGGCCTGGTGTTCCTGCTGTACATCTCGAGATTCTTTACAAAATCGAAAGATGGATCTGTAATAAAATAGATCCTGACCTGGCATCTCGACTTCAGTCACTTTCTAACCGACGTAACGGTATCTTTTCAACAAATATTTTCATGGCAACTACTGTGATGAGTTTTTTTTTTCCCCTGGTGATCCGATTAGATGAATTTAAGCGTGCAAAAAGATTGGCAGCTAGGTTTCATTGTTTTATTGTTGAACTAGCTAAATGCAACGACCACGTCTCTAACAGTTTCTTTTCTCGCACTTCCCGCCCGTGGAACACCTTTCCGTTTATTTGCTTCTCTGATAACTACAATCTTCAAAATTTTAAATGCGACGTCAATTGCCATCTGCTGTTTTCTTCCTCAATCCTTTCTATTCTCAGTCTCCCCATTCCCTTTCATTTTCACTCCCAGTAACCCCATGCATTCTAGTGGCATTGTCGCCTTGCTTGGGATGAAATGATTAAAAAAATGGGGTACTTCAAACTTATTCTTAACTGCCACAGGGATACATTTTGTATAAATCAGCTATGAATAAAGTCTACTCAGAAATCGATCAATTCCAGTAGTTTGATCAATACGTAGACCGTAAAACAAGTTTTAGCCATTTTGTATTGGAATTAATATATGAGAAACAACCGTTTGTTCCGCTGTGTTTTAGACCCGTTCAGCCACGGAGATCTTCAGAGCCCAACAATGTTCTATTTACCCTTTCAAGGATCAAGGTGATTTGTATACCTTAACAAGGTAAATATAATCTTGCTGGGATGTAGCTCTCTCTGTGACTGAGCTGTCTCACTCTCTCTCTCTCTCTCTCTCTCTCTCTCCCTTCACTCTCTCTTTTTCTCTCTCTCAATATATATATATATATATATATATATATAGCTTTCCCTGACGATCTTTCTCTTTCTCTCTCTCAATATATATATCAGCTTTCCCTGACGATCCGCTTAGGTGAAACCTGTGTAGGTTTGTCTGGCTCACTAGGTTTATCTAGGACTGCTCTATGGTTGTATTGAGCTCTTTTGTTAGTTGTTTACTCGTGTCGAGGTTTTTTCTTTGGGCTTCAAACCTGTATCTGTGCGATTTTTTTTCGACAGACTTTCATGTTTGTAGCTCTTTCTTTTTAAAACCTTTTTTTCCTTGAGATTGATTTGTTTATTGGCAAATCAAAAGTTCAAAGCTTTTTCGAAACGAGATAGTTACCTATATATATATATATATATATATATATATATATATATATATATGAGAAATTGCACATAATTAAGCTTCTAAATAATAATAATCTTTTAAACAATAAACACGAGTTAACGGTTTTTTGTAGGCATCATCAGATTTTTGGTTTGAACTATTAGCTAAAAACTAGCATACAATATAATAGCTTGTTTAATCCATAGCCCACTCATCAGATTCATGGTTTGAATAATTAACTAAAAACATGGATACAATATAACACCCTTCATAATCCATAGCCGAAATAAATAGTTTAAATACCCTAAAAAAAGATAACCCTTTATGAAGTCGTCAAAAAACAAACGTTACGACAGTTTTATTATATGCACAAATCCCTTTCAGAAAAAAAAAAAAAAAAAAAAATAATAAATAAATCTCCATAGACATGCAAACTAGACGAGGGTTAATACATCTTCCGTTTCAAATTTAGACACCCCCACCTTTTCCTGACTTGACATCTACGAAAGTAACTCTATACTGATACTTATTATTAACACCCAACACTCGCCTACCCAACTTAAACAATTCGCCCTAGCTGTTACCATGGAAATTTTGATTTCAATTATTAAAACACGTAAATTTCAGAAACACGTTATTCCAAAAAATATTTCGCTTGAAGATGGAACAGAGCTTATTTTAACTCAATTTAATTTAAATAATTATATTGAAGTTTTCGGCTCTTGTTTTGAAACATGGGACTTCTTATGTCGCGATTTGGAATCATATTTTTAAATAAATAATTATATTTATGCTCTACTTTTGTATCGAGCACTATTTTTTAAAATAATAACTAAAATACTAAGGGACTTTGGATTATTTACCTAACCAGTTCCTTCCTATTTTCTATATATTTTCACATAAAGTTATTCGAGCTTTGTTTGATCAGGCGGTCCTACGTTGCCGAGTTGGTTTAAAGCATGTCAAATTTAACGAAAGTTACCCTTGGGGACGCAGTTTCGAATCATGCCGGATTGTACATATTTTTCTAAGATTTCTCGAATATATAGGCCGGTAGATGTAAAGATTTCTCGAATATATAGGCCGGTAGATGTAAATTAATAACTATACTGTTTAATAAATAAATGAAAAATAAATAAATAAAAAAGCATCTACCCAAACATCAGTATACATTTAATAAATAATATTTAAACAAATATTTTTTTTCATCATGTCTGGAGCTAGAAATCTCAATACACATATGCAGAAAAGCACTGGACGGACGTTTCGCCCATTTTTGGAACCCATCAGCAGTGCGTATCCTCTCCTGACTCTGAAAACCGAACCCGCATCTATACGATACGCCGCAAGCATCATACCATGGAGCCAGAAGGCCACGGTGGGTCAAAGGAAACTATGTTACTATGCGCAGCTCATCCTATTTCCGGTGGTGATACTTATCCAAGTATAAATAACCCTTAGGAATGGCCCCAGGAGTAATGACTGCCTTCACAGAGCCGCTCAATCCAGAGCATCAGAAGCTGGATCTAGCATAGGTTTATATAACTGATTAATAGTTTTGGGATTTGTATGTCTAGACTAAGAATCCTCAACTCGCACACATACAGAAAAGCACTGGACGGCTTTATATATATATATATATATATGAAGACGATCCGTTTACGTATAATGGTATAATGATAATAAATGACTTCGTGAATGTTAGTCAATGCTAATTAGTTTACTTCACACTACGATATTTATGAGGAGCAAGCGTTAGGTTTTATCAAATATGGAAAGTATTTTGCTTGTCCACAATTATTTGCTTCACCCAAATTAGACAAAACCAAGACTATGTAGACAAGTGTTGGAGCTGCTCATAAATTTCCCTGATGACTGATGGCTGGCACAGCCCACAATAACGTGTCACTGGATCTATACAGCAATCAGTAGACATCAGTATCTTTTCCATTTCTCTGAGTGTTTTGGACAGATCCCAAAATCTTTAAGCAATATCTGTTCAATCTGAACAGCAATTGTGCTACCAACTTTCTCCTCCCCCACTCGAACTTTCACACACTCTGTAGTAATGTGTGTGGACCTGTGGGAAAGTCAATGTCTATGACTGCTTCCCTGGACCTCTGTGTCAATGTATATATGTATTGCTTTCTGGTAACAAAGGCCACCCAACTCTTTCATAAACTTATAGTCTTTGGGTAAATATGGAATTTTTGTCTATCATCGGTGTTCTTCTGTGTACATGGTTTATTGTTTTTGGTTTCTGATATTTTATGGACCATTTAGAGAAAGGAGAGACTATCCACTTTTTCTCTTCTTTTATGGTGACGCATCTTAGAAGAGATCAGAAGTTTGGGTCAGTAGTTTGTTTACTCTTGTTGTTAACGTCGCTTGAAGAAGTTGAGCAAGTCTTCTTTGCTAACAGGCCACTTGGAAAGAAGAATAAAAGTTGTAGAGTTCAAGAAAAGCCGGATCGATACCTAATTGAAGTCACCTTATCAGAAGTGATGCAAATTTTCAAAAAGCAAAAAATACACATTTATTAATATTAAATTATTCAATGAATAGCCAAATAAATGTCCAAATGACTTGAGGATGTGCGGGTGGTGCAATGGATTTCGTCTGGGAATAAGAACTCGAAAAGCTGAGTTCGAATTCCAGTCGAGTTCGTTACATTTACTTACTGGGAAAGATATGAATCCATCTTCCTTTCATCCAGCTATGGGTTAAATAGTATGTCATGTATATGGAAAAAAATATTGTTATTCTCAAAAAATGGGGAGGTTGGGAGTGAAAGAGAATGAAAATATCTTAGAAAGGAATCGGAAACAGGAAACACTGGATAAAAATTACTCTTGTTCAAAAGAGTGGGGATTTATGTGAACTAGGCAATATGCAGACCTGTCTTAAGGCATTAATCTTCCAGTAATTTAATGGTCGGTGGGTTTTGGTAGGTGTAAAGAATCTTTGTTGTTATTATTATTAATACACAAACACGCGCGAGCGCACGCACACACACACACGCACACACATACATACATACTGTTGAAGAGTAGTTTTCACAGTGGAGGCTTGTATTTCACTAAGTCGTCCTAAATTAGGTTCGACGTACAAAACGTTAGGAACTTGAAATAAGAGTTAATGACGCAGCAATCTTGTTGTGATGGTTGATACTTCAATGTCCGACATCGACTGACTCACTCAACACCACTGAGCCCAACTGGCCACTGCTACTACTACTTATTATCTGCGGGAGAGTCTATTACAGTAGAATAGGTATTATGGTATAAAACACACACACACACACACACACACAGATATATATATATATATATATATATATATATATATATATATATATATATATATATATTTTAAAAATCAGTATCATTTGATTCCGCTACCTTGGTTTCAACCTTACTGTATCCTCAGACGATTGTTATCAAAGGATCTCTTAGCGCTTTATTTTTTTTTAAACTAATGAACACTATATTATTTTTTTTAAATCGATAAACAAACACACTGAAAGGGAGGAGGCGGGTGTGAAGAAGGAAGAGAAGAAAAGCAAGGGTATTATAAAAGTATTGATAGGGGTTTAATTGGAATGTACATTTCTTCTTTTTTTTATCCAGCCTCATATGTCCTTAAGAGGAACTTTTTAATATGTAAGCAAGGACTCGACTTCGGATTTCTGGTTCAAAAGGTTCTTTGGATCCGGAAATATCATTATTGCTAATGTTTCCTGTTGGCAGAGGTTGCAAATATTGTTGTCGTTGTTATAAGGTTTCGCCTTTATTTTTTATTTTTACACACGAGTATTGGACACTTTTTAATACCACTGTTTCCTGGTCTGACTCAACTCTGACCATTAACCTTTTATATATATATATATATATATATATATATATATATATATATATATATATATATATGCATGTATATATATACATATATACCGCCCGCGTAGATGCTTCCCTGAACACGATAATCTTAAGCCTTTCATGTCATGTTTTCCTTATCTCTCCTCCATGTTCTCGTTATCTTCACTTCCTACCACTTCCGCTTTCATTCACCTCACACATCATTTATTTTGAGTAACCCTTGACCGTTGTATGAGGTGAAATTTCTTAATTTCTGATCATTTGAGTAAACAATAACTTACATTGAATCTATCTGAAATAATTTTACTTTCATTTGTTCATTCTATTTGATGCCGCTGACTAGTTAATCAAAGGAATCTTTGTTGCGTTCAGTGTCGCCACTGGCTTCAGCCCTTCAGATTCCAACGCTATTTCATAGATTGTATCAATATTTTTCCTTATTCGTTATATTATACGAGAGGAACAGACATAGTAGCATCGATTCTAGAAGGTACTGGAAAGAAGATCTTTAGGGGGAAGCATGCCCAAGAGTTAACTTAGCGTTCCGCCACGTGCGAGTTAGCATCTCTAGGGAATCTTGGCACAGAAAGCTTGTCGATGCTTAAAAAATTTTCGGCTCTCTGGCGACTTCTTTCCTTTTTGGTCTTATAGCCAAAACTTAAACAAAAGTAATCACTGCCACAATACAACGCCCGCGAGGTATTCTGATCAATCTCTCGCCATCCTGGCCCACGCTCCGCATTCTGTACTAGGTCTGACCGAAAAGTATCGTGATTGTTGCTATGATAACGGATGGAGGGTGAAACCGCTTGACACATATAGACTTTGAACTATGTCGTGCATGCACACTAAGTTATAAAGTTCTCGCACGCTTTGGTTGTTTATAGCAGTGCTTGGAAAGAAAGTGTATAGATTGTGTTCGTCTCACCCCACAACAGACTTTTCATCGGTGACCACATCTTGTGCAGTAGTTTTGGGCCAAGCACAATATTCCTCAGGTCCAAATTCCCCAGATGTCTCCTCTTGCGATTTTTGCCTCTTTTAATTTTAAATTCCACTTAAAGGAAAAAAATCAGGACGTTGAGGAAATCCAAGAGAATTGGAGGCAGCTGTTCGCTATCCCAAATAAAGGAAATAGAAACGCCGCTGGATAAAGGGTGTGGTTTCAGAAGGGGGACTACTTCGAAGGAGATAAGATGCCGAATCGATATGTGTCAAGGTTTTCTTTTTAGAACACCAGTTCTGATACGTTTTTAACAGACCTCGTAGCATCTTGCAACCTCCTCTTTCATTCATATTACACACCTCAGGCATCATTACCTTTTTAATAGTAACACTCTATCTTCAGTGACTCTCAAGCCTTGTATTGGGTGAATTGTAACAAAAATAGCGACTCACTTGCAAACCAATGCTGTAAGAGTAGATGGACTAAATTTTAGACTGGCTCATGGCGTTAACTCTACAGCATAGAATAAAAAAATACTTACTCTATAGTACTTCTTATCCGAGTGACTAACTTTTGAAGCCCTTAGTTCACATTGGAGTATGAAATAGGGCAGGTTTATTTTTTCAGAACATCTATATTGCACTCAACGTGAAAGCGGGAGTTTGATGTGATAACTACTGATACCAAAAATTAGATTCATATCTTTTACCAATGTTTGAGCATTTAGTTTTAAAGAACGTCTAAAAGATATACAGGAATACCTAATTTCCGCTGGTTTTTGCTATAAACTGACTTCAAAATTTCACGATTTCAAGAAGAAATTCTAATAAATTGATATCTTTTGTATTAGGTACATTGAATGGAAAATATATTCAAACGAGAATTGTATTTATGAATCGACACAAACAAAATAGGCAGTTTTTTTTTACTTTATTTCTTAAGTAAAAACTATGAAAAATATTGTAAAAGATTACATTACAGGCGACTAAAATGAATAAGCAAAATAAATGAATAAGCAAAATAGGCAGTTTTATAACTTTATTTCTTAAGTAAAAACCGTGAAAAATATTGCGAAAGACTATATTACAGGCGACTAAAATGAATAAGAAAAATAAAATGAATAAGCAAAATAAATGAATAAGCAAAATAAATAATTAAGCAAAATAGGCAGTTTTTTACTGTATTTCTTAAGTAAAAACTGTGAAAAATATTGTAAACGATTACATTACAGGCGACTAAAATGAATAAGATTTATTAGATCATCTGTTGGATCATAATTAATAAAAACAAAAATAAATAAAAGTTTATATAACACCATAATACTCCTGGACACAAATTATAAGACAAAATGTTTTAAATTTGCATTGTTTATTGAAAATCAAACTAAAACTATTGCACTGTATAACATATTACATCATAAATTAGCGAAATTGTTCAGTATAAAATCCCTTTGAAGTAAATGAAGGTCTTATTTGAAAGCATAATGATTTATTAATAGTGTGTTTGTGCCTTGCATCTTGTCAATATACAATTTATAAAGCTTCAGTAAACTCTAAATTTTATAAGACTTTTATTGATTCTCGGAATGGAATTCCAACGCTAACATTTTGAACTTAATCTTTAAATTCGTTTCTTCAAAAACTATAATGATTTGGAAAGAAATATTTTCTGTCATTATTTATCATGTCAAACTGCAACTTTCAAAATCAACCTGCCCTATTTATCATGTCAAACTGCAACTTCCAAAATTAACCTGCCCTAGTGATCAGAACAGATACGCTGGCGTTTGTAAGATCCTGATGGTATATACTTTTTATGGTCAACAATTTCAGCTTTTAAAACCCCTAACAACCAAATCTATGATAAATGAGAAAGTTTTACGGAGAACAGAAACCGCGAAGATATTGTTGCTAACAATCAGAAAAAAGCTGAAAATTTGGGACACATTATGAAGAAACGAGGCAGGGAGAATTTAACACTCACAGGGTACGTAAAAAGTAAGTGGGACAAAGGAAAGTACAACCTAGTTGACAAGTTTAGATGGGGGGGTGCTAGTATTACAAATTGATCGAGGATTAAGGATTGCTGAGGTCAACAGAAGAAAGGAAGCTGTGGAGAATAATCACCGTCAACGTCCTGAAGTTGTGGGGTGGAGGAGGGACAAAGGTAGAAAAAATGAAAAAGAAGAAAGAGATATTTCATTTGCCTTTTAATTATCTTATGAGGATTTTTAATTGGATAATTAAATATAATTACTTTTTGCCACTATACAAACTTTAGAAATACCAGCCTGAATAAAAGCAGAAAGAAAGATTTGTATTTAACTGGCACAAAACGTTTCAATCGCAATGTTTTCAAGTGCTGTACTAGATTGTCGGCAAGGTCTCATCATTTTACAGTTGAAATGGCTAGATGTAACCGTAAGTTCTATGCCAACAGTTTCTTTAATCGCACTTCTAATTTGTGGAACGCTTTTCGTGCTTTTTGCTTTTCAGTCAAGTTTGATTTTCAAGAATTTAAATGCAACGTCAATCGTTTTTCTGTCTTCTTAATTCCTGCTATTTTATTGTTCTCGCTACTTAATAATGTTTTTTTTCTTTTTCTTATATTCTTTCAAACGCAGTAGCCATTCATGTCTTATTAGCTTTATTGCTTTGATTGGGGTTAAAGGATTAAAAAATGCCGAGCCGTTGATTAAGTAAAGTGAAAATAGAAAAAAAAAAAAACTTACAATCAAAATCAAAAGAAAGAGAAATTGTTAGCAACTTGCAGTAGCCGTAATATTTTCCCGGTTTTCCTGTATTGAATTTTCTGATTAGTCATCATTCCGAATTTACTGATTGAATACGTTCCTTGCGATTGTCAGGATGATAAAATACCCTTGGATATTCCATTATTTTATCGTTAAATATTCAGGGTTAACAACTTTAATGAATAATAGGAAATTTGTTTTTATTATTTTCTATTCTATTGTGGTCTATTCTCTCTTTGGATCCTGACTATCACCGAAATTATATTTCATTAAGGAAGGATAATTATCAAAAGAAACTTGAATAATATCGAAAAAGGTACGTTACATTCGTAGAACTATACAAGCCCAAAATAATGTAATTTGCCCGTTTTAAACTAATCCTGGGTATGACGATAAACTAGACCCCTGATCAGGAGACTGGAGGTTTGAGGAGTGTGGAAACATCTTTTAATTGCTGTTTTTCCCAGATCCATCCTGATTCGGGATGGAAGCACCTGTTAGGCTCCCGGTCATGAGCAAATGGTGAAAGTCAAAGCATAAAAACTCAAGGAAAGTATAAAAATACATTTTTATAGTAACAATACCAGTAACACGTTTTTATTACAAAAATGATCAACAATATATTTTTACAAAAAAAAAAAAATGTTAACAATACATTTTATCATCTACAGACCATATATCTAAAAAAAAACATATGTTTACCTGAAAGCATAAAATTATGTACAAATTAATTGTAATTGAAGACATAAAACAGCGTTCAAAATATTTAGATTTCCGTCATTAAATAACCCATAAAAGTTGATACGGCGCTAAACAAAATCAACCAACCAACTATTACAAACAATTTCTTTCGTTCTTTCTTCCGGGGTTATGTTAAAACACCATACGATCACCGAAGTTAAGTAAAGTCGAGACTTGTCAGTACCTAGATGGGTGACTGTTTGCGAATACCAGATGCTGTACGTCTAGGCGTGCCAGTGGGGTGTAATGAGTAGCGACTCAGAAGTTGAACACGGGTCTCCGAATTTCAATTTCAATCGAGTTCACTGTAATCACTTACGCGCAAATACCATTGGGTAAGTTATGAACCCGCCTTTTCTCCCCCCAACTATGCGTTAATTAGTAGGACTTGTATCAGTAAATCATTATTATCTCAAAACGCTTCTTATAATCTAAAAATATTTTCTGGCTTTAAAATAACCTGCAAGCCGTAAAAAATTCCCAAAGCAATCAATGAAACTTCTCCATTTTGTTCTTTACTACTTCCTCCTTATTTCAATTTCACTGAAACAGACGTTAAGAATCTGATAACTCTTCGTTCTTTTCCTCATTAAAACCGGCAATGTCTCTGATATAGCTTTCTTCCATCTTTTCTCAAAACCAAAATGGAGCGGCCCGTTATGTATCTGTGGCAATGACAGTGATGACGAAATTAGTAACTCATAGAAAGACAAGCAGAATTATAATATGATTTCGGATTTTAAATAACTTCTGGTATTCTGAAGGAAAATGTCGGCAAGAATAATAATTGGAAATTTGAGTTGTCTAGTAGACGAATAATGATGTTCATTCGCCACCACGTGATAGACTGATATTGCTATTTCGGATATAATTCGTTCAAGAGCGCACTTCATATTCAAGGTTGAATCAGGAAGAGACGAATGAACCAGGAAGAGAAGAATTATGAGAAAACAGACAAAACAAAGAACAAAGTTTCTGATGTCAACTCTCAACTTCTCAAGGGCTGCAGGTGTTTGTGCAAAGATAAGCGAAACCAACAAGAGGAAATAAAACTGATGTTGTTTATAAAAAGGGGATTGTTAAAAAGATAAAAAAAAAAAAGCTTAACTGATTTCAAAATGGCTGACGTGAAAATTTTCAAACGTCGGCTTTCGGATATTAAGATTTGAGTTCATGTTAACGCTAGAATTTGAATGAGAATTATGATTCAAATCAAAGTCAGTGATAAAAATGAGGTTAATTCGAGGTTAGACGTAACGATTATGGTTAGGGTTAGACGTACAGTTATGATTCTAGATCGATTTAAGTTTGGGGTTGGGCTATTTCGAGGTTAAACGTAAATATTATGGTTAGGGTTAGGCGTAAAGTTATGATTCTAGACAGTTTTAGGTTTGGGTTGGGTTAATTGAAGGTTAGACGTAACGATTATGGCTTGGTGTAGGCGTAAAGTTATGATTCAAGATAGTTTTAGGGTTGGGTTTGGTCAATTCGAGGTTAGACGTAACGCTTATGGTTAAGGTTAGACGTACAGTTATGATTCTAGATAGCAAATAAAAACTTTATTGAAACAAAACAAGTTCAGTTGACTATTGATGACAATTCCAGAACAACGTAACTATAAACAATTTTTTTCTATCCTCTTCTAGCCGCAATGATGGAGAAATCATTACCTCGAACTATGGCCAGTGAGACACGCTGCAAGAGCCACTCCGTTTCGCGAGGCTCATCCCTTAATCGAGACGCACTCGCGCCAATCCTCCGAAGGAACGCCATCGAACGAGGGCCAATAACCCCTGAAGTCTCCACTGCCACAGGAGTAAAAAAAATCTATCAGCAAGAGAAGAATATTTAACTATTTTTTCATCTCTGCGTCCCGGGCGACGGATTCTGGGTCAGCCGCGGACCTGATCAAATTATCGGCCGAAAATGTATCCGCACAGGTCGCATCCCAAATCACCGACTTCCCCATTTTAAAAGGGAAAATAGTAATGCCATCCGGCCGCTTTCCATCACCGCGGTCGAGGCCTACGGGTTCGATTTGGGAAGGGAACCCAGCTGCATCAACACCTCTTTTGATGATGTCGTTAATGGCTGCATGCCGTGGAAAGCGGCTGGCACTACGACGACAGGAGAGAGGATGCAAACCAAACTCATCGATGGAGGCTCCACATCTGCATTTGTGACGCTCACCTAATTTGAGTCCAAGACTGATCCCGACTCCGACTCGAAAGGTACCGGTAGATGAAGAGGGCACTGCGTTGAGCCAGGCGCCACTACTCGGTTGTAAAGCAGATAGTAGACAGGCGAGGCGATGCTGATCCAAAGAGAGCCTGAAATTAGTAAAATTGGCCTCACATTTTATTTTATCCCAGCTTTTTTGCTTTGATGTGTCTAGTGGGATAGAAAGTAATTCTTGGGCCCAGACGCTGCAAGCTGTTCGAAAGAACTACCCGAGAAACACTGAGACGATTCACCGAGTATCTCATCAATTAATTCGTGACTGGACGAAAGTGAAGAAAGGTATGCTGGAAGGGTCTAATCTACCGCTGATCAAAGGCCCAGGCCTCTGAAACTCAAAGGGAGCTTTGTCTGCTTCCAGCCTGTGTCGTCGAAATTGACGTTGCAAATTAGCTCCGCACATGTGATATCTATCTCATTTAAGAAATCTTGTTCGAGGTAGCAACGGTCACTTCGGAGAGTATAGAGGAAACTCGGTAGCGAAAAACTGTTCTTCAAGAGGAAGAGGGCTGGGTATGCATCAATTAGTTGCAATTTCTCAGTCACTCTTGTTAGAATGATATGCTTAGTATCCAAACACTCTCGTATGGCCATTGGAAAGACTGGATAACCAAGAATATGTAATTCCTCCTTAGGTGTTATTTTTATATCCTCGAGGATGAGTCTGATATCCCGGATAGCACTCTCAAAATCATCTGCAGTATAATTCAACTTTATTATCTCTGATTTGGACGAGTTAATCTCAAGTCCAAGCAGAGATAAAGCAGGAATAACTCGTCGGAGGTCAGCAGCTACGGCCTCGATGGATTTTCCCAACGTTGCATCATCAAGATATCATATATTGAAAGGAGAGACGATGGAACGAGCTACTTCGTCGAAAGCCATCGCAAATAGTAGCGGACCAAGTGGATCAACTTGCTGGATTCCAGTAGCAGAAGAGATAATATTATCGGAGCCGATCAACATACTTGGATGACTATACGAAAGATGAGCCAGTTTAAATATGGAAGGAGTCCGTTGATGGCAAACTTCCAGGGCATGATCCCTTCTGATGCTATTGAAAGCGTTTTTCATATCCAATTGTAATAAGATACGTGGGACGCAGGTGATGTATTCTCGAAAAATGATCTTGTGGCATGAACCGCGGCTTCACATCCTCCCTGTATGCCTACCCCGAGCTGGACAGGTCGCAATTTATGTCCTATCTCCTTCACAACAACTCTACAAGCAATTTTTTCCGCGAGGCGACGAAAAATGTTACCAACAGCGACAGGGCGGATACCCCCGTCTTTTTTTTTTAAGCCGTCAAGTTGGCTGAAAATAATAAGTCGCGAGCATGTTGAGGTATCTCAGATCGGAGAAGGCTATTAACAAGAGCTGTTATGGATGTTTTTCAAATGTTCACCAGCTTCGGCAGCGTGGCCGAAATTAAGTCCTTGATATGGACCAGATCGAAGGCCGTCCACACCTCCACTACTGCTTCCCGAGAAAGACTTCAGAGCGGCAACCATTGCTTCCTTTGAGATTTCAATATTTGAATCATTGTTTTCCATCTGAACAAATCTGACATCTGATGGTGGCGCAGGATGTTTCCGACGGAGAGCTGTGAGAACTTCTGGTGTAGTAGCTAGTATAGTATCGGATGAGGCCAATACTCTAACTGCAGCTGAGACATCACCCTCGATCAACTTAGCATTGACGAGGACACGGAGTCTCTTAAAATCGTCGACTGTAGATGAAGGATGAAATCTATTAGGATTAGAAAGATTTGGTGGCATTTATTTTAGACAAATTGAATAAAGAAATGTTATTTTTCATAAGAGATGATGTAGGGTCCTTATTGTAAGGAATGCCGAGCACAAGTGTTGCGAAAGAGAAAAGGTGATCCCAGTCAAGTGAGCTGTTCAAGGTAAGTGCCTGGTCTATGGAAGTAGCCAAGGCATCGGCTGCCGGGATTCTGACAGATTTAAGGATTTTTAAAGGCACCTTCCGGAATTGCCTAAGGAATGAAGTTGCCCTCAAAACTGACATCTCTTTGGGTCGGTTCATTATGTTGATGAATCACACTATCTTGTAGAGCCGAGAGAGACAGACAATGTGAACAACTCCAAACAACCAGAGACGCTGAAGCATTTCTAGTCAATCCCACGCAAGATAAATGAAAAAACCCTTGACAATTTGAACAAATTCTTATACTTTTACGCTTATTAATGCTGCCACAATAAAAGCAACGATCACATTCCAGCAAAAAAGAGGGGAGAGACATTAATCTTCCCTCCTAATTCCTAAAATTAATAAACGTTTTTCTGTTAATTCTTGTAATTTCCGTTTGCCATTAATTTCATTTTTTCCTTTAAAATCAAATCTTCGAAAAAAAAACTGTCTTGAATTACAATTCCTTTACAATAATGTTCAAAGTGTTCAGCTATTAATTATTAATTTAATAATGATAATTTCATTTACTATTCAAATTCGTTGGGCTAATTCTAGGTTAGACCTAACGATTGTGGTTTGGGTTAATTGTACAGTCATGATTCTAGATAGATTTAGGTTTGGGGTTGTGCTACTTTGAGGTTAGACCTAACGATTATGGTTTGGATTAATCGTACAGTCATGATTCTAGATAGTTTTATGTTTGGGGTTGGTCTAATTTGAGGTTAGACCTAACGATTATGGTTTGGGTTAATCGTACAGTCATGATTCGATATAGTTTTAGGTTTGGGGTTGGGCTAATTTGTGGTTAGACCTATCGATTATGGTTTGGATTAATCGTACAGTCATGATTCTAGATAGTTTTAGGTTTGGGGTTGGGCTAATTTGAGGTTAGACCTAACGATTATGGATTGGGTTAATCGTACAGTCATGATTCGATATAATTTTAGGTTTGGGGTTGGGCTAATTTGAGGTTAGTCCTAACGATTATGGTTTGGGTTAATCGTACAGTCATGATTCTATATAGTTTTAGGTTTGGTGTTGGCTAATCTGAGGTTAGACCTAACGATTATGGTTTGGGTCAATCGTACAGTCATGATTCTATATAGTTTTAGGTTTGGAATTGGGATAATTTGAGGTTAGACCTAACGATTATGGTTTTGGTTAATCGTACAGTCATGATTCTATATAGTTTTGGGTTTGGGGTTGGGCTAATTTGAGGTTAGACCTAACGATTATGGTTTGTGGTTAATCGTACAGTCATGATTCTGGATAGTTTTAGGTTTGGTGTTGGGCTAAGTTGGGCTCAGACGTAACGATTATGGTTATGTTTAGGCCTGCAGTTATGATTCTAGTTAAATTTAAGGGTTGGGGTTGGGCTAATTCCAGTTTAGACTTAATGATTATGGGTTGGGTTAGGTGTAGAGTTATGATTTTAGATAGGTTTATGGTTGGGGTTGGGCTAATTCGCGGTTAGAGTTATGGGCTAATAAGTGGTTTGACTTAACGATTATGGTTTGGGTTAGGCGTACCGTTATGATTTTTGATAGTTTTAGGTTTGGGTTGTGATAATTCAAGGTTAGACCTAACGATTATGGTTACGTTTAGACGTGCATTTATGATTCTAGATACATTTAATGTTTGGGGTTGGGCTAATTCAAGGTTAGACTTAACTATTATGCTTTGGGTTAGGCATTCAGTTATGATTCTTGATAGATTTATGTTTGAGGTTGGGCCAATTCGAGGTTAGACTTAACGATTATGGTTTGCGTTAGTCGTACACTGTTGATTCTAGATTGTTTTATGGTTGGTGTTGCGCTAATTGGAGGTTAGACTTAACGATTATAGTTTGGGTTACGCGAACAGTTATGATCGTAAATAGTTTTGGGTTTCGGGTTGGGCTAATTCAAATTTAAACTTAAGAATTATGGTTTCGGTTAGGCGTACAGTTATGACTCAAGTTAGTTTTAGGGTAGGGTTTGTGCTAAGTCGAGGTTAGACTTAACGATTATTGTTTGGGTTAGACGTACAGTTACCATTCTAGATACTTTTAGGTTTGGCGTTTGGCTAACGATTATGGTTACGATTAGGCGTACAGTTATGATTCTTGATAGATTTAGGTTTGGGGTTGGCCTAATTCAAGCTTAAACGAAAAGATTATTGTTCGGGTTAGACGTACATTTATGATTCTAGACGGTTTCAGGCTTGGGGTTGGGTTAATTCGAGGTTAGACCTAACGATTATGGTTTGTGTTGGGCGTACAGTTCTGATTATAGATAGTTTTAGGTTTGGGGAGGAGCTAATGCAAGGTGAGACGTAACGATTATAGTTTGGGTTAGGCGTAGTGTTATGATATAGATAGATTTAGGGTTAGGATTGGGCTAATTCGAGGTTCGACTTAATGATTATGGTTTGGGTTCGGCGTACAGTTATGATTCTAGATAGTTTTATGGTTGGTGTTGCGCTAATTCGAGGTTCGACTTAACGATTATCGTTTGGATTAAGCGCTCAGTTATGATTCTAGATAGATCTAGGGTGGGGGTTGAGCTAATTCGAGTTGCTGGATTAACTGCATTGACAAGGAAGGAGAATGTTGAAAACTAAATTTTTTGCTGTCACTTGAATGCTTTTCTTCATCAGGATACGAAAAATACTTCAAACATTATTTCATTGCATACAAGTGTTTGAAATCGACGCACCATTTAAAAAATTAAACTGTGTGCATTTCATAAATATATATATATATATATATATATATATATATATATATATATATATATATATACATTTGTGTGTGTATTTCTAAAAACGAATGTTTTAGAAAATTAATGGATATATTTTTATCTGACATTTTTATCCACTATCATAAGGTTTGAATTAAAAAATGTCGGATTAAAAATAAATCCATTATTTACAAATAGATATGTCGACACACGTAATACACATTGTTTAATAAAATTGATTTTTAAAATTGTTTAATAAAATTGTTTAATAAATGAGGCTTCTTTTTCAAATACAATGTATCTATTATAATAATTTTTGAAGCCATACAGACGTATACACACACGCACATACACACACATATATATATTGAAAGTAACAGGCACGTGCATATTTTATTTGATAAATTTCTTAGGTTAAAAGATAGAGCGAGAGAGAAAGAGAAATATCTGAAAAACTTAGATAGATAGATAGATAGATAGATAGATAGATAGATAGATAGATAGATAGATAGATAGATAGATAGATCTGAAAATCCTGGGACAGATAGATCTGAAAAAACTGCGATGGATAAATGGAGCGGGAGAGTGAGCGGGGAGAGAGAGATCCGAAAAACAGATTAAGAGAAAAGAGATATTTGAAAAGACTGGGATAGATAGATAGATAGATAGATAGATAGATAGATAGATAGATAGATAGATAGCAGTGAGGATGAGAAAGAAAGACAGGTAGGAGAAAAACATTGACACAGATAGGTATTAGTGTTATTAGAATTCTCTTTCTAAAACTCAAACAAAACAAAACCACGGACTTTAATTTGAATGGTGGAATCTCTACAGTTGGTGAATGAGAATTATATATGCAAAAACAGAAACTTCTCTGAAAGAATATGTCCAAATCATGTACAACTTTGCTTCTCGACAAACATGATTATTCCACTTGCTTTTCTTTCTTTCTTTTTAATGCATGATTTCTCAATTGACGCTTCAAGAAAAAGAAACGAAGATGCCATCGCTCACGTCAAGAAAAGCCTGGAAATTATATACAGAAAACGAAGGAGAAAGCAAGAATAAAACCTATCAAATAAAATTCAAAATAACTACAGGAATTGAAGCGAATTCACGGGATCAGAAGCGAATTTTCTAAAAAATAAAGAATGGAATAAAAACCACAAAAATTGTTTAATAATAAAAATAATAAAGATAAAACAATCTCAGTAAGATTTTAAAAATTATTTAAAAAAAACTATTTAAAAAATTCGAAAGGCAATAAAAAAAATGCCGATACGAAAGAAAAAAAATCGGTTATCCACGACGGCCTGCAAGAAATCAAGCAACCGGTTGGCCAAATAAAAGTTGTTGTCACTTTGAAAAGTCAAAAGTTAACAACTTTGGTTTCGCTCCAGGCCGTCGTTTTGCCTCTGTTCGACCAGATGGAAAAGATTCGAACGGTGAATCGTTCTTTATAATTTTCTCTGGTATGTATAATCTATGGCCGGCCATTATGCGAAAAGATAGAGTTAGATAGTTGACATGTGGGTGGGACAGAAAGTTGCTGATGGCTTTGAGGGGACGAATTGTCAATTGTGTCGGCGTTTTTGTAAGAATGGTGGATCTGGGAAGGAATGGTAGCTGGACAAGGGTAGAGGGCTTAACCTGTCAGTTTAGCTTACGATCAGCATGCCGAGCAGAAAGATAGCAACGACAATGGCTGAAAGGTAAAATTGTGTCTTGTGTTCTTCGCAGAACACCGTGTTTGTTGTTTTATTTTGAGAAGACTTTCTTCTTTGAGGCGAATTGTTTGCAAAATAATGTTTTGGAAGAAGCAGACAGGTCGGGATAGATGACGGAAAAGAAAAAGGAAAAATGTTAGAGAATGAGAGAAAGAGAGGGAGAGGGAGAAGAGAGAGAGTGTGAGAGGAGGAGGAAAAGAAAAACAGAAGAATGGGATAGAATAAGAGAGGGAAAAGATTATGTGAGAATGAAAACGAAAAATGGAAAAATTAGAAACATATGCACACACACACACACACACACACACACACACAGCTAGAGAAGCTGAAGAATAGAGAGACAGAGAAATAGAGAGAAGAAGAGGGACTAGAAAAGAGAGAGATTATTTAAAAAAGAGGAGGAATATATCCAGACATAAAAGAGCGGCTTTTAAGAAATATCAGAAAGAAGAAAGATAAAAAGTGATTATGATTTTAAAACGGGTTAAAATGGAAGAAGAGATGAGAACGCAGAGATGAGAAGAAAAAGAAAGAAAAAGAATGAAAAAAAAGGTAAAGGGGAAGCTGAAAAAAAGATGTAAGAAAAACGATGTCGAAGCAAAAGAAAGAAAGAAAGAAAGAAAGAAAGAAAGAAAGGTAAAGGAGAAGCTGAGAAAAGATGTAAGAAAACGATTTTGAAGCAAAACAAAGAAAGAATGGAAGAAAGGTTATAAGGAAGCTGAGAAAAGATGTAAGAAAAGGTGATGTCGAAGCAAAAGAAAGAAAGAAAGAAAGAAAGAAAAGAAAAAAAGAATGGAAGAAAGGTAAAGGGGAAGAAGAGAAAAGATGTAAGGAAAACGATGTCGAAGCAAAAGAAAGAAAGAAAGAAAGAAAGAAAGAAAGAAAGAAAGAAATAAATCAGAAAATATATATAAGAAAATTGTCGAAGTGAAAGAAGAACCCAAAAGTACTTTAAACAGTACAACATGAAAATACCAGAATAAAAATAAAAGAAAGGAAAATGTAAATAAAAAAAGAAAAGTTCTAGGAAGAAACGCAAAACAAAGATGCAAACGAACATTTTTAAAAAATGGGGGAAAAGCAAATGAAAATTCAGAAAAGAAGAAAGAATAAAAGATAAGAAAGAAAAAAAGAGGGAACAAGCCCCACCCACCAAAAAAAAAAAGAAAAAGAAAAAAAGAAACGAGATGCCAAGAGTGTGAAAATAGACGAAAGTAAACGAAAGAAAGAAAAAACTTCGAAAAGCATCAGAAAACAAGAAAGAATTTGCTTCCTGACAAAATAAGATACTCAAGAAAAACAAAAACAACAAAAAAAAAAAAAAAAAGGCGTATAGCCCGCAGTTTTCCTCCATTTTATTCGAATGATTCACTAATATCCTGAATCAAAGGACTGGAAAGTCAAGATAATAACAAATGGTTGCCTTTGGCCACAGCTGAAGATGGGGACAAATGCAAGAAGAAAAGAAATCCTATAATTAAAACAAATAAATCCAAACCCAAATGTCTTAAATTAAGTCAATAACATTCTTGTCTTCTCTTCCCACCCAAACATAAATTTCATTTTATGATCCAAATCTTCGAAATGTCACATTATCTACACTAATGACCGATAGGTCAACGGCATCAAATAACATAATTACACAAACAAAACAACGAAAATAAAATTACTTCAGTCAGATCCAATAAAAGTTATCATTATTTTCTCAAATAATCAGAAAATAATTAACTCGGGCTCAACAGATACAAGAAACCTTTATTCTTTTTCACAATTTTGTTTTAATACGAAATTTCACCTCAGCCTCGAGAGCCGGTCAAGTTAGAAAGATACTGTTAAAATGGAAATGAATGATGTATGTGCGATATGAATTAAAGAGGGGGTGAAAGAAAGCGAATATTATAAGGATTAAAAGGGTAGCTAATGAATGATCATTGTTTTAAGGTAAAGATTGTATAGTTCATGAAAGCATCCACGCCGGAGCCTTTCCATAAAGTAACAGTTCTTGGGGGAAAACTGAGTTGAACACTTTTCTTATATTTGGAATACGGGGGAAGTAAGTGTGATTCGATTTCGTGGCACTAGCATAGTGTATCCTAGCTGTAAATGTCTGAATTGGTGGAACTGAAGAATTGGGCTCATCTGAACATTTGCCATGGAAATAGCGATAGTACAGTGATAAGCCAGCAATGTGATATATGCGCGAAAACGGAAAATATGATTTCCTCTGCAAGATGATTTAAACCATTTTCAACTTTGACAAGGCTGGAAAGTGGAGACTGAGAAACACCAGCTCAAATATGACAGCAGGTGAAGAAGAGACTTGACACCACAGAAATGTCGCTCTACAGAAGAATGATTAGAATACCATGGACCGAATATGTGAGCAACGACGAAGTTTTATTGAAAATGCAAACAAAAAGGGAACTTATAGTTAACATCAGGAATGGAAAGCTGAAATTTCTAAGGCACATAATGAGGAAAGAGGGCTTTGATCTTTTTTTACAGTAAGGCTCACCCTGTACAAGGCTCAGTGGCCACTCGAGGTAGAGAGTTACATTAAGGGGTAGTTTATATAGACAGGAGCGGAAGATAATAATTCTAGACATGAACAGGTTAAGATTGTAGTGATCGTGGAAACATCCTTTTGGGAGTCTGTTCCATAGGGCAGTGGTTCGCAGGAAGAAGCTGTTTGAGTAGAACTTTCTTCTAGCCGATTGAATACAGAGGGAATGTGGGTGGGGTTGCTACTATGTAAGTGGCATGGCGGGTCCTAGCCGAGAAGGTATTCACAGAACAGATTGAAGAAAAGAAGGAAATTGGAAAACAACGCATAACCTTCCTAGCGCGCTTGAGTAAATCGATGGCGGCACAGGATTTAGGAGAAATAACAAAAATACAAAATTTATTAAGAGCTGCAGGAAATTGTCGTTTGTAACACATCTATTTATCATCTCTTAGTTGCGTCTCTGTCTTTGGGCAGAGTGCACTCAGGGGCGACTCCGTCAAAGGACAGAGTCGCAACTGAGGAAAATTATAATAAGAGGTGCTTAGCAATGGGGAACACCTGCCCGAGGCCGCGCCATCTCATTGCACCAGATCGAGGCGTCGGTGCTCGCAACGAGGCCAGCGCAACTGACAGTTTCGGGGGCTGCGGGCAATTTTTCTTCCCAGTCCGGGTGTACGCGCTCGGGACCCCACCTTAAAAAAAGACCTTGTATCACAACTCGTCTTAGTGGGGAGACAGAGTAAATACCTACTGTAGATAAGTATTGGAAAAAAAAGCAAGTTCGGTGAAAGATTCGCTTTTTAGAACGGTTTGTGAAATTTATCAGACAAACTACCTTTTATTTAAACTTCTATTGGGTTGAATCATAAGTAATTGCCTTTTTTAGGAACCATTTTTAATTACGAATGTACCATTTTAACAAACCATTCCTTAAATATATCGTAATAGATGACAGCCTAAATACGACAATTTTCACCGCCAAAGCAGTGGATTGATAAGGAGAAATTTTCTCAGCCGATAACAAAAACTGAGCTCCGTGGAAGAAAAGTAATGTTGTGCGTGTGGAAGGATCATTGTACTAAACGACAAAGAAAGTCACATACAGGAATAATACAGGAAAAAAAATTGGGAACTCGGTTGGTCTGTTCTATCCAATTTGTCATATTCACCTGACGTTGCACCAACCGATTATTACTTTTTCAATCGCTGCTTGATAACGAAAGATTTCTCTAAAAGATTCAAGTGTTCATCGAAACAATTTTTCACAATAAAACATACATACATCTATCTATCTATCTATCTATCTATCTAGCTGAGTGTATTCAGTATTGATCAATCTATCTATCTGAATGTATTCAGTATATCTGAGTGTAATAGTATCTATCTATCTATCTATCTATCTATCTATCTCTTTCTCTCTCTCTCTCTCTCTCTCTCTCTCTATATATATATATATATATATATATATATATATATATATGTGTGTATCTGGGTGTATTTACTATGTATGTATGTATGTATCTGAGCATATGCCATACCGATTTCAGTGTATTCAGTATCTGTCTATCTGAGTGTATTCAGTATTGATCAATCTTTCTGAATGTATTCAGTATATCTGAGTGTAGTAGTATCTATCTATCTATCTATCTATCTGGGTGTATTTAGTATGTACGTATGCATGTATCTATCTATCAATCTATCTATCTGAGCGTATGCAATATCCATTTCAGTGTATTCAGTATCTGTCTATATGAGTGTATTCAATACCTATCTATCTATCTATCTATCTATCTATCTGGGTGTATTTAGTATGTACGTATGTATCTATCTATCTATCAATCTATGTATCTGAGTGTATGCAATATCCATTTCAGTGTATTCAGTATCTGTCTATATGAGTGTATTCAATACCTATCTATCTATCTATCTATCTGGGTGTATTTAGTATGTACGTATGTATGTATCTATCTATCTATCAATCTATCTATCTGAGCGTATGCAATATCCATTTCAGTGTATTCAGTATCTGTCTATATGAGTGTATTCAATACCTATCTATCTATCTATCTATCTATCTATCTATCTATCTGGGTGTATTTAGTATGTACGTATGTATCTATCTATCTATCAATCTATCTATCTGAGCGTATGCAATATCCATTTCAGTGTATTCAGTATCTGTCTATATGAGTGTATTCAATATCTATCTATCTATCTATCTATCTATCTATCTATCTATCTATCTATCTATCTATCTGGGTGTATTTAGTATGTACGTATGTATCTATCTATCTATCAATCTATCTATCTGAGTGTATGCAATATCCATTTCAGTGTATTCAGTATCTGTCTATATGAGTGTATTCAATACCTATCTATCTATCTATCTATCTATCTATCTATCTATCTATCTATCTATCTATCTATCTATCTGGGTGTATTTAGTATGTACGTATGTATGTATCTATCTATCAATCTATCTATCTGAGCGTATGCAATATCCATTTCAGTGTATTCAGTATCTGTCTATATGAGTGTATTCAATACCTATCTATCTATCTATCTATCTATCTATCTATCTATCTGGGTGTATTTAGTATGTACGTATGTATCTATCTATCTATCTATCTATCAATCTATCTATCTGAGTGTATGCAATATCCATTTCAGTGTATTCAGTATCTGTCTATATGAGTGTATTCAATACCTATCTATCTATCTATCTATCTATCTATCTATCTATCTATCTATCTATCTATCTGGGTGTATTTAGTATGTACGTATGTATGTATCTATCTATCAATCTATCTATCTGAGCGTATGCAATATCCATTTCAGTGTATTCAGTATCTGTCTATATGAGTGTATTCAATACCTATCTATCTATCTATCTATCTATCTATCTATCTATCTATCTGGGTGTATTTAGTATGTACGTATGTATCTATCTATCTATCAATCTATCTATCTGAGCGTATGCAATATCCATTTCAGTGTATTCAGTATATGTCTATATGAGTGTATTCAATACCTATCTATCTATCTATCTATCTATCTATCTATCTATCTGGGTGTATTTAGTATGTACGTATGTATCTATCTATCTATCAATCTATCTATCTGAGTGTATGCAATATCCATTTCAGTGTATTCAGTATCTGTCTATATGAGTGTATTCAATACCTATCTATCTATCTATCTATCTATCTATCTATCTATCTATCTGGGTGTATTTAGTATGTACGTATGTATGTATCTATCTATCAATCTATCTATCTGAGCGTATGCAATATCCATTTCAGTGTATTCAGTATCTGTCTATATGAGTGTATTCAATACCTATCTATCTATCTATCTATCTATCTATCTATCTATCTATCTATCTGGGTGTATTTAGTATGTACGTATGTATCTATCTATCTATCAATCTATCTATCTGAGCGTATGCAATATCCATTTCAGTGTATTCAGTATCTGTCTATATGAGTGTATTCAATATCTATCTATCTATCTATCTATCTATCTATCTATCTATCTATCTATCTATCTATCTGGGTGTATTTAGTATGTACGTATGTATGTATCTATCTATCAATCTATCTATCTGAGCGTATGCAATATCCATTTCAGTGTATTCAGTATCTGTCTATATGAGTGTATTCAATATCTATCTATCTATCTATCTATCTATCTATCTATCTATCTATCTATCTATCTGGGTGTATTTAGTATGTACGTATGTATGTATGTATCTATCAATCTATCTATCTGAGCGTATGCAATATCCATTTCAGTGTATTCAGTATCTGTCTATATGAGTGTATTCAATACCTATCTATCTATCTAGAATACCATTAGCCCACAATGTAAATCAGGTAAAAAGTCCTTACTTTCGTCATTGACGCCCCTGCTGTTGTTCACGTCACTAAAGTCAGTTACAATAAAAACAAAAAATGATGGTCAATATGCTATCATCTTATTCGGTGGAGCGGGGGGGCGTTGGCTAACATTCTTCACTGAAAGTTGCATCATTATTGTCCGTGTAAAGTGGGCCGTATCATAGTAAGAACTCGATTTTCACAACGATAATACTATCCTGCTAGCCCCCAATGTCATTTGTTAATCTATTTGGTTGTTTGACACACATTTTGTGAACAGTCTGCACAAATGTATGAGAAATTAGTTTGATATTAAATACATTTACAAAACTAAGAAACTCTCGATTCACATTTCGTGAGACGATTATAACAAATGGCAGAACTCACATCCTATGTACATACAGGCACCTAGATCCCCCTACGTTAGTTTACATTGTGCTGATGATTGAGCACTGACATCGGTAAAGTGTGGGAGGTTGCAATCCAACTGCCTCATTTGGTAATATATAACACTATGTATCTATCACATGGTAGAGAATGAACATATTTATTCGATTAGACAATCCAAACTTTCAATTATTATTCTTGTCGACATCTTTTCATGATCTGCTTCAAAAACCTAGAAGTTATTTCAAATGCGAAATCATATTATAATTCTGCTTGAGTTACTAATTTCGTCATCACTGTCATTGCCACAGATACATAACGGGCCGCTCCATTTTGGTTGTGAGAAAAGATGGAAGAAAACTATATCAGAGACATTGCCGGTTTTATTGGTGAAAAGAAAAAAAAAGTTATCAGGATCATAACGTCTGTTTCAGTGAAATTGAAATAAGGAGGAAGTAGTAAAGAACAAAATGGAGAAGTTTCATTGATTGCTTTGGGAATTTTTTACGGTTTGCAGGTTATTTTAAAGCCAGAAAATATTTTTAGATTATAAGAAGCGTTTTGAGATAATAATGATTCACTGATACAATTCCTACTAATTAACCCATAGTTGGGGGAGAAAAGGTGAATTCTTACCTTTCCCAAAGGTATTTGCGCGTAAGTGAATATAGTGAACTCGACTGAAATTGAAATTCAGAGACCCGAGTTCAAATTCCGACCCGTTACCCATTACACCAGCAACAGATCTAGACTTACAGCACCTGTTATTCGCAGGCGGTCACCTATCTAGGTACTGACAAGGATTGATGTTGCTTAATTTCGGTGATTGTGTGGTACTTTTGTAGCAAATGAGTTTCACTATTAAATATAATTCGTTTGAAACGTTTTTCCCCTTACTCACTGTTTTGAATTACTATTTTGTACCATTCATATAAAAAAAATACCAAAATCTATTCATGGTTATTTGAAAAATAATGTTTGTTTTGTATTTTCAGGTCACATAAAATCATCCGGTGAGGTGCAGGCAGCTCGCGAGGCAGTGCTTACCCACCCCTAATCTAATAAAAGCATTTCGAATTTACGAGGAGAAGATAAAATTAATAAAATTGCCAGATATTAAGATGTAGCACATGTGTGAAACGCTATTCTTTCTTTACCATCTGCCAATATTTCCGAGATATGCTGTTGTAACTATTTACACTATTTACATTGTTCGAACTCCTCTCCTCATCTTTATTGCCATATTCACGACTTTTCGGACGTTGTACGCTGCAGCCTTCTTCAGGATCTGTCTATGTTTCTAAGATGTGGTATTTAACTACTTACATTGTTCGGACTATTATCCTCATCCTTACTGCCATATTCATAACGTTTCGGCTGTTGTACGCTGCGGACTTCTTCGGGATCTGTCTATATTTCTAAGATGTGATATTGTAACTATTTACACTATTTACATTGTTCGGACGGTTATCCTCATCCTTATTCACGAGCTTGTATAAAAGCCCCTAATGCAAAACTCTGTCAAAAGCCTCCAAGATATCTAGAGTCACAACACGAGCTTCGCAATTCTTATCTAGGGCTTAATAGATAAATTCAGTGATGGCCGTTAACACAATGGCATTAGACGTGGCAAAACGGAAGCCATATTGATTATCCGAAAAGGAGGCTGTGCGAAGTAAGATGCTTAACCAGTTAGGCATTGATTAGGGCCTCGAGTACTTTGCCGAAAAGAGGTAAAAGACTAAAACTACGGTAATTGTGGTTGATGTACTGCTAAACAAAATCAACCAAGCAACCAACATGAAAGAACTCATTCATGACATTAGTCCATATAATATCCTATAATTTCTTAAAGAAATCAGACTGTGCTCCAAAATATAACTACAACAATACCACAACATAAAACACACGCCTCTAGTAATGATGTCCATAGAAACATGTATATGTACAAAAGCTGAGTATCATCTACCATGTATTCAATTGTGAAAGCAGAATAACCTATATCATAAAACACACACATATCACCGCCTCTAGTAATGTCCATACAAACATGTATATATACAAAAGCTGTGTATCATCTACCATGTATTCAATTGTGAAAGTAGAATAAGATATCGCAGATTTTTATTACTTCAAAGTTCCCAAGAAAATTAAATTTCGACATTAAATAACCCATAAGGATGCCGTTAAACAAACAAATCAAATCAAAACTCCCAAGAAAATTAAATTTCCGCATTAAATGACCCATGAAGGCGCTGATATGCCGTTAAACAAATCAAATCAAATTAAATTCAATCAGAATCAAGAATCCTCCCTACCATCTGTATTATGTAAACCATTCCTAAATGTCTTATTATATTTAGAGAGGACGACATTAAAATAAATACCATGTGAATGATGAGACTATGTAGAAATGCTTAGAGACGACGCGTTTCGTAGACGTAGGGTGTGTTTGAAAAGACGTACAGAAATACCTAATTATTTACACTACTAACATTGTTCGGACTGTTGTCCTCATGTTTGTTACCATATTGTTGTGGTAGGATCCACCTAATTTGCATAGTGGAGTACCGACGATATAAATATGGTTGGTACCGGGAAGACGAGGGGAGGAATCAACAGACTCTGCCCGACTGCGACTAAGTCAACACATTCTCCAGGAACGGTCTTCCCAAGAATATACAAAAGACTATATGTAAATATTATGTACACTTTCTTGTTTCAATACATTTTGTTCTAAGTACATTTTGTGTTGTATTATTATTCCATGCATTAGTCAAGTTTCAACACATATTCACCACGTTTCGGCCGCTATACGCTTCGACCTTCTTCGGGTGATTGGAATTTCGAACTGAACCCTTTATTTCGTCCACCTGTGGTAGATTTTTCTAATTCTATGAGTCATGTCTCTTCAAGATGTCTCAGTTATCTCACTTTGAGTCAACACTCCAAGTTTTTTGTACGCCACTGCAGTAGCCAGGTATTGAACTCCCAAGTGTTTGGGTCAAGTCACTGGTTCCAACCAACGCTTTAACCACTGGGCCATGTGTCCTCAACTGTAATTGAGACATCCGGAAGAGGCATGGCACGTGGAACTAGAACAAGTTACCCCGGTGGACAAAATAAAAGGTTCGGTTCGAAATTCCAAATACCTGAAGATTACCGGAGCGTACAAAGGCTGAAACGTCGTAAATATGGCAACAAAGTTGAGGACAACCGTCCGGACAATGTCAATAGTGTAAATAATTACAATGCCTCATCTCAAAAATAGAGACAGATAGAAATATCTAATTTCCACAGGTTTTTGCATACAAACTGACTTCAAAATTTTATTATTTCAAGAATAGATCCAAATAAAGTTGATATCTTTTGTATTCAGTCAGTTTTGTTCTATGCGCGATACACCCTTAGGCGATCATGTGTCTTTCGATACATGGCTGACGAGGCAGATTTTCTTCCTGCAGTAGGTTGCCATTTCTTTCTGCGGTAGACCAGTAGCCATTCAAAGCTGTAGAACCTGGTCTGTCTTGCTATTTACCCATAGTTGAGGGCGGGCGAGAAAAGGATTCATACCTTTCCAAAGGTATTAGCACGTAAGTTAATGTGATGGATTTGACTGGAATTCGAACTCGGTTCTCTGATTCCTTAATCCGAGCCTCTATCTATTACACCACCGGATTCAAACCAGAATTCTAATCAGGATTCACCACAAGCAAAATATTCATTTTTTACTGTATTCGATAAACTGTATTAAAAATATTGTAAAAGATTATAGAAAAGGCTATTCAATGAAGAAGATTTGTTAGATCATTTGTTAGGTCATACTTAATATAAATAAAAAATAGATAAAAGTCTCTAGTACTACTGGGTACAAATTATAAGACAGAATGTTTTACATTTGCATTGTTTATTGAAAATCTGATATAATGGAATATGCATACACCTGTGTTCCCCCTCACTGGAATATGATTGGCTGGTGTCCGTCATAAATACCGACGGACGTGTAGGTGAGTCAAGAGCCTTAGTCTGAGATCTAAGTCTATAACGACGCCCATTGTACTACACCATTGATCTACACTTCTTACCTGCGACTATGACGCGTACCAGTCGATTACTGCTACCATATTCTACATAGTTATAGTAGCCAAAAACCACATAGCTACTTCGTTCAAATATATTCCTTTCCGGGACAAATCAAAATCACATTAAAACTACAACGCTGTATAACATTACATTATAATATAATTAAATTGTTCAGTATGATTTGCCTTTGATGTAAATGATGGCCTCATTTGATGGCACAATGATTTAATAATATTATCTTTGTGCCATGCATCTTGTCCATATACAATTTTTAAAGCTTCAGTAAATTATAAATTTTATAAGGCTGTGTTATAAGTCTTTCACTGAGTGAAATGCTAACGCTACGATTTTAACCTAAACTTATTCTTTAAACTTGTTTCCTCAAAAAAACGGTGATGATCTGGAAAAAATATTTTATGTCATTATTTATAATGTGAAACCCCAACTTTCAAATAAAGTGTAATACCACGGTTCATAAATCAACCTGCCCTAACGTATACTCATATAAACACAATTACATAATTACGACTGCACACAAGCACATATTCTTGCAGACACACGCATTTATGCAACTAACACACACACGCATGCGCACACAGATTCTTACAATATTCGAGACTACGTCTACTCAAACTTAAGAACCATAAAATGCAATTTGTTTTTTTTGTAAATTAATTAAGTCATTGATTAAAATTCTTGTCAAATTAATTAACTAACGTAAATTAATTAATATTAATCGTTATATATTAAATAATAATAACAACACAGTCCGTTAACGCCAAACAAAGTACGGGTCTTAACCAATGACTAGAGTTTAGTGGGTTTAAAGGTCAGCAATTATTTGCAAACAGGGTGCTCAATAGTAAAATATAGAACGTTAATAGATAAAGAAAACTTCAAAAAACTTATCTTTTTGATTTGAAGTTTATATATAAACTTAGATATACCGCTCGTCAGTGTTAGATAAATGTATTGAATTTATTAACAAATTTTGAATTTATACACATAAATTTTCATATACCGGAAGTCAATATGGAAAAAAATTGTCTGACGAAATTCTAAAGAACGAAACGCACCATTTGAAAAGTTTTACATTTTGTCATTGATTTTTCTAATATACTCTACATAAAAAAAAACACTGATTACTGACGCTAAGCAAATTCAAAATCTGTCTTATGGTAATATATATATATATATATATATATATATATATATATATATATATATATATCGTAACATCATCATCCGTCCTTGCATGAAATATTGGAATATCATAGATGGTCTGGTGCTACCGCTGTACGTCTCGAGGTCCTTGACAAAATCCAGAGGCGGATATGCAAGATGATAGGTCCTGATCTGTCATCTAGTCTACAATCGCTATTCCACAGACGTTCCGTAGTTTCCCACTGTCTCTTCTACAAATATTTTCACGGCAACTGTTCCGACGAGCTACTTTCGCTGGTTCCCGGACTTAAACCTGCTACCAGACTGGCATCTTGGTCCCACCCTTTCACTGTCAAAACGGTTAAATGTAATCGTCTCTTCTACTCAAACAGCTTCTTCTCCCGCACTTCCTATCTGTGTAATTCCCCTTAATTGCTTCCACGTTGGCTATAATCTTCAAATATTCAAGTGTAATGTCAATCGACATCTGACACTCTGAGCTTGTTCCCCGTCCTTCTCTGTATCCTTTCCTCAAACACGCCTCTTTATTCTTGGTCCCAATCCTCTGTAACCCCTTGCGTGCTAGTGGCACTTCCGCATTGCTTGGGGTGAATTGCCTTAAAAATATTTTTTAAAAACGTTATAAAGAGACAATATTTAAACTTAAATTGTTCCATTTTGTTTAGCGTCAATAATCTGCTAGATAAATCTTTTGAACTTTACTTTATCTGTTAAATACAGGGTGCGGAAGAAATACCACCCACATATACCTAGCAGAAATACCTCTCATATATTGGTAATACATTAACTAGATGAACACACCACTGGCACTAATGTCTTACTATTATGTGAGAGGTATAAGTGGCAAGTATCACTTTCCCAGCGCCATGTTTGTCTCCTTGTTCCTTTTCTATAAATACTTTCATGGTAATTGTTCGGATGAGCTCTTCCAGTTAACTTAGCTAAGGGATGTGTGCTCATTGGCCCCCTTTTAATTATGTCCCTATTTTTCTTTAGTTTAATTCCCCATCCCCTCCCTCGTTAGGTGGTCAGTGATGTCAATTCTCTGGTGGATATGGGCGCCTTTCGTTTCGGGTGTGTTTTTTCGTATTTATTGTTGTGTTTGAATTAGTGGGTGTTTGAGTGATTGCTTGTGATGAATGAATGTCTTATATTATTAAAGTCTCGCATTGATTTCGTCCAGTGAACTGATGTTTCTTCAACATTTAAGGTTTGTGGGGGGTTTATATTCCTAACATTATTTTATTTGGTTTCTTGTAAATAGTTTTGTTTTCATATTCTAAATACTCACTGGGGCTAGTTTTTAGAATTGTTGTTTTATCCCCCACTCTACAGACAATGGACTGTACATATGGAGACTGGTTAGGATTTTTATAGAGACATGAGGTATTATGGTGGATGTCGTAAGAAAGGTAAGTAAGAATGCGTTGTTTTGGTGTTAAGAATATTGTGGTATGTCTGGGTCAGTGTTTGTGGCTAGCTAAGTTTAAAGTTAAGACAGAACAAGACCGTTCTTTTCCCCATTCCTCATTTTGGCCTTGTGCCACATTTTGTATATATTTACAAATAAATACCGCTCTTCGCAATGGTACTTAGAGTTTTTGAATTTAAGCGCAGTACTAGACTGGCGTCGAGATCTCATCAATTTACAGTTAATCTGGCTGGATGTAACCGTAAATTCTATGCTATCAGTTTCTTTTCTCGCACTTCTCGCTTGTGGAACTCCCTTCTGGAGCCATGCTTTCCAGCCAGCTTTAACCTGAAAGGATTTTAAATGCAATGTCAATCGCTATCTACTCCCCCCCCCCACCGATTACACTTTCCGTTCATTATGAATGTTTCTTTTCCTAATTCTTCCGCACGCAGTAACCTTTCGTGTCTTAGTGGCTTTACTACCTTGCAGGTGATGAAACCGATTAAAAACGTATATGTATGAGGTATTTCTGCCGATGTCCGCATATTAAGTAATATAATAACATTTTTGTAGAAAGCAGACGATAATATATCTAGTCTTTATTTATTTATCGTATATATTCTTTCGAGACAGTACATTAATTCTCGTCCACATTTGTAAAACATTCGTGTGTATGTGTTGTGTTGTTGCATTCAGGTGAAAGAAAGGGCCCACCAGTTGTCTACATTGATCATCTGGAAGCCGTATGTGGCTGATGGGGAATCTTCTGTCCCTTTGAATTGTGACCATGCTTCCAGTGTTTATGACAAAGCGACCAGATTTGGCATGACAATGCGCCCAAGTGCAACGAAAGTTTTTTTACAGGGTGAATCAGCCGCTCCTCTCATAGTGTGGGGTCTGTGGTGGAAAAATACTTTCTCTTATATGTATGCTCAGCCTGTTAAATGTAACGCTTTGAAAATTGATAGGGTCGATTTCTACATGGGATGCGGAAGGTTTTTACGAGCAGATTCCCCCCACCCTCTTTCCCCACGAGTGTCAAGTCAAGAGTGGGTCATTTGATATTAAGTGGCCACTTCACACTTCTGAGGCTTCTCTTTCTCCGTCATGTTTTAAAAGAGCGAGTAACTTCTGTTATGAAGATCATAATGTTGTCTGTCGACTTGTTTACGTAAAGAACGCATCTTTTTCTCTGCTCGGGAAAATGAAACACATTCATTATCAAGAACATTCATAACCATTCATAACTCGTAATTAGGAGTGGCGTACTCGTAGTACAGATAACAAATGAAATCGGTGAATCAGGTTCGAATGTAGGTTGAAATTACTATCTTATCTGTTTTTTCTTTTCGTCCAGATGGCCTTGACATTCTCTTCTTCTCCCGCATTTGATTGATTAATTTGTGTGTTTCTTACGATTTACCAACCTTTCACAGGTTATTTAAAGCCAGAAAATATTTTTAGATTCTAAGAAATGTTTTAAAAGAATAATGATTTACTGGTACAAGTCCTACTAATTAATCTATAACTGGGTGGAGAAGAGGAGGACTCATACTTTTCCCAAGGATTTACGCATAGGTAAATAAAACAAACCCGACCGGAATTGGAACTCCGAGAAATTATCTATTACACCACCCTTACATCCAAGCTTACAGAACCTAGTATTTCTAAGCGGTCAGCCATCTAGGTATTGACCAAACTCGACGTTGCTTAACTTCGGTGATCATAGAAGAACCGTTGTTTCACCGCGATTTGGCCGTAAGCTTCTTCTTCTACAGTGTCCCATCGCCAGCTCTCATGATGAAATATCACGTTACTGGCATGGCATGATGTCTGACAAAGAAGAATGTTTTTTGTTGTTATCTTAATTTTTGAATCCTTTCACCCCAAGTAAGGCAATAAAGTCACTAAGATACAATGAGTTACTGAGTGCGAAAGTATATAAAAAAAAGAAAAATATTATTAAGGAGCGAGGAATCAAGAATACAGTAGATAAAAATAGCATTTAGATCTTTGAAGATCAAAGTTGGCTGGAAAGCGAGGAGACGGAAGAAATTCCACAGGCGAGTAGTACAAGAAAAAAAAAACGGTTAGCAAAGAATTTACGGTTACATCTAGCCTGATCAACAGTTACATGATGCCAATCTAGTACTGTGCTTAAATTCTTCAAGTCTAGGTACCATAGAGGAAAATTCCTTCAGAGCAATTACCATGAAAGTACTTATAAAAAAGGCAAACGAAAGCTGCTTTGCAGCAACATCAGACCATATATGGCAGCAATCTTCAAAGTATTGACGATTAGTTGGCTTATAGTAGGTTCCGTACAATATTAATTGGCTAAATGATTGGCTGAATTACTTCAGCCAATCACTGATCTGTTTTCCATTTATTGTGTTTCCAACTCATTTCTATTAGAGACACTGATTTATGTTCTGAAAGCAAGCTCGTGATGTCCTTTGATATTGTTAGTTAGTACAAAATGTTCCCCCTTCAGGGTACCTTATAAATTTGCACTGATGTTCTTTATAGAGAACAGTTATTTTCGAAGGTTTATTTTTGGAGTATATGCGTTCAGCAACCGTGGAGGTGGAGTGGGATTTAGCTTCAATAATACCATCTATGCCTAAATCTATGGGTTTTCAATGGGCACTCCCCTAGATCCTAACATTTTTCATTCGAAAAATATTGTAAGCCCCACGTGTATCTACGTTATGTTGATGAAACTTTTTCTATTTTCAATTCCATCAACGATGCTGAGGATTTTCATATCCAATTTAATTCCCTTCATCAATCCCTTCAATTCACCTTGGAAGTGGGAAACAGTTGTACTTATGTCTATACACCAACTGAATTTTTCCCTAATTCTCGTAAGATCAACTTGATTCCTATCTTAATTCATTGCGGGTTGATGATTTGTTCTTGTAATTTCGATCAAGAATTGGAAAATATTCATTGTGTTTTTTGTGACAATGGTTATCCTGTTAATGTCATCAAACGCGATCTTGAGCAGAAGATTAAACGCTTTAAAGAACCAGTAATGTTCGGTCCCGGCCTGTGTCTTGTTTATTTAAAATTATCATGGCCACGTGGGAAAAGTCAAACGCTGGCTGACAGTGTCGGCTTGTGCTACATCAGTTTTTTTCTACTGCCAGGTTGTGTGTTATTTGTGGGACTAGTTCGGTTTTTCCTTCATTTTCAAAGTAGTTGTATCATATATAAATTCAAATGTCAGTGTGAAGCTGAATATGTAGGACGAACCAATCAACGACTTGAACACGAATTAGTCAGCACGTTCCTGCCAGTATAAGACAGGGTAGCTTGAGTCTCTCTTCGACAGTAACACAGTCTGCGCATGATTCGACCATTGGCTAGCACATGCTCGACAAACCCGACTGTGCTAACAAATATGCGAACAATTCTTTCACAGTTTTGCACAGAGCCCGGTCCGTTCATCAATTAGGACTCACTGAAACTGTTACATCAACCAACTCTGTGCAAACAGAAGGAGAATTTCATTCCCGCCCTCAGTCTTTTAGGAAGTTCGTGAGTATTATTTTTCCTTTTTATACTCACTTGGAACTATTTCATTTTTTATTCGTGAATTATTTTACAAATAAACATATTTTAATCGTGTTTCAAAATTTCAATTCCCCACCATTTTTTTTTGCTGCGTGAATTTTCCATATTTTTGTTTCCGTCATTAATTGCGAACATTTTCCTTCTGACGAAGTGTTGGCTGAAAGGATTCCTTAAGGTAAAAAGGCTCTTGTATATTTTTAAAATTGTATTTATGTTCTGTGTTCTTGTTCAAGTTTATAAATATGTAATATAGGTTCTGGGGAAAAGAATTATCTAAAACGACACAGTGAACCAGCTTTCCTAGCAGCAGAATTAGCATTTGATTCAATATAATCATTCCTCTTTATGTCAGTAAAGAACATTACCTTGAGAAAGCGCAAAGAGTCACTCTCCTGGAGGTTAGCATCAGCCATACTGATGGGAGGCAGAAAGGGTTCTCCCAGATGATGAATACAGAGCAGTTTTGTTTTGGAGGCATTAAAATTAATAAGCGATTCCTTGCCCCAGTTAATAGCAGATTTTAGGTCACATTTGAGATCAGCTACCAATTTTACCTTATCGAACCGTTCAGACTTACTATTAAGACTAGAGTAAATAGCTGTGTCTTTAGCATAGATACCGAGTTTAGACTGTGTTAATAAGCATTTGGGTAAACAATTCCTTCATAGCAGTCACATCAGTCCAGCCATTTACAACAAAAAAGAACCGTTACCTCCTTAACCATAACAAGGACTATACGACTATTGTGTGTTATTTGGTCGCCTCTTTAATGCCTTTCGTAGAATTCAAAATTCACCTAGTAGTTCTCAAATATACGTATTAGTTTCAACTGAAACGTTCTCTGATCTTCCTCAAAGGTTTGTTGTTGGTCTTTAAAGTTCGCCTCACACGTTTCTACGATTCTTTTTCTTTTCACCTCTTCCAAGAAAATCACGTGATGTTTACATCCTTTTCTTAACGTGCGAAATTGGTATCGACCTTCCGCTTGATTCCTGAAATGATGCTTTTCCAATCGCAGGTGTCAGAATTTGATTATACGTATTGCCTGTTCGTTTTACGCCTCTTCACTTTGAGAAATAACCGACATTAGTACCTGTTTTTGCTAATCGAAAGAAACCCGAAGTGGATTATCGCTTTTACGAAAACGACAATAGTGACCAGCCTTTGTTTTGCAGTGAACTATTATAAAAGCATAGCATATTCCGAGAAGAGGGACAGGCGCCGCCCATCTCCTAACCCAGTAACAACACACTGTATCTTAGCATCAGGCTTATATGTGTATCTCTACAGGTATTTATTATCAAGATTATTTCGGGTATTTGTCGAACACCACAAGAAGCTATAAAATCGAAACATTAACTTAAGAACTCATCATGCATTTAACTAACCGCGTCACATTGACACTCATGTGGATGTCATGCATAGCATCAACTCGTTCAGAAATGTTTAAGCAATCAGCTACTGATTAAAAATAACATCAAATGATCCATGTGAGTCTTCAAAAGAACTGTTCTTCGTCGGATCTCATAGACAGGTGCTACAGAATCCCAAACAAAAGAAGTAACATCACTTGAAGACTTTCAACAGCTGTAACAACTATAATGAGTAGTACATGTAACACGAAGAGAAAATAATAACAATCAAGATGTTGATGTTCCACACTAGTTCAAAGAAAAGACTAGAAAGGAATTCTCCAAAAATATGAACCCTGTAGGTCTTATCAAGCCCCATTCCTCTTCAGTTTCAAAGTCTGGTGTTACAAAATTAAAAAGAACTATACCAAATAACAGAAACCACAAGACTTTCAACAGCAGCAACAACTAAAATGGATAGCATATGCAACTCGAAGAGAAAATAATGATACGATCAAGATGTTGACTGTACTGTAACCTTTCAGAACATAGGTGATCATGACTCTCGACAACTTCCTGTTCCTTGTTGCTCTAAACAACGTTTGACTCTTTACAATCCCTGTTTGTCCCCGATCGGCCATCCATTTACCCAAAGTCTGTTTTCCTTTGCTTACTTCTTCCTTCAATATATCCTGTGAGTGTTAAATTTTCCAAGCCCTCTTTTTTCAGAATCTGTCGCAGAAATTTCAACTGCCTCTTTCTGATCTTAAGCATGAGTGTCTTTCTATCTTCCATTTCCTTGTTCCTCAAATGTTCTACCCAAGGTATTCTCAGCATCTGTCGCTTCGAATTAGTTCTTCATTGAAATTTCTAAGAAATTGTCCAGCATCCATTACCATACAGGAGGGATAGATATTGCATAGCAGTTCATTACACTTTCTTTATTTGTAAAGATATTTTATTCTCTTTTAGCACTTTGCTTAGTTTCTGGAAGGTAGCTTTCTCTATTCTGATGAAGCTTCGAAACCCTGTGCCACATCTTCCGACGTTTGTTTATACACATAACCAGATGGGTCAATTTCTTCACATTCTTGATTCTGACGTCTTCAATCCGTAGCTTTCTCTTATTGACGCCTATATATGGTTTCTTACAGTTAATAGTCTTTTCTTCACGCTTTCCTTTGCTATATTGCATCGGAGATTTTGCCATCTGTGTATCCTATACTGTTAATATTATTGTCTGCCGATAATAATTCCTGATAGGTCGTACCTATCTCTGTCGATCTTCTCGCTCTATAGGTTTACTAGGTCCGTTAAGAAAACGCATACTAGTCTTAATCCTCTTTCAAGTTTTGTGTAAATGCCTAACTATCCTATCGGCATGCAAGGAACTATAATGCAATATCGCTCTTCCTTATATGGCAGTGAATGCTAGACAATATCACCGCAGATGAAGAAGAGACTTGAAGCAAAAAAAATGTGGTTCTACAGAAAGATGCTGCGGTTACTATGGAAAGCACATGATAAAGTGTTGTGGATTCCGAGATGAAATTCGGTCTCTAATGAATGACAAACGCAAGAATTAAATATAAGAAATAAAATGTATTTACGCAATCATACAAAGGGTTACTGTTAGTAAATCCGGTTAGTAGCAGTAACATATAGATATATACAGTCTCGAAGTAGGACTTCCTTAGAGTCTACGTGCTTGTAACTGACTTCTACAAGCGGTTACCTCACACTATTACTCTACCTCCAACAATCTCAGTCTTCTTACTATCTCTGTCACTCTCACTGACTGTCTAACTCTGGGTATTTAACGGCAGTAGTCCAAGTAACACTTTGGTCGAGTCCAAAGGGGTGGACCCCATAACATAAAGTTTTAGAGAATAAGGAAACAAATGGTCACTTATACTTAACATCAGAAAAGGAAAGTTGAAATTTCTAGGGCACATAAAGAGGAAAGATGGTTTGGAGAATTTGATACTCACAGGGCAAATTGAAGGCAAGAGGGAAGCAACGCATAACCTACCTTGAGGTCTTCAATAAATGGATGGTGGGACAAGGTTTAGAAGAGATAACAAAAAGACAAAATTCATTAAAAGCTACAAAAGACAGGAGATTGTGAAGAGTTATGACTGCCTATGTCTTATTTGTAGGCTTTTACTATTAAGAACTTTGAAAAAATAACATTTTTTTTTAACTAAATCTTTTTTAATCTCTGAAGGAAAGCAAGAAGAGAGGATCAAACACCAATTGCAATTAGACAGAATGCATGGTTGTCAGCAAAAGGAACAGCCCAACATGGGAATTGCAAATTGCAGATTCCAAAATCAAGCAAGTACAACAATATCTGGATAGTGTTTGAACAAAGGATGGAAAGTGTGGCACTGATATTCGAAGACACATTGGGATAGTGAAAGATGCCTTCCAAAAGCTAAGCAAAGTATTGAGAAAAAGGAAAATTTTGTTAGATATAAACAAAAGAGTACTAAACTGTTACATAATATCAGTTCTCCAAAATGGTAGTGAATGCTGGACCATCCCCTCACATATGAAGAGATTTGAAGCAACAGAAGGATGCTGAGAATACCATGGACCAATGACAAAGTTTTAGAGAAAATGAAAACAAAAAAGGACATTTACAGTTAACATCAGAAAGAGACAATTAACATTTTTAGGGTGCATAATGAGGAAAGAGGGCTTGGAAAATTTAATACACTTAATTGAAGACAAGGGGGCAGAGAAAAACAACACATAACGGGCTGGAGTAAATGGATGGTCGGTCAAGGTTTAGTAGAGATAATAAAAAAATTATTAAGTGTTAGAATGGGTTTAGTAGAGATAGCGAAAAGACCAAATTTACTAAGATCTACAAAAGACAGGAAATTGTGGAGACCCATAACCGTTAAGGTCATGTAGGACAAAAGTACATAGAAGAAGAAAATCCTTTCAGGGCGCAAGCATACATGGTTCTCCAAATGTCCCTTTTGATGCTCTAAGTAAAGAAAAGCAGTGGAGAATAAAAAAAGACACAATTTATTAAGGTCAGGTAATTGTGAAGGGCCATAATCGCCAACAGCCTGAAGCGACATAACATATAGAAGAAGACGGGGGATCGGAAAATTGTTATGCTTAGCGTAAAAGTGGGCGTAATTAAGCGTTTCGATCGAGAGCAGAAAAGTGTTCTTTGTTAGTTGTTCCATTAATGGATAAAATGGAGAGTCAATTGCTGGAGTAGAGTGAAGGGTGAACAAAGTGTAGTGCTCCGGGATCTTATATTTAACGAGAAACCAATCCATCGTTTTAATACGTTGAAACAGAAAGATGGCAATCTGATCGATTTTTGAGGCAAGGGCTGTATCAGCTGTCCGTCTGAAGTTATTATGCAAATCAGAGAAATCTCAATAACCCATATTTTGTTGTGAAATTTTAATCGATTTATTTACACGTCAAAACAAAGCTTGAGATTTTTATTAAATTCAGTGGATTTATTATAAAAAAAAAACAAAAAACTACAATCTGAAGTTATTATAGAAAACCAGACTTTTTACTTCAATAACAAAATAAGACAATCATCAACAATTAATCGACGCCGATAATAGAACAAATAACAAGCATATATAAGCTTTTGAAGCATTTACTTAGTACAGGGGTGATTAAACTTACTTAATGTAAGAGTCACATACGACAAAGTTCAAATATTTGAGAGCCGCAAGACATGAACAAAATTACACGTATATCTTTCTTATATACACATTTTGTTACAAATGTTCATATAAATATTAAGAAATGTATATATGCAATAATATTTATTCATGCATGCCGATTTTTAAACTGTTAATTTGCATTGGTTTCAGCCCCCACTAAGTACACACACACACACACACACACACACACACACACACACACACACACACATATATATATATATATATATATCAAAAGTTTTCAAAATCTTGACTGATGATTGTTTTAACTATATTGAGCGTATTTAATACTTTAATTACTACAGGGATATACCTTTTATATTAAGCGTGATGAAAAAAAAATTCACAGCCAACATATTGCCACGCACCGTATATTAAAGTTGAAAAAGACGCATGTGCCTCACGATCGTCGGTTTGACCACCCGTCTTCTCAATAACAGCCCGCAATCGGCATCCATTGATTTTTACTTCAGCAGTTACATTTTCTGATATGGTGGTTCCCATAGGCCTGCTTTGCTGTCATATTGTTTGCTACCTTCATATAATTTCATCTTCACAATTGCCCATAGATATTCGATTGGGTTCAGATCGGGACTTGATGGTGGCCGTTCCATTATCTTCTCTCCTGTAAAACTTTTACTCTCAAAAAATTCATGCGTAACCTTTGATATACGAGAAGGAAGATTGTCGTGTATAAATACGCACTTCACTTTGAAACTACGAGGCTTGCACTAGTAAAGGAAGTCGTGTTCATGAAACCGTAATAATTAGCACTGTTCAGGTTAACGCTTTTATCGACTTTGTAAGGTCCAATAATGCTTTGGTCGACAATTTTTGCCCATATAATCACACTGCCACCTCCTTGCTGCTTTCTTTTAGCCACAGGAATATCTGCATCGGATAATATACATCATTTGACTTATCCACCAGATACATCGAGTGTCACCCGGGATTCGTTCATGAAAATTACTTTGGAAAAGTTATTTTTTGGCTTGATTTTTATACTTTAAAATATTTGATTTGCTTGAAGGAGTGTGCCTCGGAGATTTCTTGAATGATCCCAATTTGAAAAACATTCTACACGATTTTTTTTGATTCCCTCGATTCCGACCTGTTCAAAGATTTGAGCACTGTTCAAAAGTGGTTGTTACCGCTATAACTCACTTTAAGTTTACGTTCCTCTCGAGGAGACAAGTTCTTAGTCTCTTCCTTTGCTTCTAGTTCTCAACTTATATTTTCAACAAACCTTTTTCTTGTTCAATAATCTCTGCGAAACTCTTTTGAGATGTCCAATGTGGACACACCTTCGCTTAATAACTTTATTTTCTGTTTTCACCATTTACATTAACTATGTTTCAACGTATATTATGGAAAAAAGAAAGAAAACATTTTTTTAATAGATTTCAGAGGCTTTGAACCTGGGATCGGCTGATGCCAGCCCCCGGGCCACGGATGTTTTTTCTCCGGCCCACGAATGATTTTTGTCCGGCCCACCAACTTAACCGGAAAGCAAATGTCAATATAATTCTTACTTTTAGGATCCAGAGTGGGTTGTCAACTTAATATATTCTTGTGGACATCACGACCCACATGAACATTTTGAATCTTGAACTTCAAGAAAAGAGGAAGCTTTTATTTACTATCTTGGTCAAATTATTGCTTTTGAAAAAAAAAAACTTCGATTGTGCGAATCACAATTTCACAAAGGAAACTACACTTATTTTCCAAATCTCTAAAATCACAAGAGAGATATAATACCAGACATCTTTGTGAGCTCAATTCAGGATTTGAGAAGCGAGTTTTCCTACCGTTTCTCTCACTTCTAGCAATATGAAAATCAATTTAAATTATTTGATAACATGTGAAGCAAGTGGCAGAAAAATATCGGTCGTCGTTATCGTCAAACAAAGCGACGAATTTTTTAAACAAAATTTAATTCGGAATCCTGATCTACTGATTTCTACAAGAAATATGTTTTGCCAAACGAAAAATATAAAAGCCTATTGAATAATATGAAAATGATGGTATCATTAGTTGGAAGTATATATGCTTGTGAACAACTTTTCCTGAAAATGAAATATACTAAGAAACATTTAAGAACAAGGTTGGTTGATGAACATCTGGATGTTGTTTTGCTTCCGTCATCAACAAATATTTCACCTGATGTGGAGAAGTTACTGAACAATAAGCAGAAACAAATGTATCATTAAATAATTTGTCATTTCTGTATTTCATTTGTAGTTAGGAATTTGCAGTTTTTTTTTTTTTGTTGATTGTGTTAATTGTTATCCTGTTATTCCTGCAGTAAAATAAGAAACCTTTTTCAAATCATATGACATTAACTTAGTTGTTTTTTCTTCACCCCTCCAGACCAAGGCCGCCTTCTGAACGGAGCTGTCAAAGATCGAGATTATTTATTATAGTGCATTTGAATTCATGACCCTCCTTCGAGACACTGCATAGCTGTCTGGACCGTTATCTCCAAAAGGTTGCTGACCCCTACTTTAAACTAATATTAGTTTAATCTGAATAACTTCGGTTAGTCATTTTTTTAATTCCAAATATCTCAAAATATAACCATTAAAAGTGGCTGGAATTTAGTTAGAGATTTTACCGGGGGTGGAAATGGACTAATTTAAATTCGACAAATTCTGCCCTTTTTGAGTTATTAAAGTTTATGTAATTTACATAATAACATCAGACGAGCTGTATAGTTTACAAGTGAATGAAGAGAGTTTTTTGCCTGATAAGGAAGCTGCCAAAAATGCTCCCAGAAGAACTAAAGAAAATACCATTACAGCAGATTGTTATTGGTATAAACAAGTGTTTAACTGTGACATTTATACGAATAAATTACCAAGTAAAACTTTATTTTGATAGATCCTAAGCGGACTAGGTGAGGCAGGGTATCATAAAACAGATTTAATCTAATTTATGTTTATTATTAACGTTACAAGTAATGCCGTCCACGGATCTCTATTCGTGTACCCTCTTCTTCTTCTTCTTCTTTTTCTTCTTCTATGTGCCACTTGCCTTCTTGACATAGTCGATTCTATCTCTCCACAACTTCCTATCTGATGTGACTCTTAGCAGTTTTTCTACCTTTACTAGGGCTCCCGCCACCCGTTCTGCTATCTATTCACACAAGCCGATAAGGTAAATATCTCTCTTACATGTGAGGGTTAAGTTCTCCAAGCCCTCATTCTTTAATATATGCCCAAGGTATTTCAGCTGTCCCTACCTGATTCTGAGTATAAGCGTTCTTTCAGTCGCCATTTTCTTTAAGGCTTCCTTGTTGCAAACTCGATCCGTCCATGAAATTCTTAGTATCCTTTAATAAAACTACATTTCTGCTGCTTCTAGTTTGTTTGTTTTCTTCCACCTTTCTTGCTTGGATCTCGATGTCACATTTTCCATCCTCTGTTAAAACGCTTCCCAGATATTTGAACTTCTGCACCCGCTTGTTGATTATAATGATTTTCCAAGCGTAGCTTAGATGTGGCACAAGGCCTAAAGTATGGATCACCCAGTGGGGATCGAACTCACTACTCAATTGTAATTGTTCTAGCAAGACAAGCTTGCTAACCATTACACCACATCGAGGTGTCCCTGCTTGATGATTATTGCACCAATTCGTAACTAGCATCATGGGCTTTTTCTCTTGTTGATGACCATACATTCTGCCTTCTTGCAGTTGATGTTTAGACGTTTTTTTCTCGCTTTCTTCTACCACACTGTCTAGGGAGTCTTGTAGTTTCCTTTCAGAAACGACTATCAACACTGTGTCATCTGCGTATCGTTACGCCCACCGATAATAAATCCTGGTAGGGTCTACAGTTCTCTTAGGATATTGTTGCTGTAGAGATTGAATAACTCTAGGGAGAAGACACATCCTTGTCTCACACCCCTTTCTATTTATGTATAGCTACTCATTTAATTTTCTCTTTGTATGCAGACAGTTTGATCCCAGTATATGTTCTGAATTATGTTAACATCTTTCTCAGATAGATCGAGTTTTCCTCGCAGTTTAAATAGGTGTTATGTTCCATCTGACCATGTTTTTGTTGCTGAGTGTCAGCATTTCAAATATTTAACAACAACAACAACACTTCTTTTAAATGATACATAGAAAAGATTATTTTTGGAAGAAAAGTAAAAGCAAAACACCAGTTGAAATAACATTCATATATTCTTTTCGAAAATATACAAGACATTAAAATGTTCATTTTTTTTGCTGCAGTCAAGTTTGCTTTATAAAGTAATTAAGTGTTCTTGTTGCAGTGTGAAATATGTGGACAGACTTACTTTATGATGGTAAGCTTAATTAGTTTGTGAGTTCATAGACAAAGGCTTAGTAGGTGATGATGGTTAATTACTTCTATTGTGTGTGTGTAGACAAGGCCTTAGTCAACAACTGCTGGCTGTCTCTCTTCCATTGTATGTGTGTGTGTGTGTGTGTGTCATTACGTAGATCAAACTGGTCTCTGAAATTGTTATGTGCTTCTGAGTCAGATATCAATATAGTGTCATCTGCGTATCTAATATTGTTAAGATTACACTCACTGATAATAGATCCTGGTAAGCTCTTTAGTTTCTTTAGAATAGTGTCACTGTAGAGGTTGAATATATCTGGAGAGAAGACACATCCTTGTCTCACGTCCCTTTCTATTTTTGTATAACTGCTGAATTTTGCTCACTGTGTAAGTTCTGGATTATTCTATCTTTTCCAAATAGATCTAGCACTGCAAATGGATTCTTTGTGCCACACCTTGTCAAATGCTTTTATGTGATCTATAAAACATACTTTCACATCCTTCTGCTTCTGTATTGCTCTCTCTATTGAGGAAAAAAAGCAAGGACATTACAAGACATTAATAAAAGTGCGTTGTCATTCTATCAGATTCAAACGTTTGAATTTTTCTGAGTGGGCTTTTTCTAAGTACATAAACCATTTGCTGAAAAATCTTTTAGGTGTCGTGACCCTCCGGGTGATCATGGCTCTCTACAGATTCCGGTCTCCTGTAACTCTCTTAACATACCTCCAGCCTTTGCATCCATTTTGCGTAAACTCGTTATATAGATCACACCCTGTTTCCTTCTGCCCCGTTTCTACTTCCGTGTGTACTGTGAGGTTTCATTTCTCTAAAACCTGCTTCCTCATTATGTGTCATAGAAATTTAAACTGTCTTTTTCTGATAACAACGGTAAAGAAGGATTAGGTTTAAGAGAACTCGTGTAACCCTTAATATTTACGTGATGAGGAGAAATACACAGAAAATACATTTAAGCGTTTCCAATACTATAATTATTTCATATTTAATGCGAAACAGAAAGCTAATAAAATTAGAAAATAAAAGACTGAACGATAGAAACAAACGTAACGAAACGAGATATATTACTCTATCTACCGACTCTCAAAAATACAATTGAAAAGAATTTATCCAAGCTTTTAAATGAACTAGCTATTTTATTAAGACGAAAATCTATAGAAAGTGAACTGTTTGCTGAGTCACCTACAATAAATTTGCGTTCAAGCTCTTGCGTTTTCTCTTTCTTAGAAAATCTTCTGTTGTCACAGTGTGGTATACTTAGGAATTATAACGATAAAAAGAAAATCAAAAAGCATAAAGAAACTGAATGAACTCGGCTATGCTGTGAGTTCAGATGCCAGACGAAAAAAAAATTTAAAACATAAACAATGATAAAACTCAATCATTTAAAATTTAGCGTTCCCAGATATCCAGTGCTTCCTTTTCGGTATATAATTATAACCAATGCCCGTGTTGAAATCACGCGCCAATTCCTACTCACATATTTCCATCAATAAGAAAAAAAAAATACATTAGACAGATGAAGACCTTCTAGAGGACGAAACACGTTGCACAGAACTATTCTACTGTGTCATTCAAATACTTATATGGAGAGCAACAAACGAGAAAAGATTGTATAGAGCCCTGATCTCCTATAACTAGTAAGGATCGTGACATAAAGAAGAATTGTCCTCAATCACAAATATGACCCACACTTGACAACTAAATCCCCAAAATGAGAAAATATTACTTAGTATGATCTCAAATTGGAATAAAAACAGTGATGGCACTTAGCCTGAATCCATCATAAAATTCAGAATGTGGAATTAGTCAAGTTGGTTCACTGTGCCGTGCTAGATAATTTTTCATGCAAGAATCTATCTTAGACATTTATAAATCTACTATTCGTCCATTCATCGGCTTCAGTCACTTTCCCACCGCGTTAAAGTCGCTTCCTACCGCTTTAACGTCGCTTCCTCCGCCGTAAAATCATTTCTCATCGCCGTAATGTCGCTTCCCATCGTTTTGAAGACGCTTCTTACCACTTTAACGTTGCTTCTCTCCGCCATAAAATCATTTCCCACCGTCGCTTTCCACCGCCGTAATGGCAATTCTCACCGACTTAAAGTCGCATCCGAGAGCCGTAACGTTGCTTCTGACCGCCGTAACGTCGCTTTCCACCGCGGTATGTCTCTTCCGAAAGACGTAACGTCGCTTCCAACCGCCATATGTCTCTTCACACCGCCGTAATTTTGCTTCTCACTGCTGTAACGTCGCTTCCAACCGCCGTAATGTCACTTCCCACCGCCATAATTTTGCTTCTCACCGCCGTAATATCGCTTCCCGCCGCCGTAATGTCGCTTCCAACCGCCGTAATGTCACTTCCCACCGCCATAATTTTGCTTCTCACCGCCGTAATATCGCTTCCCGCCGCCGTAATGTCGCTTCCCACGGCCGTAATATCACCTCCCACCGCCGTAACGTCGCTTCCCTGTGTCTATTCTATAAATCTTTTCATAGCAATTGTTCTGATGATCTTTCCCCTTTGCTATACCTGTATATACTCTTTACTAATTTAGGCGCAACAGACTAGATTGGCAGGCAATTCTCCTAATTTCACTGTTTAAAATGCTATTTATAAATTCTCTGCTAAGAGTTTCTTCTCGCGTAATTTTCATTTGGGAACCACTATCGTAAAGGAAGCGATCCGTTTTTATTGCTAGACTAAATACACTGTTGGGAAGTCGGTTTTCGCTGGCAACTTTTGCACAATATCGAACGTTTGAAATTGTTTTTCATTATTTCGCTTGTATTGACTGACAGTCTTTTACGAATATCTCTGAATATCCTTCCTTGATATCAATTTCTTTTCCCAAATTGAACAAGATCGTTTACTTCCCTTGTCAGCAAAGTAGAGCTATCGCCTTATTGGTATTAATCTAATAATAATCGTATCCTAAGTCACAACCTACTCTAACCTAATCTTAAAATCTTTGTTGATATCTCGAGGCTAATCTAGTTGGTACTTACGGGTTTGTCAATTGAGATTTGTCCTTTTAAATTTGTTGATGCTTTACGAAAATTAATGAGGCAACACAAGGCTTATAACTCATTAATGTTTGCTTAATTATACAAAGAGATGAGACAGTTTATGTGCTAGTGTGTGCCAGACGGTTAGTTTCAACGAAAGTAAAGCGAGTTTTCTTTTACCAATCTTATCAGGGTTTCTCAAATGGCGTATGTCTTCAAGATCAGTCATTTGTGTATCCCAATCACTCCGATGGTAAATTACAAAACCGTTGACTCTAAAGTGCTGTAGGGATTTTATTCAAGCTGAACGCACAATGACAAACATACACACGCGCGAACGCGCATCCATACGCACACAAACAGAATCTTGCATTTACGTTTACACACACTGACACACAAATAAACTCGCATTTACACATACTTACATACACACACATACGCTTGTACTAGCATTTATGCACCTCGATACACACATATACACACACTTGCACCCATGTATACACACACTGGCACATGCACTGACGCTCGAACTTACACACATTTTTACACACGCAGATACACGAACATACGCTTGCATCTACGCTCACAATTACACAGGCTGGTCCATACACATACGCATATATAAACACACTGACACAAGCACATACGCTCGCACTTATCCGAAAATATACACAGCCTGATACACAAATATACGCTTGCACGTTTACGCTTACATTTGCGAACACTGACACACACACATACTGACTCACACACACGCTGGCACACTTAGGCACACACGAATATCTCCCCACAAATACTTTATCCATCGCAACATTCCAGACTATTTATACGTCAGGTGCATGATAAAACTTTAATTTAAACATCTTTAAGGTTGTTCCAGCAATTCAAACCTTCAAAAGTAGCTAAGACTACCAGATAGGAAAGATGGTTAACTGTGTAGCGCCAGAACGTTTTTCTAGTCATCTTGCACATTTACAAACCTACAATTCGATCGCGCATTGAATACTGCTGCCATACTTGTTCTGGTGCACCTGCTATTCATCGCGAGCATCTTAACAAAATCCAAAGGAGGATCTGCAATGTAATCAATCCTGACCTGGCATCTCGACATCAGTTACTTTCTCTTTGATACTTACTTGGCACAAGAATCCGTCCCTGTGCTGGTGGTATCACGGCTACGACTAGCTTGGACCCGCTCTGACCAGCTTGGACCAGCTATGACAAGACAAGACCAGCAATGACTAACTTAAACCAACAACTGACCAGCTTGGACAAGCTATGACCAGCTAAGACCAGCTTGGACAAGCGACCCGAGTGAAAATACTCGGGTCCTCACGTTAAAAACTGACCTTGTGTCACAACCTGACTCAGTGGGGAAGAGGTCAAGTAAATCTCTACTTTCTCTCGGATGTGGCTTCCCTCTGTCTTTTCTACAAATATGACAACTGTTCTGGTGAGCTTTTTTTCCTTGATATCTCGACTACCTGAATGTTTGTGCTACTAGATTGGCAACAATGTCTCACTGCTTTGCAACCATCAATTCTAATAGTTTCTTTCAGCATACTTCTCACCTGTGGTATTCCCTTCCGATTTATGGCTTCCTTGCTGCCGATAATCTTCAAAAGTTTAAAAGCAACGTCAATCGTCATTTACTGTCTTCTTTTCTTGTTCTTTTTCCCTTTTCCTCATTTCTCTTCGCTAAAATCTTCTCATTCTCTTTCACTCCCTATAACCCCCTGCACCCTAGTGGCATTTTCGACTTGCCTGGTGTGAAACGATTAAAAATGACCCACCATGCTTCTTGCACAGGATCGAATCATCCACATTGCATTCATATCCCCATTTGGACAGCTTCTTCCCAAGAACAGCTTCTTCCCAAGAACAGCTTATTTGGGGAACACTTCCTAGAGGATGTTTCCTCTAATCGCTGTAATACTATCCTTTTCTAGCCTACCTAATACTTTTACGTTCATACAATAACCTCATCCAGTAAGACTCTGCCTAAGGTGGCTCTTGGGCCTTGTATTGACTGAACATTTAGTTAGGGTTTTTTTATATATTTTGGGAGGGATTTCTCTTCGCAGGAGCAGAAGATGAAAATTCTTACCCAGCGGCTCCCTCCGCATGAAGTTACGAATATGGAAATAAGCAATCGCACATGAAATCACGAATGGCTCTTTGTCAAGAAAAGCACATGCAAACCACCGGTACCGGGGTTATGAGATAATTTATGTCTGAATTTCTGGGATGAGGAATTTACACTATTTATATTCGGGCTATTATCCTCATGTTTGTTGTTGCTATCAAAACGTTTCGGCCATCATACCCTCCGACTTCGTCAGGTGTATATCGACCTGGATAATCCACAGCGAATTCCTAACTGAATTTTTTATTTAATCTACAAGGGTAGACTGTTCTCGTCTCTTTAGGCTTTGTTGTTGCTTTATTGAAATTTTTCAAGACTTTTGTTTCATTACATCTCACTATTAAACCTTCCAACAATTTTCATCATTTTTGACGTCACGGGTACATTAGTATGGTAATAGTTAGCTATTAGTATTGACTATATGAGTATTAACTATTAGTAAGGTCTTCTATCCACACTGAGTGCTAGCTTTACAAAAATTCAACATTAAATGTCGATATATTGTAAAATCAAGAAACCTCTCTGACACATATTGCTGTTAGGAAAATTAATAACAAAGTGGAAATTTTTGTTCGTGTAGCGCATCTTCATCAGTCTAAAGTGATGTTTACAGTGATGCAATCACACATGCACACGGTGGAAAGTGGACGTTGAGTATTTTAATCTTTTAAATTTAGTTTTTTTTTTTTTAATATGTATTTGTGTATATAGTCCAGCTAAGTTCATTTAGTTTTAACATTTTTGTTATTACGTATATACCACTAGCAGCATGGCCCGGCGTTGCCCGTGCTTGATTAAAAAATCGTACGACATACAGCAATCGCTATCACTTGACTTAAAATATTTTTGCCTTTCCTTGCCTTTAAAGGAGTGCCCTTTACCGTGCTGATGTTGCTACATGTCTTACTTCTTGCCTATCTCACGCTGCAAATTTTTTCTAAGCTCTATACTAAACATTAAATCTATTACGAAAAAAGAAGTAAATAAAATGAACACAAAACGATCAGCTTTAAAAAAGGACTCGTAATTGGAAAAACCGAATGAAAAAAGAATGTTAACAACAAATACTTTTTCACACCCAACCCAGTTCTGCAGAATCAGAATCAACGTTGAGTTTAAGCAAATGAGCCAATTGGAGTAAAGTGCCATGCAGATTTAAATTTGTCCCACTTTTGACGTATGCAGCTATCGATTTTTTTGCATGCTAGCGTGCTAGTTGACATTCGTGTCAGTCAGCTGTTGGCTCTCACGCTGGCCAATAGAATCTTCCTGCCTATTCGTGGCAGCCAGCTATAGGCTCTCACTCTGGCCAGTAGAAAATGGCCGCAAACTACATGAAAACTGCCGTAGAAGCATGAAAAAATCGATTTTAAACTATCGATGGGAGTTGGGAAATGCAAAGTCGGTCTTGGCCTTCCCGCTAACTTGGAGCATGTGCATGTAAATTTTGGTGCAAATCCGTTGAAAATTGCGGCCGTGCATTCGTTACACACACGCGCGCGCACACACGCGCGCGCGCGCACACACACACACACACACACACACGCATCCTGCCTTTTATAGATAGAGATTGTGGTAATAAAAGATCTGCCAAGGAAGGTGAAATGTCGGACGCAAATTTACTGTCGATTATTTAGCGATTAAAGCATTTTCTATATACTTTCGTCTTGGTTAATTGCTTTCTCTTTTAATTAAAGTAGCATATGTTTTAAATCGAAATTATGGTCAGTCTCATTAAGGTGATCACCTAATACAATGAGAGCGCGGTTTTGTAAACGACATCCTTTATGTTCATATAACATTCCTTGCTCTTAAATTCCTTGGGCTTTCTCCTGTGTATTTTCTTCTTAATCTGTTTCACACAATGCAAGGCAGTAAAGCCACCACAACACAAGTGGTTATAAGGTGTGGAGTTATTAGGAACAGAAACATTAACAACGAGAGGAAAGAGAAATGAGTAACGGGGGGGGCATTTGATAGCGATTGACATTGCATTTGAATTTTTCCAGATGAAAGTTGGCTGGAGAGCATGAAGCCAGAAAGGAGTTCTACAAGCGAGAAGTGCGAGAAAAGAAACTGTTACCATCGAAGTTACGGCTACATCTAGCTAGTTCAACTGTAAATTGATGAGATCTCGACACCAGTATTGCGCTTAAATTTATAAAGTCTAGGTACCATAGCTCATTGAAACAATTACCATAAAAGTATTTAAAAGACACGTGGGGCAACCTTACGGGTGTAGGTAAGTGACTGAAGCCAAACCGCCAGATCAGGACTAATAATATTGCTGATTTTTCTTTGGATCTTATGAAGGGGGTCAAGGTAAATAGCAGGGGCACCGGACCATATGTGTTCCTTGTGGCAATTATTCTCTTATTCGAATGTTCATAGTGACTTTGATATCTCCAGCATAAAACTGACCCTCCATGTTGCAAAGAACAAAGGACGATGCCAGACATTTCATCTTCTTTGTGGTACACTCATTAATTCACGAGAATTGACGACGGAAAAAAGATTTGTGGTAGTCGTCGTGTAGAAAAGAGAGAAAGCGGCGCGAAAATCGAGTCAAGTTTCGCGGGCTTTGTGACAAGAAAAATCGGTTTACTGTTGCAGGAACTGTAAACAGGTGTTGTACACTTGTTTGGCACCCAACCCACCTACCATTCTCTTTTCTTTGGCTCTCGTCCGCCACACACCACCTCTGTCTTAGCGTTCCGAGTGGGCGGAGCTGTCGGTTGGGACTGTTCAAGAACAGATTCAAACACATCGTTTTCACGAGGTTTCTCTCGTATGCAACGAATATATGTCTGGAATATGCATCTCACTCCCTCGCTTTTCTTTACACTTTCACTCTCTCTCTCTCTCTCTTTATCTCTCTCTCTCTCTTAAAGTGCATTCAAATCTCTCTGTATACTTGAGGCTATTCATATATATATATTCGGAGGACGAATATTTTCTGTGAAAATTTCTCGACATTCAGGCCGGTAAATGCTGTTTAATACTGTTTATTATAAACAGAGTATTTACTTAAATATTTGTATCTATAAAAAAGAATGTTAAACATGAAAATGTCTTTATATATATATATATATATATATATATATATATATATATATATATATATATATTATTAATTGTTTTCACCCCAAGCAAGGCAGTAAAGCCACTAAGACACAAGGGGATTACAGGGTGTCGAAAAATTAGAAACATTAATAATGAGAGGGAAGAGAAAAGAGTAATAATGGAGGACAGTAAATAGCGATTGACATTGCATTTAAATTTTTTGAGATTAAAGTTGGAAGGGAGTTCCACATGCGAGAAGTGTGAGAAAAGAAACTATTAGCATAGAAACTTAGGCTACATCTCGCCAGCTCAACTGTAAATTGATGAGATCTTGACGCCAGTCTAGTATTGCACTTAAATTCAAAAAGTCTAGCTACCATAGCGAAGAGCTTATTTACACTCACACACACACACACACAAACACACACACACACACACATATATATATATATATATATATATATATATATATATATATATATATATATATATATATATATATATATATATATATAAAGGCAGCAATTATTCAAAGAAACAGGTTTGATTACAATGTCTTTCTGTTTAATTTTTGGAGAATAATTGGCCAAGGTTAAATGTAATTGACAAAAATGCTCAACAGACGGAATTAAGAGTTTCCAATAAGAAATAAAAGGAAAAAAATTACAGGGGGGGAATAATACTAAGCAAACAATATATATGCAAGATAAAACTAGGCAAACGGGATACAGTGAAGTCATTGTAGCGTTCAGACTTGAAGACAAGAAAGAACAATATGGCGGATGAGATCAAGAAGTGGGTTAGGAAAAAATCCCATCATGCAACTGCATGATTTGTCTATAAATTCAGGAAGGAAATGTTTTTGTAGTTATTTCCACGCAGTGTTGAATTCAAAAATTTTATTGTATTTTCCCGATCTTCGAATAAGGTAAGTGAATTGAACAATAAAAGAAAAGGTCCCAACAACACAGAAGATGTTGATTCAGTTCTTTGGTTTACATCCTGGTCTTCTTTGGAAAGGTGAAACGTTGAAATAGTCTACGTGACATCATGTGTAACGGTTATTGGGAGCGTCTTCTATGGTAAATGATATTTTATTTAATATGGATTCTTTAGTTTCTACGTTTTTGAGTCTTTCTTTGCACTGGGTTTTGTAGAGTATTTTGGTATTATCCACTAATATTTGTCTGCTAATAATAGTTGTATCAAACTTGGTTGCATATATATATATATATATATATATATATATATATATATATATATATATATGTGTGTGTGTGTGTGTGTGTGTGTGTGTGTGTGTGTGTGTTTATAAATCTCAGTCTTTTCCTATTTATCTCTATATTCATATTTCTACCTAACTCTAAAGAAGTATTGCAATTTTATTCATTCATCCCACAGATCTTTTATCACTTTAAACGTTATTTTTTAGTGGATAACCATGGTTGAGTAGACGTTCGTTTATTTTTTTAAACAGTATTTATTTTCGTCTACCGGCCTGAATATTCGAGAAACCTTATTAAAACAAACTGCGGTAGGACTCGGAACTGCGTCTCCTTTTACAAGAAAAACTGTTTTGGTTGTTGCCTTCAAGGACCCATGGCCGAGTGGATAAAAGCATTGGTTGAATCCAGTGACTTGACTCAAAGAGTTGCGAGTTCAATGCCTGGTAACCAAAAACTTGGAGAGTTGACTAAAAGGGAGATAACTGAGACATCCAGAAGAGGCATGGCGCGTCGAACTAGAACAATCTACCCGAGTGGACGAAATAAAGGGTTCAGTTGGAAATTTCAAAAACATGAATAATGTAAATAATGTAGATTCGACGGGCTTTTAACCGACTCGTCCACGAAGGATGTCGCCGATCAAGCAACGTTCTCCCCTATGTATGTCTGTATCTATCTATCTATCTGTATGACTGTATGCATGCATGTATGCATCTATCTATCTATCTATCTATCTATCTATCTATCTATTTCGACCTATTCAAATCGATCTATGCACTTCTCAATCTGTTCATTTTTCTCTCATTTTAATTATATATATCTATTGATCTATCTATCAGTCTATTCGTTTCTCTCTCATTTTTTAATTCTATATATATTTATCTAGCTAGCTAGCTAGCTATGATAAGATAAGGAACAAATAGGAAACGTTTATCAATCTAAAATGTTTCATTTTTATTAAAGCTTCATCAGAGAATGATATATGGAGAAAAAAGAAATTCTTGTATTTTTATTTTTATTTTTATGCTGTTTGACTTTCATTGGTTAATCAGGTTTGACGTGCATTCGACTTTTTAAACCAAAGATTAGAAGAATTTATGGCGTTCCGAATTCAAATAGAGACAATGTGTCGATCCAGAGTTTCAAGAAATTAACGGATTTCAAGATTACCTGAAAAAAAACGTAAATATTGTTTTATGTATGTAAGACTATAATAATTCTAATTTGTCTATGTGAGATTCAGATGATAATGTATATTCGTAAGTGTGTGTGTGTGCGTATGTGTATTTGTGCATGTCTGGTATTTTTTTCGCACGTTGATTTGAGAACGTTTTTACGTGCATACTTTTTGTTTTAGATAAACACACGTTGAATTCTTTAAAAATGGATTCAATGAAGGTAGGTGATGTAATATAATGTATTTGACGAGTGTTTATAGCTAGCATTATTGTTATTATTATGCTCTCGAAGTACTTGATTCGTAAAGAATAATGTTCTTTTTTTAATTTGTATGGCATTAGTAAAATTAAAGTTAAGGCAAGTTTGGTTTCTGTGTAGTACGAGAGAGTTTGAATGATTGTCTAAACGTAAATCTCTTTTATGTTCGTAGATACTGGCTTTCAGATCTCGTGATGTCTGTCCAGCATAAATTCTTTTACATTGCAAACTATTTATTTAATAAGTACTGGCATCTGAATTGGTGTTGGATTTATTTCTCTTCCTAATTATATCTCTGATTATCTCGGATGTTACATATGCAAAGGACTGAGGAGGAAAATTCTATGACTAATCCTGATTTTTTTTATTGGGGTTGGAATAGAAATGAAATAGTTAATTTTTAACAAACTTTCAAGTCTAATTTGTTATTGTTACGTATTAATAAGATGTCGAGAAATCGTAGAGATTTGTTTATTTGAGATTCATGAGTGAATTTGGTGGCTGATTCAACGTTATTAAGGTTCTTTATTATGTCTAATAAATTTATATTATAAGTATCTATCTATCTATCTATCTATCGATCCATCGATGTCTCTTCATATCTAGCGAACTTTGTTTACATTTGTTCATCTCCGTCAGCTCCTATCAATCTCCGTTCAGCTCTTTCTCTCTCTCTCTCTTTCTCTCTCTCTATCTCTCTCTCTCAATATATTATATATATATATATATTGCTCTTCAACTACGAATGGAGCTCTCCTGGCTACTGGAGGGTTTCGTATATAAAATTTCCCTTTCTCTCTGTCATGCGAAGAATAGGATCCCTGGCTGATGCCAAATCGGTTGGATTACTCTCCAAGCTTAACACAAAATCGTGATGAAATCATACATACACGAAAATGTGTTCATCAACAATTAATAATATCTAAGGATCTGAAGCTCATGAAGGATTGAAATAAAGTTTATATATATATATATATATATATATATATATATATATATATATATATATATATATATATATTCCAGTCTCATTTTCAAACTTATTCAAGATTATCTTCGCCCTCTTTAACTGTCTAAGTTTTTGTCCTGGAGTAACAATGTGCGTCACAGTTTTCACGTACGATGTTATTTTCAAGTCTTTTTTCAGTCATAGCTGAAACTCCTCTCTCACATGCCAAACGTCTTATGGATTGAGTTGGATTTTTTCTCTTTAACTTTAAATTGAAATGATGATCCCTTTTCCTGTTATGACCTCCTGATCTAGTTTTCCTGCTATCTCTTTTTTTTAACCTATTCATCGTTCGCTTGATAGTTCTTGAATGGATTTTGAAGATGGAAGCCAGAGAATATGATTAAGTAAAACGAGTACCCTGATTTGGTAAACTGAGAAGTTTTTAATCTCTAAAATGACAATGTAAAGGCACACTTGACAAAACAAATATCCCAAAATGAGATCAGTAGCTTAGTGTTGGATAGCCCTCTCATGCTGGGAGATATTGATCACTGGGCTAATTAATAAAATGTTGCAGAGCCTCCTCGTTCTGGGGAGCTCTTGGGTGGCAGTGTCGATTCAATAATAACGTTGCCTTATTCTTTCACGGCCGGTGATCGCCAGTTGTTTTGGTTCGACACAGGGGATTTTAACTTAGCAATTTTATTAACGTATACATCTTCTAACTAGCCAGAGGGGTTGCTTTCCCCCTCCACTGGGGAGCAGTTTGCAGACACGAATAGGAAACACGTCTACATTGTTTGACGGTTTAGATGGGACTCCCCGAAAACCTTTCTCTAATAGTCATTACCACAATAGTTCAACCAATCAAAATCGACTTCCTTTATTTTGTATTGTATCTGACCCCTAAGGTCAATCTGAGGACGTCAAAGCAGAGATACACTTCCCCTTTAAAATAATAATCCTCTAAACTATTATTTAACACTGGGAGGTTCTTCCACATTCTCCACGCCCACCAAATTTAACATCAACACCAATTTTTTTTTATCATGAAACAATCAGAAACGAAGAATTTAAAAACAGATTTCAATTCTTTTTTTCCTGGAATAATCTTCATTTTTTAACACATGGAATCGAAAATGTTTCTCTCTTTTAGCTGCATTCATTGTAAATGAAGGTATATATATTTAAACAAAAAAAATACCAGAATCATTCAGACAATAAAGAGAATTTTGAACTTGCGCGGTACAAAACAACAGGGAAAGTTTGACGCGCGACGTCACTCGTGAATATTGGACGATCGCTAGCTAGCTCTGTACAGAATTCCATCGTTCAGTCGAGTGACAGGGAGAAACGAAATCAGACGTATGGACGCTCCACTAAGCGATTGCATGATCGAGGATCAATGCGCCATAATCCGTTTCTCTGTGTGAGGGGCCAGAGTAAATATCAGCTACCAGACATGATGATATAATATTTGGAGGTGCACACATACAATGTGGTATCATCTGCGCATACATTTAGTAAGGATGAAGAAAATACAATCTCGAAACATGTATTAAGATTCAGTTTTTTCTCCAGAATATCCGAGAAATTCCATCGAAAATATGCAACAGGAATTGAACCTGTCAGAGAATGACAATTTTCAGACATTCAGGCCGGTAAATGTTGTTAATACTGTTTATTATAAACAGAGCATTTACTTAAATATTTGTATCTATAAAATAACGTACAAACAGAATATATATATATATATATATATATATATATATATATATATATAATAAAATTTCCAAGAGGATAGATATATATATAGATAATATATATATATATAATATTAGTGGTCAATATATACATATATATATATATTAGTGGTGGTATATATATATATATATATATATATATTAAGAAATGGACATAGTCCGACAATTTATTAAAGACATTTTTATGTTTAACATTCTTTTTATAGATACAAGTATTTAAGTAAATGCTCTGTTTATAATAAACAGTATTAAATAACATTTACCGGCCTGAATGTCCGAGAAATCTTCATAGAAAATATTCGTCCTTTGACAGGATTCGAACCTGCATCCTATACGGAACCGTCATTTAGCTTGACGTGCCTAACCTCTCGGCCACAAATGATCGTTCGGTTGAAGTTTATAAGCAGTAAATTCGAGCTTGACAGACGAACGATCCTTTGTGGCCGAGAGGTTAGGCACGTCAAGTTAAATGATTGTTCCGTATAGGATGCAGGTTCGAATCCTGTCAAAGGACGAATATTTTCTATGAAAATTTCTCGACATTCAGGCCGGTAAATGTTATTTAATACTGTTTATTATAAACAGAGCATTTACTTAAATACTTTTATCTATAAAAGAATGTTAAACATAAAAAATGTCTTTTATATATATATAAATTTCCAAGAGGATATATATATATATATATATATATATATATATATATATATATATATATATATATATATATATATATATATATATATATATATATTTCCAAGAGGATAGAATCCAGGTAGAGCTCAATGTCCAGGACAGAGCAAGCCTTTAATATAAAAGGCTCAAATACAATATTCCATGGAATATATATATATATGGCAGTTGATTCTTAAACAATGTTTAAAACCTTGGAGCTTCGCGCATGATTGTTTTCAGTCATTTAAATGTGACTGGATAACCGAAACATCTGGGGATACCACAGGAATTGGTAGAAAATTGGCTACCGTGTCGTTTCGAGGGACGCCTGTTCATTTTGCTTGAATCTCTGAATTGTGTAGTTAACCGTGATAAGAAACGGATCAATAAGGATTATTATGAAATCATAGTATCGATTAAAAAGAAGTTCTTCATGATCAAATTATAGTTTCATATTTCCTGTCAAAAACAACTTTTCCTGGGGTACAGTTAGAACCTGATCATTACGTTTCTTTCTTATATACGTATGTGATTCGTGTAGGACAAGAATTGAGTGAGATAGCGAAAAGACAAAATTTATTAAGACCTACAAAATACAAGAAATCGTGGAGAACCAAGATCACCCACGCCCTGAAGGGATACGACGCAACCTTATAACGTAATGGATTTGTTTCATATACCCATATACACGTGTGTACGCAATCTTTATTTCTTTATTTCATTTCCTCTCTATTGCTCTCTCTCCTTCCTCTCTCTCTCTCTCTCTCTCTCTCTCTCTCTTTCTCTGTCTCTCTATCGCTCTTAGTGTTCTTTGTGCACTTATGTAACTCGGATCTGTGACAAAAATTCTGGCTGTTACATCTGAACTATTTCCAAAGCAGTTAACATATTGGCTATTAACCAAGTGGCAGATGCCCGCCAAAAAGTCTGTAATTTTTAGGTGTGTGTGGTGGTGGGGGGTATGAAAATCACCTACAAAGAAAGAATAAATAAAGCGGCACGTTATTCGTGACGTCATTATAACGAACAAGCAAACCGGTGGAGACTTGATAACGCTTTTCCAACTCTCAGGAAATCATCCAATGAAAAATCCAGTCTCGTAATTTTGAAACCTGTTGGAATAATTTCTGATCAGGTTCCTTTTTATTTTGCCGCCATTTTTTTTTTCTTCTTGCTTAGCACTGATTATTTGCTTGAATGCAAAGGCGCAGTGGATTAATGCTATTTGAAGAAGGAGAAGAGGAAAGAAGACATGGTAAAGAAAACGAAAATAAAAGGCAAATGAGTTTCAAGTTTTTTAGTCGATAAGTAGTTAATATCAGCTGAATTTGCTTTAATTTGCTTTACGATGGAGACGGGGAGAAATGTCCTGTGTTTGAATTAAGAAAGAAGACGAGCCAATCGGATGTGAATAGTTTTTCAAGAGTGCGAACTGACAGACATATAATGGTAACAGACGAGGAAGGATACAGACAGAATTGTTTGTAGCCTGCTCGAAATGAAGAAAGAAAACGGGTGAATGCATTTTCATGCAAGCTGAAAAAGTCGTTAGTGAAATCTAGAAAAAGAAAACAAATAAATAAAAGAGAAAAGTGGAACAAAGCCGAGTGAAAAAAAGAAAAAAGAAAGATCATCCAACAATAGGTGTGAGTAAAGACGAGACGGTTGCCTGCGAAATCAACCTGTGAATCGCGCTGATTGAGAGAAGAGAGTGTGAGAAAAAAAAAGAAAAGGAGGATTGATATGAGAGAGAGAGAGAGAGAGAGAGAGAGAGAGAGAGCTCTAGAATAATCAGTAACAGAAAGAAAGCTAAAGAGAAAAAAACGATAGGAGAAATAGAAAATTAAGAAAGAAAAGACAAATAAACCTGAGAAAAAAAAAGTCATCCTGTTTTTGACAGACGCCTGCTATTTTTACAGATGAGTCCAACAGAAGACAACATGCTTTTCCTCTACGTACCCCGTTGTCTTATCATTGACGTACCCTTTGAGAAAATGTTCTATGTTACAGTAGTCGGTGTCAAACTTGGAGATATACACTTAGATGTACAATGCAAGGGTATATCTTAATAAGTGAAGCGTCGGAATTTTTTTGTTTTTTGCTCTGTCCCTCTTGCTCTCTATCTGTCCCGTGAGTATCAGATTTTCCAAGCACTCTTTCCTCATTATATGACCTAGAAACCTCAACTGTCTCCTTCTGACATTAAGTATTAGTTTCCTTTCTGTTTTCATTTTCTACAAAACTTCGTCGTTACTCACATGTTGGGACCTTGTTATCCTCAGCATCCTTCTGTAGAACCATATTTTTGTTGCTTCAAGTCACCTTTTACATGTAGACTCAGTATTTGAAGTAAATTTGCTCAAATATTATGCTTGCCATATTTGCTTGTGTGCATGTGTGAAAGAAAGAAAGAAAGAAAGAAAGAAAGGGAAAAGTGAAATAATTTGAGAGAATGCACATAAAATGAAAAAAAAAACAAAAACAAAGAGAAGTGAAACAAAGAAACGGAAATAAAAAAAATGAAAAAGAAAGAAAGAGATAAAACAGAAAGAAACAAGGAATGAGAGAGGGAGTAAAAATCATAAGACGGAAAGAATTTTCTTTCCATCTGCTGCGGGATAGAGAAGACAAAGAAATAGTACGAAGAAGAAAAAGAAAGAAAAACGAAGAAAGAAAAAGAAAGAAAGAAGGAAAAAAGAAAGTAAAAGAAAAGAAAGAGAAAGAAAAAAAGAAGAGCGAGGAAAAAGAAAGAAAGAAAAAGAAAGAAAGCAAGAAGATAGAGATGGAGAAAAAAGAAAGATAGAAAGAAAGAGCAAGTAAGAGCACGAAAGAAAAGGTTTTTTCTTTCACTTCTTTGTGCTGCCTAACAGAAAATAACAAAAGGAAAGACATGTTAAAAATGCTAAAAAAAAAAAAAAAATAGAAAGAGAGAAAGAGAAAAAGAAATTTTGATGTTTTTTTATTCTACCAGGAACTTTTCAGAAATCATTAAAAAAAAACGCAACAGCCATTTTGATGGTGCCTGTCTTTGGTTTCATGTCTGCTTAAAAATTCATTCAATTAGAACAAACCATGAAAGTGCCATACATGAGCGCTGAATTATTTGGTAAGATAAGGGTTGGGAAGAGAACAGCTGGGAGATCAGATTCTGTTTTGTTGAGTTTTGTTTTAAGCACTTCCCACATGTCGGAATGATAACATTCACTCTTTGTCACACAGTAAATGTAATTCTTTTTTATTTACTTGCTGCTGCGTATACTTATTGTTGACTGCATACTAAACGCATTAGTCACTAAAGCCATACCTACCAATTTCTGCTTTTTTTTTCTTTCCTTTTCTTCAGTACATTTACATTAAAACTAATTGATCGGAGAGTATTAATGAGAAAAGCTATCAGTGACGATGCAGATCTCTCTTGAATTGTTCTGTTCATGTAAAAGAAAAAAAAACAAAAAAAAAAACAACGTAGAATTTTGAAATGATTCTAAAATTTATCAAATTATTTTGAAATAATTTCTAGCCCTTGGAAAAATTCTATGTGGGGAAAGTTATTTTAACAAGGACTACAATTGTCACCATGCACTCAATATCATTTCAAATATTGTATCTAAATATGTAGAAAGAAATTCGACTTTCAGTTCACCAACACTGAACACAGACCCCGATGTTGCACTGAATACAGAAGCCTATCTTACCAAACATTCTTTTTTCTTCTTTTTAATCTTGCTAGCTGCCCTGTCGCCGAGGCAGATAATGCGTCGATTTAATCCACACCCAAAAAGGCCACCTACATTTAAATGTTCAGATATAAACGACCAATATTTACCTCTCCTCTAAACCAAGTAAATACTTATAGGGTTAAATATAAACCCCCATTCTTTACCGCTTCCCAAACCAACTAAATGCTTATAGAGTGCAGTAGTAGTAGTAGTAGTAGTACTTACGGTTTTGCCATTTGAATTTTCTGATGGAACTTAATTCTCAAGTTAATGATAGAATAAACTCTTTGCGAGTTTTACGACTAAAAATATACGCATACGTTAAATAGATGAGCCTCACAATTTTTAAAAAAATATTGCAATAACAATCATACGCTATGAATGCAGGTCATTATTTAAAGAAATAAGCGGGTACAAATGAAAAGATTTGAAACTAGCAAGTTTTTCCATTTCACTGAAGCAGACGTTAAACGCATGTAAGCGTCATCGCCTCCTCCATGTTTTCCTTCCATTTTTTCTTTCTTTCTTTCTTTCTTTGCAACTGGATCCCTGGTATGTCTTTTCCGTCCTTCCTCAAGATCTAAACGGAATAGTCCATTATTTATGAGGTATTGTAAGGGCGTAACGTGTACTCTAACTGAGAAACTAAACAACAACAACAGCAACAACAACAGCAGCAACAACAACAACAATAATAATAATAATCACTGTCGTAACGCTACAACATTCATGCCTGACCTTAAATGATTTGGGGCGTTAATATGTCCATGTTTTGTCATGGTAAATGTCGATGAGCGACAGTAAATATCCTGTTCCATTTCACAGATCTGCTTGTCAGTAACCCGACCATTACCAGTTGATCACGGTATGCCGCCTAGAGGCTGACGCACAGTGCATCTTTGCTCATGAGCGAGAACATTGTGGAAGCATCATGGCCGTATGTCGAGGAGGGTTTTTTTTGGTTGGGGGGGAAGTTTGATGGATGGGGCACCTAAGTCGACTTGGTCAAGAAATGTGGACATTTGAAAATCCTTCAGTCAAGGGCCGTATAAGCGGACTCTATTACCAGACCTGTAGATATTTCTTACCAGGGTCCCCCCTGCAAGATTTTGGCCTGATTTTATCAAAACTTGTCAACATATCGTGTATTTATCGGGTCACCCCCTTCTTCGTTTGGGGATTATTTAAAACAGAAACAAATTGTGGATTGTAAGAACAATTCTTTTTTGCCAGTGAATATTGCATTAACAAATTTTTGAGAATGGCAATGATTTTTTCCACATACAAGTCCTACTGTTTAACCCATAACTGGGGAAGAGATGGATTCATACCTTTCCCAAGTGTGTTTCCATGTTAGTGAATTTAACGAACCTGACTGGAGTTCGAACGTGACTGTCCAATTTCTCATTCCACCACCCGTACATCAACTCATATTTGGCCATTATGCATGTGTTTCGTACACCTTTCTTTGTATGGGTGTCATGATTGGCATATTGGGCTTGGTATATCTGTACACAAACATCGCTTTAATGTTGTGTTGTTCTTACAATCAAAAACAACAGCAATAATAATAATAATAATAATAATAATAAGAAGAAGAAGAAGAAGAAGAAGAAGAGAAAGAAAAACAAGAAGAATAACTGATTTCGACATTAAATGATTCGACAAAAGTCGATGTGTCTTAAAATCAACCAAGTCAATATGAGGTATGTAATGTAAATACATATTCTGGGTTTTGAACCATAAACAAGTTTTTTACTTACCCACCGCTGCGATTTAATTAAAGAGGAGGAGGTTGATAATTAATTGATGGATATATAATTTATTATCCATTTGTATTTTATTATTGATTATTGATGAAAATAAAGATTCTATTCCACTAATTCAATTCATCTAATGTATCAGTCGCCGTGCGTCTTGTTTCTGAGGAACTGAAGTTGTTTTTCGAGGATAGTAATGTACGGAGCCGAACGGAATCTGTCATAAAATTGAATGTCTGACACGTGGAGATGAATGCCAATAAAAATATTTTAATCCAGACCTTAAGAGAAGGTATTTCTGCAACATTAATGGTATTAAACCTCTTAATCTCAGGCAAACACCTCAGTAGAAGAAGGATACCCTAACAGAAAACCTACGACTTAAAGACCTAACTAAAATAATCTAATTTACTGTTTCAAGGGCACCGTGGGTTTAATTGCTAGATCAATTACGGCTGAGTAGTGCGTTCGATCCTCACTGGGTGCCCCATACTTTCTGGTTTGTGCCACATCTAAACTACGCCTAGAAAATGACGTTGTGCGATGGTTAGCAAGCTTGCATGACTAGATCAATTACGACTGAATAGCGAGTTCGTTCCTCACTGGGTGCCCCATGCTTTCAGCCTTGTACCACATCTAAGCTACGCTTAGAAAATCACATTTACAGCATCATGTAAGAAAATCCTTCAATAATTACTATAACCGGTGATTTCTAATAAGCACACACACACATATATATATATATATAAAATTATAGTTTTAAGGTATGCTGTATTTATGAGTAAAATTGATAGATATCAAGGATAGAACGTATGTAAATATAAAAGTGGACACCGAGATCAACACCCAGTGGCGACAGTCTGTTTCATGCTTGAACGCAATTTACTGACCTGAAGATTTCGTTCCAGCATGAAAGAAAATGTTTTTACACGATGTTGACTTTAGTGTCTACTTATATATATATATATATTACCATTACTATATATTTTTGGACCCATTTAATATTGAAACCGTTTGGTCTGATGAGACGAAACCGTAGTATCGGTCTTGCGAAATAAAATATTACCATGCGTTTCTAATGTCTCCGCTTTCATAATTATCATTTGCTCTGTTCTTACATTGAGCTCTCTCTGGATCTAAATCCTCTTTGCGATTATACATACGGATTATCAATTTATACTATATATATATATATATATATATATATATATAAAAGCAAAAATGAAAAAAATAACAGGAAAACAAATATTTTATTACCAAATGAGTATGATGCTGATGAGAATAGTTGAAACAAATTCATTTTTTAAAATAAAAACGAAATCTTGTTTTTGAAGTATTCATTAAATATTAATTTTAAAAAAATGTCCCTCCTTTGTTATTTATAGGTTTTATTTTATTTTCTGATATAATTTTATTTTTATCAATGTCTTAGAATAGGTAAAAACATAATTATGAATTTTAATTTTCAAGGTAGACACGCCCACCCTAATCAGAAGAATGGTGCAGCATAATCTTACTACACAGCTTATGTTGAATTTAGGCTAGCCTCATGGATGAGATAGATTCCCATTTTTCTCTGTTACCAGTGGTATGAGTTTTTTTCCTATGTTACCAGTGGTAAAGTGGTATAAGTTGTTTTCTCTGGTTACCAGCTGTATGACTTTGTGCCTCCGTAATAAGTAGAAAGTTAAATAATTTCTTCATAAGCAGACACACCCACTTTCATCTCTTGTCTGCATTTGGAGTTGTGTTGGACGAAGTGAAGTTTACTAAATATCTCAAGATTCAAGACAGTAAAAGAAAGAAAAAAAAGAAAGAAAGAAAGAAAAAAGAAAGAAAGAAAGAAGCAAAACAAGAGAGAGAAAATATGTGTAAAATAAAAATTAGAGAAAGAATGAGAAAATAGAAATGGAAATGGTGAGGAGACAAAAAAGAAGAAACGAGAGAGTGGAAATGTCAATACAAAAGAGAGAAAAAAGGGAGATTAAAGCAATGAAGAAGAAGAAAAAGAAGTGAGAGAGAGAGAGAGAGTAGAAACATTATAAAGAAAAGAGAGAGAATGAGTTAAAAAATATAAATAAAGAGGCGGAAAATGAAGAGCGAGAATTTGAGAGAGACGGTAGATAGAGAAAGAATTTAATCAAAAGGACAAAATAAATGAGATGAAACCAGAGAAGGCGAAGAGGCAGAAAAAGAAGAGGGAGTAGAGAAAGCATAACTAAAAAAAGAGTGAGATATAAACAGAAACGTTGAGGGAGTGGAAAAATAAGATATATAATAAAATAAGTTAAAAGAGAGAGGAGAGAGGGTGAGTGTGTGTGTGTGTGTGTGTGTGTGTGTGTGTGTGTGTGTGAGAGAGAGAGAGAGAGAGAGAGAGAGAGAGAGAGAGAGAATGATGCCGGAGGTGAAGCCCAATAAAAAATAGGTGATATTGAAGATGTGTAGAAGAAAGATTCTTGCTCCAAATCATTTTGGTTACAGAAACCAAACAGAGAGAGAGAGAGAGAGAGAGAGAGAGAGAGAGAGAGAGAAATATACACAGCAATGTCCAGATGTCAGTGTTGGCCTTTGATGTTTAGAATATACAAAGTACAATGGTCAGCCTACTTACCAAAGTAACTACCAAAGGTTAATGATTGAGTTTAAATAAAATTTAGAATTTCTAATAAAACAGACTCCCTGGTCGTCAGCAAAAGAGAGCCCAATGTGTGAGCGACATATTGGGAACGTCAAAATGAAGAAGCTACAGAAATCCAACTATTTGAATAGTGTAATATCAGACGACAGACATATCACAGTCCGAATGAGTATTGGAATAGCAAAAGATGGCTGACAGAGGTTAAACAAAATTAATAAGAAATAGGAAAATATCGTTAGAAACAAAGAAAGGAGTGCTGAACTACTATGTAATATCTAATCTCCTATATGGCAGTGAATGCTTGACAATCTCCTCATATCTTTCATAAACTAAACAAAGTATTAAGAAATAGGAAAATGTTGTTAGAAACAAAGAAAACAGTGCTGAACTGCTATGTAATATCTAATCTCCTATATGGCAGTGAATGCTCAACAATCTCCTTATGCCTTTCATTAACTAAGGTATTAAGAGATAAGTAAATGTCGTTAGAAAAGTGTGCTAAACAGCTATGTAATATGTAATCTCGTATTGAATGCTGGACAACCTTACCATACCTTTCAGAAGCTAAACAAAGTATAAAGACACGGGAAGAAGTCGTTAGAAACGAAGAATAGAGTTCTGAACTGTTATATAGTACTAATCACTCTGACTGCTGGACAGATGAACACAGATGAAGATGCGTCTTGAAGCAATCAAGCTATAGCGCTAAATATGTATTGTTGGTAATTGTTTAATATGAAAATGTATTGCTGGTATTTTTACTATAAAAATGTATTTTTATACTTTCATAGCGTTTTGTTTTTGTTTTAGTGTTCCCTATTTGCCCATAACTGGGACCCTAACAGGTGCTACCACCCAGGTCAGGGTGAACCTGGGAACAACAGCAATTAAGAGGTGGTTCCACACTCCTCAAAACCTCCAATTTGCCGATCAGAGACCTTGTTGCCGGATGTAGTTTATCGTCTTACCCAGGATTTGAAAATCAGGACGACAGAGATCAATCCAATCTGTTAAAGACTAACACCTGAATACACGATTCTACCAGGTAAATATTTTATTGAATAGGATGCAATAGATGTATCCAATCTATCGTTTTGGTACAAATACTGAAGAAATTATTGACTATCTAATATCAAGGTTTTCTACCCTAGCTCTAAATTAATGGAGGTATTTCTCTACAACACGCTAGGGTAGAGAAATAACTTTATTGAAAGACTTGCCGACATTATAACTTTACTCATGAAGAAAAAGGGTTTGAAATCACCTTAAAAACGATTTCATAGAATAAAGCTTCTACTTGGTGTTGTTATTATATTGCATATAAAAAATATATGGACCTTGAAATAGAAACGAAAAGATTGTGGTATTTCAACACAGCCAACATCCTGATAATATTCGGAACATTAGGAGTGATTTTAAAGAAAACTGATATATAAATAAAAAAAAAAGGCCAAAAAAGGCCATCACTTTACGACACAAATTAAAATTGTACTCATCAGCTCCACTCACAATCTCAGAAAATCTCTACTAACACCAGCAGATAATCTCTGTCAACGTACGACGTTCAATAACTTTCTATGAAAATCATTCTTTTTTTCATAATCGTCCCCACCCCCAAGCAAGGCGATAATATCACGATAAAGGTGGAGGGAGGCTATTGTGAGTGAAAGAGAATAATAAGATTTTAGAAGGAACCGGAAACCGAATCCTAAACAGGAAACAAGGGATAAACCACTACTCCTGCTAAAAAGAAAAAAAAACGGGACAGAAGTGTGAACCGGGCGATAGACAAACCTATCCTTTATCTCATTTCTCAGGTGAAACACTTGGCCAAGGATTTTATCAAAGAGCAAATCAGGTAAACTTGATAGAATAATAAGAGTTCTTGACATATAATGAATTTATCTTTAATTACCTTTTATTTTATCGCTTTGTTTTCTTTTTTTAACGCCCATTTCCTACAATTCTATGACAAAAACAAAATCAGTGCCTCTTCTTTTGTGCCATGTACAACTGTCATGTCAGTCATCTACAATAGCTTTTCATCATTGAATTATTGACTTTTTACTGAACTGTTGAAAAAGAAACTCGTCACGTTAAACTTGTTATAAACTACATTGATTAAACGGGCAAATTAAAATGAATTGTTCACATTGAAACGAGTTCTTTACTTCGTGAAAAGCAGTAAAAAGCCGCTTGTTTAGTTTGGCTATTTTGATTTCAAAATGGCGATGAAGTGAATTTTTCCAGAGTTAAGTGTAAATCTTCTTGATAAACCAACAAAAATTTACGAATCTACGCTTGAGCGAAAAAGTTAATCGGAAAAGTTTAATTAGGATTAGGAAAAATACCTTTTTTAGAAGAATATATTTCTCTTGACACGACTGCTACCATATACTACCTCAGTATTTTTATAGTTTTAAAAAGCTGCTTTTAGAAGTTTAATGAAACCATAATATATAAAACTGAAAAGCAAACTGAACTCCACTTAGAGAATTAAAAACAAGTAATCCAAGGTAATTATGGTTAATTGAAACAAGGAAAAAAGTATGAATTTAATTTTATGTTATGGTCTTATTAAAATTCTAAAAATACCTTTTTAAAATCATAAAAATTATGCTGGGAAGGAAAAAAGTAAAAAAATTAAAACCAAAAATGATTTTTTTTTTTATATTGTTATGGTTAATTACAGGATAAATTAATGATATTTTAAATAAAAAATTGAATAAATAATAAGATAGTTATGGAGAGTCGTGATCACCTACGTCCTGAACACGACACATAGTAGAAGTCAACCATTTTGTTGTATGTAATGGTTAGTGTATTTGACTGAAGGCTTTGAGTTTAAAGTTATTTCTGCTGACAATAAAAATATATTTGACTATTGTTGTTGATATTTCTATTAAACTCCATTCTAATTTGAATGTATCTTTATAACATAGATGAATATATATATATATATATATATATATATATATATATATATATATATATATATATATATATATATTTTATTCAGAAAAAAATAGATATTTATTTCAGGGTTGTTTTTGAGTTGCAACTTGATACAGAAACAGTTTTAAAGAAGGTGAAGCTATTTCAAGTAGATTCTAAAAGAGAAACATAAGATACTTTTTGCTCAACTTAAGAAAATATATCAAAATTTAATTAAAATATGTAATGTCAATATAGCAATGTTTAACTTAAGGCCAGAGAAAAAAATTAATGTGTCAAAAGGACATTTTTCTCTTGACATGACTGCTAGTATATAATCGGTCGGTAATTTTTATTGTTTTAAAAAGCTGCTTTTAGAAGTTTAATGAAACCATAATATATAAAACTGAATAGCAAACTGAACTCCATTTGGAGAATTAAAAACAAGAATTGATCCAAAGTAGTTATAGTTAATTACAGTGAGAAAAATATCATGAATTCAGTTTCATATGTTATAGTTTTATTAAAATTCTTAAAAATATATTTTAAAACCACAAAAATTACCCATTATAAAATGGTAACAAAACCTAAAAGATTCAAAACAAGTTCAGCCATTTTCATATAGTTATGGTTGATCACATATTATAAATTACTAATCTTGTAAATAAATAAATGACTAGTGTTTAACATTTTTGTTGTCAGTTCTCGAAAAAAAATTGCATAAGTTCAGTTTCTTATGCTATGGTTTTATTAAAATTCTAAAAACACCACAGAAATTACCGTAGAAGGTATTTTAAAAAATGTCTTTGGTTTCATTACAATTCAAAAAATACTTTTTAAAAACAGTAAAAATTACTGAATGACTAGGAAGCATTAAGTTATTTGTTTGTTTTTTGTTTTGTTTTGTTTCTGATATTTTTACGGGTTATCAACATTTTGTGGGTTATTTAAAGCCGAAATATATTTTGGCCTGCAAGAATTTTTTTTTTTTTTTGCAAGTGACTGCTACAATAAAAACTTTCCAAAAATAACAATATTTTTTCAGGATAAACTTCTTGCTATTTAACCCATAGCTGGGGCAGAAATGAAAACCCCTATCCATTACACCATCCACACACCCAGAGGAGTTTCCAACAACAACATCGTTATGACCTACCTTTTAAAAGTTTAAATTACGACTTGCAGTTCTAAGTTAAACTTTGACGGTTAATCTTATTATTAAAATTCAAATATTTTCACATTACATTTAACGATTCTAAAATGTTAATTTGCTGCACCGGTTCTGAATTGATTGATCTGTTTGTTTAACGGCACATCAAAACCTTATGGGTCATTTAATGTTGAAATTTAATTTGCTTGGGAGCTTTGAAGTAACATAATATGATATATGTTATTCTACTTTCACAATTGAATTGAAGATTATACGTAGAAGACCAGCGAACCATACACAAACCCTGTCAAACGCCTTCCAGATATCAAGAGTCGCAGTTCGGTCTATACCGTTATTTTCAAGAGCTTTATATACATATTCAGTGATGGCCGTTAGTAAATCAGCGGTAGATATGGCAAAACGGAACGTATATTGTTTATCAGAGAGTAGGTCACGAGATGTAAAGTTCTTAAATAGTTCAGCATTGTTTAAAGACTCGAATGCTTTGCCGAAATCGGTAGAAGACTAATAGGGTGATTGTCAGTGGGGTCAGAAAATTCTCCAGAGTTCTTAATATCAAGAACTATGAAGGAGGACTTCCAACAATCTAGAAAGCAGGAAGCAACGAGGCCATAGTTGTAGAGTTTAGAGAGGGCTGGAGCCAGCTCGAGGACACATTTCTTTAAGACGATCGCTGGGAATCCGTCACCTCCGCTTGCCTTATGGGAGTCTAATTTAGAAATGATGTCTGAGATCAGTGACGGGGTTATGCGCGTATCACACAGAGTGCTGAGTTGGAAGAGAATTTACGAGCAAAGCATTCAAACTTGTCTGCTGTAGATATCAGGACTTCGAATTAATTGAATAGAGGACGGACCGAGGATTTGCTGTTGTTTAGCATACTCTTACAAAGCCGTCAATAATCTCTAGAACCGAACTTGCAAGATGCTATACGTTGCTTCATTCTATCAGCAAACAGTAACTTTGCTTCTTTCAGGGCACGCTTGCACTCATTACGAGCAAAGACAAAGAGACGTCTGTTGCAATCAGATGTGTTTCTCTGGTACATCCGGAAGAAGGGATTCCTGCGGGCTATAGCATGCAGGCGAGAACCAAGATTCAGGGATAGAGGTAAAAAAGAGATCGAGAAGAGAAGTGTGTTCGTCAGGGTTACTGGGGAAACGCGTGTCGAAGTCAACCATTTGCGTGAGAGATTGAGTGATAGAGAAAAGGGTTTGGGTGCCAGTGAGGTTAGTGACAGAGTGCTTAAGCTACCTGGTATGATGGGAATTGAAGTCGCCGAACACTAATATATTAGCAAACGGGTGTAGGGAGTCAGGTCTTGTCTATATTATCGGAAATAATATCTAGAAAGCAGAAGTCTTGAAAGAAAAGTGAACGGTAGAAAAAGAAGAGATAGCTGACTGAGTTAAGTAGAGAGAGACGGAAACACATGTACGAATGATCTAGAGATTCAAGAGAGAGTTTCCTTGCCAGCGGGAGATGCTTGCAGATTGCTGTAATCTAGGGAAGATTACTGAATAGAATAATCACACGAAGGTTGGTAATGAACGATAATACTTAGGACAAGAACAACACATATAAGATTCGTCAGCGGCTCCTAGAAGCAGGAGTCAGCTGCTAGAAGAGAGTCAATGAATCTCTAACTTCAGACCAACATACAGTATTTACTACTTTATTTACGTGAATGGGGACATGCCCATTATCGTCCGTAGGTATGCTACAACACAGATATAAACTCCCAAGCCATGCATGTGAACATTAAAGTCCTTTTTTAAGGGGAGGAATATAACCAGGAATTGAGAAATCAAAAGAGAGGATTGAAGAGTTAAGATTAGTTTCACAGAGAGCTAGGAGACTTTTCGAAGAGGAACGATTCCACAGTGCAGAAGTTATAGTACGAAAGGAACCGTAAAGGGTTTAGGTGAGTTTTGTTGAGATGGTTCAGGTTTATATCTTTGGTTGTTTATAATCATGATGTGTTATTTTGGTAAGGAAAAGGCCTAGGGTAGTAGCAGCAGTCAGTCGTCTAGGAAAGGAATTGGCACATACTGCAACATAGTGTGGCCTTCTGGTTTTCCCACTGGAGGTTCTAGCAGGGACACCTTTCCATGCTCGACATGGCACTGCAAGAACTCTGATATTATGCGTCTGTTGATCAAATCATGACAGCATCACAAGGCCTGAGTGAAGGAAAGGAAATGAGAACCCCTTCATAGACACGAAACAAGGGATGAGCCTCTACTCTTATTTAAGAGAAGAGGGAAGAGTATGGATCGGGTGATAGAAAAGGCTATCTACACCTATTTTTAAAAAAATGTACTAAGTTTTAACTTAGTGAAAGTCGAGATGTTTATTGGAAATTCAACAAAGAATTAAAAATGGCAGATACCTACCTCTGAAAGAACTTTACAAGACAAATTGTTCTGGGTGGATCTCCAGTTAAGTTATAACAGAATGGACACTGATAACTTATATTTGGATTCGCTCTGCACACCACATAACTTATTGGATCATATTTTACTGACATTATGGCGGAGAAGCAGTAACAGGTTATAACAGGTTATCGCCATACCCAGGACTGCTCTCTGGTTTGAAGCTTTTGGGATGATGATCTTGCACCCTTTATTTTCTTAGTGACTCCACGCACAGCATAGAGCCGTAAATTCACTAGGCTAGGTGTGGCTACCGTGATTTTCTTATAAAGTGTGTTTTTCTACGAGGTGAAGTTGCCAACTCCACGTCCAAGCATTTTTTAATGATTTCGTCTCAAATAAAGCAAGAAAGTCACTAAGACGCAAGGGGTTACTAAGTAGTATTAGAAATTATGAGAAAAATCACTATTAACGAGAGAGAACAATAAAAGAACAGAAATTAAATTAAGTTTTGAAAATCGAAGTTGACTGGGAAGTAAGAAGTAAGGGTATTACACAAGCGAGAAGTACGATAGAAGACACCGTTAAGATAGAATTTGCGGTTATATCTCGCCATTTCAACTGCAAAATGCTAATACCATGTCACCAATCTACTACTGAGCTTAAAGTCTATTTTGCATTCAAAGTTGTTCTTCTAGACTGTCTACCATCTCAAGGCAATAGAGATAAGTCTTTCCTGCTATTGAATCCAAACAGAGAGATAAAGATATATTTTACGGAAAAGTATGTGAAAATTCACATAGCTAAAGCCTGGGCTGCCTTGAATAAAATGGATGTTATCTGGAAATCTGGTCTACCAGACAACCTCAAACGGAGATTCTTTCGAGCCACTGTAGAGGCTGTGTTAATATATGGTGCGACTGCTTGGACATTAAAACCCTATAATTAAGCTTGATGGAATCTACATTGAGAGCTATATTTAACATCTCTTGGTGACAATATCCAACTAAAACACAACTTATGGACCCATCCCTGATATTTCTACAATTTTACGCGAACGCGGAATGCGCTTTGCCGGACACCGTGATCTACTAGCCTTGGGGCAAGACGAATTGGTCACCCAACAACGACTTACATTGACCAGCTATGTTACGACACTGAATACCACCAGCCTAACGACCTTCCGACCTTGATGCAGGACCAATATGTTTGGCGTGATAGACTCATGACGAGCAAATAGGACAAGACTATTAACATAATGTCAGTTGTTTTTTTCTTGCCTTCCATCTGTACAAGTTTAACTTTACCTTTGACTGGAAATGTTTTACGTCAAAAGGATGTTTGGGGAATTGGTCGTGTTAATAGTATAGCACTCCATCGCGTAAATTTCAAACACTTTTTTTTTCTTTAGTCCACTCGACATGCCTTTTCTCGTGGACGAAAATACAAATTTGAACGATTCATTGAGAACTTCCTGGCCACTACTTCCAGTTTATTTCGGAGGCCCACGGAGCACGATTAATAATTTGATTGCCCCTTAAAATGTCCATGATGACATACAAACAACAGTCGATTTGTTTGACGTTCCTGACAGTTTCAGAGTATCATACGTTTTCCCAATTCGACAAATTTAGGTACCTCCACTAATTCGCTGAAAAAAAAAAAACAGCATAGCATGATGAAAAGAAAATGGCCCAAACTTAATAAAAACAAATGTTTATGTTATTATTAAGAAGAAAGACCAAAGTGCTTTTTTATTGTTTTATTAATGGTTTTAAACCTTTCTGGCACGATCGAATTTTTTTTTCGTCAGTGGATGGGCCAAAGATTTACTATTGGTGTTTGGCGCCTTTTTCCGGTAAAAAAACACATCGATTTGGAAAATTTTCCTAAAATAATAATGGAATATTCATTTTTTTATTCGCAAATGAATTAAATTATATTAGTTTTTTTTTTATAAAATCTTGGCAAAAATAGTTATTTTTTATATCTATTACTCCCATTTACTTAAATTTATGAAATTCCGAGAAATTAAAATTTTAGTCTTTTCATATTTATATTAGTTAAAAGCATGACTCCTTGGAGAATTTAAATTATCAATTTGTTTTTGTTAAACAGCAACATTACACCGAAAATCTGCTCCGAATCGTAAAATAAAAAAAGAAATAAATCTATGGCATTATTTACTTAGTAAAAATTTTAATGGCTTTTATAAATAAAGTATATTAAGGACACTATTGTCATAAGAAAAAAAAAATAATGAATTTTTACAGCAATTGTTTTCATCTTTTTAAATTTCATTTTTTTCTAATTTTCATTTTTTAAAATCTTAATTAGAAAAAATTATTAAGTTTTAAATCTTTTAAAATTCTCTATTAATTCCAGCCATTTAGATTTATTTGACGATCCTGATAGTTTCTTAGTACCATACATTTTCCCAATTCTTCAAATTTAGGTACCTATACTAATTCGTGAAAACTATATTTACTAATCATAAATGGTAAAGCTTAATACTAGTCATCGAACACCAAGATTTATAAAATATTTTTTAAATTTTTATTATGCATATAAACGTGCACATTTTGTTAAAGTATGAGCTACCATACATGACATTATCAGGATATAAGAATGATGACTATAGTAAATTTGATGTCAACATTCCTAAAATTAGATTACGGGAAATATTTTCCAACATTTTTTAAGTACTTAAAATTAAATAAAAAATGCAGTCACATCATTTCTTAAATTATATTTTACAGATAGTCTTAGTAAAACAACAATCAATCTGTCATTACCTCGTTAAACACGTAAACATGCCTACTATCAGTTAAATACACTGCTACTGTTTACTTAAAAAATTCAAATTAATTAATATTTGTTTCAAATCAGATTAATTATAATTTAAATCAACTCAAATAAAGTTTCAGAGAAGAAAAAGTTATTTTTGGAAGCTGTTTTTAATAAAGAGAATTACATTGCTATCAAAGACAGTTAAAAAGGGCGCTAATCAGATATTGTAGCAAAAAACTAGATTCCATTTAATATAATTTTTGTTTGAAATACACCAGAGTATTTTTCCTTACTGGAAATACTAAATTTAAACCTTTAGCGTTCAATTAAAGTTAAAATGAAAACTTCAAAAAAGCTTTTTAAACATTATGTAACGCGAATTATTAGAGGTATCAATTTTTTGTGCAGTAATATTTCTATTTTGTTCTTTGTGATAAGATAAAATCTTTGTCATTTGGCTAGCCAGCAGACATCTTGAAAACATGAAGAAAATTTGCGATGCATGCAGCATTCAAATGACAACTGAAAACTTCTATATACACTTCAAATTTGTTTCAGTAGAAATTTCTAGAATTTATCGAATTTATAGGCTCGGAAAATGGCTCATCTGCTTAGTCTGCCATTTGCAATTTGGAAAAAGCGCATGCGCGGACTGGAATGTTTGATATATCTTGCGAGAGACGGCCATGCAAATTCTCTAAAGATATATAATGACTACGAATTTGTTGGTGGGCAGATATGACATTTTGCCTGGCGTCGAGGTAGATGCATAATAACGGAGACAGACGGGAGAAAGAGAGACTCGTCGCGTTTCAATGTTTTGCCGAAGAAGGTCAGAGAAAAAAAAGCCAGGTTCGCTGTGAAACAGATTACTCGCGTTAAAAGTAATCATAATCCACCTGTTCTTATTTCTAACTTTTTTTTTTTTTCTTTTTCTTTTTCTTCACGAACAAGACTAGAATATATATATATATATATATATATATATATATATATATATATATATATATATATATATATATTTTTATGCTTATACATTCTTTTTATAGATAAACATAAAAATGTCTTAAAGTAATTGTCGGACTTTGTCCATTTCATAATGTGTGACGTCATTTGTTTACATTTAGATACACAATGAGCAGATATGAATGCACCTGAGAGAATCATGGAAGATTGTAGTTTAAGGCAGTAATATCGACCTTGCTAACCGAACGATCCTCTGTGGCCCAATCAATTAAGGCACGTCAGGCTATATGACGGTTCTGTATAGGATACAGGTTCGATTCCTGTCGGAGGATGAATATTTTCTATGAAAATTTCTCGGACATTGAGGCCGGTAAATGTTGCTAATACTGTTTATTATAAAAAAGAATGTATAAACATGTCTTAAAATAATTGTCCCACTTTGTCCATTTCTTAATATATATATATATATATATTATTAATTGTGATCTGTAGGCCTCCGAAATAAACTGGAAGTAGTGGCCAGTAAGTTCTCAATGAATCGTTCAAATTTGTATTTTCGTCCACGAGAAAAGGCATGTCGAGTGGAATAAAGAAAAATAAACGTTGTTTTTGAAATTTACAATTTTTCAAAATTTGCATTCATGAAAGTAGATAAAAATTTTGAAATCGAATTCCCCTTCCAATTCTTTCTTAAATGGGACAATAGCTAAGTGAGTTTGTAGTAAATGGGAAATAATAGTAACTCTCTTCAACCAATCCCTTCAAATTCGGAGGACAGAGGAAGAAGAAGGAAAGCAATTATGTGAAGTTTTGCCTTTCATTGAAGCCAAAAAGAAGAAAAGGAGTAATTCGAGAGCCTATGTGAAATTGTTTTGGGACCATTGAAAAGAAAACCTTGCCTTCACAGAAATTAACCGGTGAGACAGGAAGGACAGAAAATAGCGATCCTACACGAAATTGTTTTTAATATAAAATGAAGAAAAAAAATTAAATTAATCAGAAGTCATGTAAATGGTTTCGTTTCAGTCCCTCGCGACCAGCGTTGAAGTTCTCGCCAGTAAAACTAACCCACTTCGTCTACTTTTGAATGCATGCAAACCATATATCCCTTCGGTGAGCAACGAACTATTTAGCTTTGTCTTAAATAATTTTAATATTATTTTGTGTCAGATAATTTAATCTGTTGTATGAACATTTCCTCTTCATGACAACACATAAAAACTACGAACTTTAAGAATTCTGATTTATTTTCCTGAAACGAGCTATTGACACTACTTCAAACGTGTAAATACGTGAATACATTCCTTGTATTGTCTTGTTAAAATTATCTGCGTATTTCCTCGTCATTATCATCCTTCATTAATCTTCTTGGCGTGGATAAATCACCTGTTCATTTTAACGTGTCAGCCGCACGCCACTATAGGTTACACTCGATGTGATGTAATGGTTAGCGAGCTTGTCTAGCTAGATCGCTTACAACTGGATAGTGGATTAAATCCACCACTGTGTGTTTAATACTTTGGGCCTTGTGTCATATCTAAGCTGCGCTTAGTAATTCACTAAAGTGTTCGTTCGTTAATATGGTAAGATAGTAATTGTGAGTACAATCCTTTGGCGGATTAGTACAGGATTAGTAATAACTCGAAACGGGCTTAGAAATAACTAAAAACAGGATCAGAAATAACTGGAAACAAGATTAGCAATAACTCGAAACACGTTTAGCAATAATTGGAAAAAGAGTTGACAGTTACAGGAAACGGGGATTAGCAATAACTGAAAACAGAATTAGCAATAACTAAAAACAGAGTCAGTAATAACTGGAAACAGGATTAGCAATAATTGGAAACAGGGTTTGCAGTAACTGGAAAACAGAAGTAGCAATAACTGGAAACAGGTTTAGAAATAACTAGACAGTTCTAAAATAAGATAATAACAGATTCTTCTAGACATGAGAATAATCTCGCCACTTGCTCGTGTAGATTAATTAAATTAATCTCGAAACTCCCTAAAGATTATTCGGGTCAATAGACACAAGAATAATCACGGAGATGACATCGACCGAAATATTGTGATAATAGCAACAAAGATGGGGATATTCGTCTAAATAGATGTAAAATGAAGTGGATTTCTTGCGGAATTACCAATTCTTGAAGATAAATATTCGTGTTGATAGGATTTATAGTCACATGAGTTGATAATATTGAGAATACATCGGCGTTTTCTCATACAAGGGACTATGTAGGAATAAACAGGGTAGGTGGTTAGAAACTCGCAATTGAAAATTACATTTTACTTTTGTTAATATCACCCCATTTGCATGAAAGAAAATATATTGTGATTCCTAAAGTTTCATTGTCAATTTCTGTTTTTTTTTTTTTGTTTATTTTATTTTATTTTATTTTATCTTTTATTTCAGAGTAACATCTGTAATTCCGATGTGGCCGGTAATAAAATCACAATTAAAAAAAAAGTCACAGAAAAAAATTATAATTTTGGCAAAGTAAAAAATCCACAGGAAAAAAATGTCACAACTTGGTTTTGCTAGTGACATGTTGGTATACATCTAACTTCTCGCTTGCGGAACTCTCTTCCGGCTTCTTGCTTTCCCATTTGATCGTCAGAAATTTAAATGAAATGTCATTCGTTATCTTCTGTTTTCCTAATTCCTGTTCTTTTATTGTTGTCTTTTCTTTTTATCGAATTTACTCCAAGCAAGGTAGTAAAGCCACTAAGACACAAGAGGTTACTGGGTGTGGAAGAATTAGAAAACAGAAACTTTATTAAGGAGCAAGAACAATAGAAGAGTAATCAAGAATACAATAGATAATGATTGACATTGCATTTAGATTTTTGAAGATCAAAGTTGACCGGAAAGTATGGAGCCGGAAGAGAATTCCACAGGCAAGAAGTGCGAGAAAAGAAACTGCTAGCATAGAACTTACGGTTACCTCTATCCAATTCAACTATAAATTGATGAGACTTTGGTACAGATTCATAAACTCTAATTGCCATATTAATGAGCTCATCCGAAAGAATGGAAGTATTTATAGAAAGGACACAGGGAAACAACTTTACGGCTGTGGGAAAGTGACTGAAGCCGAGATATCAGATCAGGACTAATAATATTGCTGATTCTTCTTTTGATTTTATCAAGAATCCCTAAATATATAGCTGGAGCACCGGACTATATGTGACAGCAATATTCTCAGCATAGGTAAATGGTAGAATTATATATAAGATAGATACTGGAGAGAAAAATTGTCTAGTTCGACAAAGTGAACCAACGTTTTTAGCAGCTGACCTAGTAATAGATTCAGTAAAGTCATTCCACATCATATCAGTTGAGAATGTTAACCAGAGAAAGCGCAACGTATCAATCTCATGGGGGTCAGTATCAGCCATGCTGATGGAAGGCAAAAAAGTTTCTCGCAGATGATTAATAGAGAGTAGTTTTGTTTTAGAGACGTTAAAATTATCAAGCCATTCCTTGCCCCAGTTAACAACGAGGTCGTTTTTTAAATCAGTCGCCAATTTGACCTTATCAAACTGATCAGACTGATCGAGACTGGAGTAAACGATGTCATCAAAATTGCTTTTATTTTTATCAAATTTTTTAACACTCAGTAACCCCCCTTACGTTTTAGTGACTTTATTGCCTTGTTTTCAGTTATTGATTACCCCCGTTTCCTGTAACTGTCAACTCTGTTTCCAATCATTGCTAAACTTGTTTCGAGTTATTGCTAATCTTGTTTCCAGTTATTTCTGATCCTGTTTTTAGTTATTTCTAACCCTGTTTCGAGTTATTACTAATCCTGTACTAATCGACCAAAGGATTGTACTCACAATTACTATCTTACCATATTAACGAACGAACACTTTAGTGAATTACTAAGCGCAGCTTAGATATGACACAAGGCCAAAATTATTATTACAAAAAGGCAATGACTATAACAAGATGTAAACTGCATTGTTTTTATTTTATTTTTTATTTTTTATTTTGTGACGGCCATAAAGCACCTATCGAAAAATAAATCCTTCAAACATTAAACTAAGCGTGAGCGGAACGGGTTGGTCGATTGACCTACTGTTACTAACTCTTTTACATATTTCTAGTCATAGCTATATGTGTGTGCCTGTGCGTTCCGAATCTTCTCTAGTCGAGTACAGTCATGTTTACTTTACGAATTGACTTTTTGACAGGACCGTAATGTAGATCAGATGAATAAGAAGGGACGGTATTGAGAGGCGGAAAAGGAAACGGAATGGTAGGGCAAGATCTTTTTTTTTTTTTCTTCTTTTTCTTAACAACTGACTGACTGGCTGTCAAACGATGACAGACTTATTTAGCATTTTTGTTAGCTCCTCGCATTTTTGCACGTGCTTTATTGTAATGACGACTTTCTATAAAGGAAGCGGAGACATAGAAATCGGTCAAAATCCCGCCCGACCCTTAGAAAAACAAACCACAGTGAATTTTAAAATATACTGACCGCATTCAACTTACCTTTTCTTAAGGAAGATAGAATCTTTTATTTTTATTCATCCCCCAAAATAAAAAGAATTTATATTTACTAAAATTTACATCAACTCCTTCAAGAGCGATATCCTTCCATTGCACTCCGGTTGGGTTGACCTTTGCAATCGCGCCAAATGTGGGCAACAGGGGTGCGCTATTTCTAAGTGTGGGTACTTGCGTCCGCGGTCACCCCGATAAACAAGCCAAAAACTACTCAAACAGCAACGTATTTAAAATAACAAAAATAAAACTAATGAAAAATTAAAAAAATAAATAACATCATAAATAAAAATAAATAATTTACACAATCTACATTGTTTGGACTGTTGTCTTCATCTTTAGTGCCATATTCGCAACGTTTCAGCCATTATGCGCTCCGGTCTTCTTCAGGTGATTGGAATTCCGAGTCGAACCCTTTATTTCGTTCACTGGGGTAGATTGTTCTAGTTCCGCATGCCATGCCCAGTCGAAAAAAAGCATTGGTTGAAGTAATCCAGTGACTGGACCCAAAGAGTTTGTGAGTTCAATACCGGGCCACAGCAGAGGTGAACAAAAACTTGGAAATCTGAGTTATTAAGAAAACATAAATCTCCAAGCTTTTTTTCAAAATTCCAGTCAGCTGAAGAAAACCGGAGCGTAAAACGGCCGAAACGTCGTTAATATAACGACAAAAATGTGCACAACAAATAGTGTATATAGTTACAATACCTTATCTCAGAAATATAGACAAAAATACATAATTTAGAATATATTTGGTTGGATTGATGTGATTTTGTGACCCCGGGTTTCACGCTTTATATATGTTAGCTCTATCTCTGATATTGAGCGCTTTCTAATAAGAACAGGGCATATAATATATAAATAATTATATATATATATATATATATATATATATATATATATATATATATATATATATATAATTATTTATTTAAAAAATTATAACATAAATATGTTATAAATTTATAACATATTTATGTTATAATTTTTTTAAATAAATAATTATATCTGCTCTACTTTGTATTGAGCACTCTTTTAAGAATAGTAATTGTTGGTTATTGGAATTCATTCCGTATACACCAATTATATACTTGGATATATATATATATATATATATATATATATATATATATATATATATATATATATATATATATATATACATTTCATATATAATTTAAAATATACAGATAAATAAAAATAAGTGAATAAATAAAAGCGGGAAAATAAATATAAAATAAAGAAGAAATATAGAATAAAGGAAAAAGGAACAGAAATAAAGATGCAATGAATAAAAAATGAGATAAAATAGACGAAAATTAAAAAATGGATAAAATGAATGAATAAGAAAGAAATAAAAATAAATAAAACAAACAAAAATAAATAAATACAAATAAATAAATAAAAATTAATAAAATGGTCTTTAATTTTCATTAACGACCTTCCCGAAGGCAACAGCTCTCAACTTGTTATCTACGCTGATGACACAAACCATTTACTCCTGTCTCGAGTCTGATCAGATTGGAATACAAAAGAAAATTTAATTTATCGCCAAATAATTAATTTGGAATTGCTCTTTTCTGCGCTATCGAGATTTTGTTTAAATGTTTTTTCTTGATTAGGATTACAATGTCGAACTAGTTCAGAATTTATTTAAGTGCCGTGTTGCTTCAGGATTTAGACGATCATGACTCTCCACTTGCTGTAGTGGCCGAGTATTTAACGCCTTTCACTTGAAGACCCTGTTCTTTATTATATATGAAATGTCATGACTACTTGGGAAAGATAGTGGAATGGCTTCCATTTCCTACTTCGCGTTTTTTTTTTTAATTCAAGGTTGTCTTTCTTCTAGAAGGGGCGATCACCCGAGGCTAGAGAGATCACTCTACTCTTCTGTTTAAACCCGTAGTGTTTTTTAAACTATTCTTAACCCAACATGTTGCTCAAGAACCACCCAAGGTAGAGGTTTACTGAATGAGATTGTTGTACAGTTGCTGTAGCAGGCAGAGTATTACGAAAAAACAAAATTGAATCTATAGCAGTTAAAAAAAAACATCGGAATAAAAGACTGAAGTAGTCAAAAGAATATCGAATATGCGATACTGCAAAGTGGCAAAATGAATGCAAAATAGAATTACATTCTAATGTAAGAAAATATGTAAGAATACCAGTGGGAGGAAGAACCAATTCAGGATACACCCCAAAACGGTCAGATTTGGTGGGCACGTAATGGTGTTGGGGGGTGCATCAAAGTCTATTGGTTAAAAAAATTGGTGGAAAACAAAACAATGAAAACTGTATTAGTTTACTATGGTCTAATCTGTCAGACTACGAAGATAGAGACATTTTTCAGTATGTCGGCACTCCTTGCCACATCTCACGTGCAACAAAGAGGTTAACTATTGGAAGACTGACCAGCAAAAATATGTGGTGGGAACTAAAGAAACAGAAGTTCCAAAAAAAAAAAAAACTATGCAAGCCGCAAAAGCTTTTAGATTACTGCCAAGAAGAATGGGAAAAAATTACCAATGAGAAAATCTGGACCTTGTTCCATTTAATGCCACATCAAATTGAGACAGTTATTCGAGCCAAAGCAACAATAATTATTAATTCCATACTTTGATGTTTTGTACTTTCTGTAATAATAAAGATGACAGTTTACAAATAAATTAAAATTTCCTTTTTAAAGCTGTGATTTAGTTGGATGTTGTCTCCACGAGATGTTAAATATTGCTCTTAATATTCAAGTGTAAGTTCCATCAAGATTAGACTCTAGGAGTTTAATTAATATCCAAGCAGTGACACCATACATTAAAACTGCCTCTACAGTGGCTGGAAAGAATCTCCGTTTAAGGTTGTCTGGTAGATCAAATTTCCCGATTACATCCATTTTATTCAAGGTGGCCTAGACTTTAGCTATGCGAATTTTCACATCATTTCAGTAGAATTTATCTCGATTCTTAGGTGTTTTAGACCCGGAAGAGGTCCGAAAGAAAACTCGAACTCAGCAATTCAGTGAAAACGTATTATTAACAAAAACAACGAATACAGAAGTGTTGCACGTCCGTCTGAAGGCTAAGTACAGTCGTCAACTCGTCCACTGTCTACAGTCCTCTTGCGAGGCATAATATACTCATAAGACGAGTTTATTTTGTCATGGAAGGTAGGTCCCGATAACATTAGGTATGTAAAAGATTCGACATGTTTTATTGATTCACCTGAGACAATTTGTATTTAGCCTTTCTGATCATGTACAAAGCAGACTTTTTAGTGGATATTGCCGGAAGTAAAAGTGACAGTTAATTCCCTACGGCCAATACCCCACCCCATCTACAACCGGGGGGGGGATGGTGGAGATAGGTCAAGATTTTAAGGAACGAAATAAACGTTTCAAACCAAAAGTACCGACTGCTTCAAGAGCACCCTTCTAAGTTGGGGGCTTTTTCTTTTTTTTCCAATACGTGGGGGGGGAGGTCTTCTTTTCCTACCATCTCACTTAATGCAGTAACACAAAATATGAATGGGCATCCACTCTATAAATTTGCCAGTCACCAAGAAAATTAATAAAAGTAATTAATTTACCAAGGTGTCGACTGGATACTGGTTGATCATTGACTTAATGAGGTTAAAATTGCAGTGGTCATGGAAGCATCACCCCGGGAGTAAAATTTCTGAAGCAGAAGCTGTCTGGGTGCAACTTCCTCCTTACCAAACGAATACAAAGGGAATGAAGATGTTTTGAAACTGTTATAGAGTAGTTTCACAGTGGAGGTTTGTATTTCACTAAGTCGGTCCTAAAATAGGTTCGACATACAAAACGTTAGGAACTTGATATAATAGGTACGCAGCAATCTAGTTGTGGTGGCTGATACTTTAATATCCGACTAACGGTCGTCCGACATCGACTGACTGACCAACTCTCCGAGCGGCTTACTCGTTACTATTACTACTACTTATTATAGGTGGGAGAGTCTATTAACTATAGAATAGGTGTGTTCCAGTATAACAGAAACCGTGTACATGACATGACGTGTCCGAGTTATGAAGGTTTAAAGAGGTGGAAATAAAAAACACCCACGGCCTGTCGTGTGTGTTGACAGTTCTGGTTTCATGTTATTGTTGGACAATCTTTAGTTGTTTCCTATTTGCCATAATTTAAAAGGAAGTGACAACAGACATTTGATTCAAATCCTTCAAACATAGATTTAATAGCGTACAACGTCTTCAAAACATTTGTCACTATTGCAGGTGGCTTTATCACTTCCCAAGTAGTTGTATAGTTGAAGAGAGAAGATTTAAGTCATAAACGCCAAACTTAAAATCTGGTATGAATTTCAAAAATTAAAACAAAAAATCTGTTATCAATTATAGTCATCAATTATAGCCTTGACCCTTCAGGAGGTTGGTGATCATGGCTTTCTACAATTTCCTGTCCTTTTGTACCTATACAACGAAGCAATCCGAGGTAAACTAGATGTTCTACCGGGATTTATAATAATGGTGAACAGCATAAGACACGCAGATGACACCATGTTGTTGGCAAACACGGAATTAAAACTGCAGGAACTCCTAGACGAGCAAGCAAATGAAAGCTGAAAAAAAAAACATCAATTGTAAGAAAACAGTATAGTTGTCAGCCTTGTCAATATTGTATGGTTGTTAGCAAAAGGGACAACCCAGAATGCGAGCTACAAATTGGAGATATCAAACAAGTACGGAAATGTGACACCGAAATCCGAAGGCGTATAGGAATAGCGAAAGATGCTTTGCAAAATCTAATATAAGTATTAAGAAACTGGAAAATATTAGAAACAAAGGAAAGCTTGCTGAACAACTATGCCATATCAGTCCTCCTAAGTAATTTGCTCATAGATGGGGATGGGAGTGTCATTTATGTTCTTCTATGTGCCTTGACCTTTCAAAAGGTTGCCGATCATGGCTCTCTACAATTTCCTGTCCTTTGTACCTATTATTAAATGTTATCTTGTTATCTCCCTTAAACCATGTTCCGACATCCATTTACTCGAGTTTGCTAGGTATGTTATGCATTGTTGGTTTGATAATCACAGGACAGATTGAACGCAAGAAGGACACTTGCCTTCAATCTGTCCTGTGAGTATCAACATTTCCAAGTCCTCTCTCCTCATTATATCCCCTAGAAATTTCTGTCTCTTAACAATAAATGTTCTTTTTGTTTCCAGTTTTTCCTAAAACTTCTTTCTTGCTCACGTGTTTGGTAGTCCTGGGTATGACGATAAACTACATCCGGCAGCAAGGCCTCTGGTCGTGATGTTGGAGGAACGTGGAACCACCTCGGAATTGCTATTGGGTGGTAGCACCTGTTAGGGTCCCAAAACAAAACACTATGAAAGCATAAAAATACATTATATTTTTAAAATACCAGCAATACATTTTTATATAAAAATACCAACAATATATATTTATAGTAAAATTACCAACAATACGCTCACACTAACAAATAGTAGCGACTTCATCCAAATCCCATCTAAATACTAACAAACAGCCAACATGGAAGAATTTATTCATGACATTAATCCATATAATATCCTACAATTTCTTAAATCAGACTGTATTCCAAAATATAACTTCAACAAAACTACAACATAAAACATACATCACCGCATCCAGTAATTATGTCCACACAAATATGTATATATACAAAAGCTGAGTATCATCTACCATGTATTCAACTGTGAAAGCAGAATAACATATATCATATTTTTATTACTTTCAAGTTCCCTAGAAAATTAAATTTTGATATTAATTGACCCATAAGGCGTTGATATGCCGTTAAACAAGCAAATTAATCAATCAAAACACAACCTTGTTATGTAGCTTACTCCCTGTTTCCCTTCTTGCTATCAATATGTACTGTGAGCGTCAAATTCTCCAAGCCCTCTTTCACCATTATGTGATCTAGAAATGTCTATTCTCTCTTTCTGATTCTAAGTATAAGGGTTCTTTTTGTTACCATTTTCCTTAAAACTTACCCGTCGATCACGTGTTCACTGTGTCGATAATGCTCACAGTATTCTTCTGGACAACTATATCTCTGTTGCCACAAGTTTTCTCTTCATCTGGGAGGAAATTGTCCAGCATTCACCAACTATTCAAAATAAATATATTAAGTAATAAAATAATGATAAATGGAATATTCTTACCTATACATACATATATACGTTCATAAAACACACCTATCGCCGCCTCTCGTAATCATGTCCACATAAACATGTATATGTACAAAAGCTGAGTATTATCTACCATGTATTCAATTGTGAAAGCAGAATAACATATATCATAAAACACACACATATCACTGCCTCTAGTAATGATGTACATAGAAACATGTATATATACAAAAGCTGAGTATCATCTACCATGTATTCAACTGTGAAAGCAGAATAACATATATCATATTTTTATTACTTCTAAGCTCCCCACAAAAATAAATTTTGGAATTAAATGACCCATAAGGTGTTGATATGCCGTTAAACGGACAAGTCAATCAATCACATGTTCGGTCCATAGTATTATCAGCATCCTTATTTTCTCAATGAATCAACCCGTGAAGTGTCTGCTCTTATAGATTCCCCTCCGGTTTTCGTATTCGAAATGTTTGTTTTTCTGAAACGCCCCCTTGGAGCCACCCATCGTATGTCTTCACACGAAGTTCCACGCGCTTTACTTGCAGATTTTAACACCACTAGTTCATTGTTAAACATATCACTTATACACAGGTTTTAACTTGCGCAACATTCATATATTTTCTCCTCCCAAAGCCACATTTCGATCTATCAACGTTGTATTAACACAAACAAACGAAAAAGTTCTTTTATTTGCCTTTTGATTTACGGATGTCAAAGACGATTTGGTTTTTACGCCGTAAATTTCCCATGCTACTGTGACGCCTTGTTCTAATTTCTCATTTCATTTAGTCAGGTATTGCCAAATTTTGAGTGAACATGCTTTCATTTTAACGCTATATTTTAATGCCATTTCCAATGTAAGGGGTCAAATGTCAACGAAGAGTTTTCAACATTCAATAACTATTATTTTTCGTTTTAAACAAAAAATACTGGGTATTGGTTTTTAGATGCTTTCAAAGGTGCTGGGATCACCTCCCCAGTGTGATAGCATGAAGACGTCACCTGCCTGACAAATCAACGCATATATATATATATATATATATATATATATATATATATATATATATATATATATACATTGAGTGCTACTGTTAATAAACAAGTGCTCAATGTAATATAACAGTATTAAGTGCAATAAAAATATTTCTTTATCTTTATAGATATTTTTATTTAATTTTCAATTATGCATGAAACTCTAAGTCCTGCTACCGGTGAGATATATATATATATATATATATATATATATATATATATATATATATATATATATGAAGAAAAATATACGTAAAAACAAACAAAACTCCCTAATATGCAATTATGCCGTTTTTAATGTTAATATAATGTCAACGTCGGACGTTTCGGTCTAATAGACCATCTTCAGGACACATTCATAAAACATAATTAACATTAGAATATGGTCTAATGTTAATTATGTTTTATGAATGTGTCCTGAAGATGGTCTATTTGACCGAAACGTCCGACGTTGACATTATATTAACATTAAAATAGCATAATTGCATATTAGGATTTTTGTTTGTTTTTTCCGTATATTTTTCTTCATACTGTCGGATCTATATCCATATATTTGCTTACATATATATATATATATATATATATATATATATATATATATATATATATATATATATATGAGTGTGTGTGTGTCTGTCTGTCTGTGTGTTTATTTAACTGAAGACATCAGACAGGGTACTGTGATTAAGCTTATTATTTGTGTTCGAACAAGTGTTTTCTTTTCTGGGCACTGAGTGAGTAGAAACTGTCCAACTGTTCTGCAATTCCGTGCACTTTCGGCTGTACATTTAACCATTATCAAGGATGATTTTATTTTTAATTTTTTAACTGAATGTATGTGTTTTGTGTATGTCTTTACAGTTATAGGTATGTTTTATTTTCCGAACACTGTCAGCAACTTGTGGCCGTGTTCGTAGTTAATATTATTGAGTGTTGGCTTTTTCATTTTTATTAATAAGGCTTCGATTATTTTTAGTCTCTTTTACGTGTGGATGAGATTATTATGCTTGTATTTTCTACTAGTATATTTCGGATAGAGTCTGGTAGAGTCTAGAGTCTGTGTTTAAATGGGTTCTGATGGAGCTGTGGCCGGATAGGTGTGACGTACATCGTCTGGATAGGTATGTAGTACTGTGACCGATGTAATTATTTATGGGTTCGGTTTGATCAGGAACACAGTTCCCTAAGCGACATTTGAACTCGTAAAAAATGTTGGTTCTTTGTAGCTTTGATTTTGCAGGTGTATTGTAATTTTTACGGGTAAGGTTAGCTGTTTTAATTTTTCTGTTGTAGATAATTGATTTTATTTTATTTTTTTTTTTGTTCAGTTCAATTGTGGTAGTGTATTTCTTTATGATATTTCTAAGTGAAGATTCATCTTGTTTATAGTTGACATGTTTTTGGCTTTTGTATCGTTATTATTTACTGTTGGTCGATGAGGTGGTTAGTAAAACCATTGTTAACTAGTGTCTGTTTTGCATTGTTGAGTTGGAAACGTAGACAAGAGGCTGAATTCTCGTCTGCTCTCTTTAGGAAGTTTTTTTTTATCACTGTTATTTTTCATCTGAGTGGGCATTCACTATTAAAATTAAGGTGGCAAGAGTTTCTGCTAGTGTTTTTTTATACAATGAGGTGGTACTTTATTCTACAAGAGCGTCTAAGAATGAGAGTCTACTTTTTACGCTTAGTTCGGAGATAATGTTAAGGACAGAGCGCTCGGAATTAAAGAACAGTTTCTGCACACTCTGTGTCCAGAAAAGAAAGCACTTATTCGAACATAAAATAAATAAATAAAAAGGCTTAACCGCAGTATCATGTCTGTCGACTTTAATGAAACATGTATAAATGAGGGATTGCTGACAAAATACACAATATATATATATATATATATATATATATATATATATATATATATATATATATATATATATTGAGAAATTGGGTAAACGGAACTGTTTGGTAGCCGTCGATGGTTGTACTGGTACGAAGTCACAAGCCATCGTGACCGAGATTTTCAGGATACTGACCTTGATCAAAAAACAGTTGATCACGCCAGATTGTGCGATCCTCCCCAGATGGTCTGCTCAACCTAGATACAGTATACACCACATGTGGGACTTGTGGGTTTTGAATAAACACAAATATGCCTGAGTGGGCGTCTGTGCAGTAGCGACTCGCTAGCCGCCTTAGCAGATGGGTGTGCTTGGAAAACGAGTAGCAAGCATTATATACACACACACACACACACACACACACACACACACACACACACACACACACACACACACATATATATATATATATATATATCACACTTTTTATACTGTCTGTGCTTCTGAGAGGAGGTATTGTGACTATTTTCACTATTCACAATGTTTGAATTGTTGTCCTCATCTTTATTGTCGGATTCACGACGTTTCGGCCGTTGTAAGTTCTGGTCTTCTTCAGGTGATAAACGTTGGAATTTCGAAGTGTACCCTTCCACGAAGGAAGATTGTTCTAGTTACACGTGCCATCATGAGATATTCAGAAAAGGGATGGCACGTAAAATTAGAACAATCTACCCTCGTGGACTAAATAAAGGGTTCGCTTCGAAATTCCAATATATATCACCTGAAGAAGACCGGAGCGTATAACGTTCGAAACGTTGTGAATATGACAATAAAGATGAGGACAACAGTCCAAACAATATAAACAGTGCAAATACTTTTTTTGCCCACCCGGTACAACCTGATAGCTAATATTTACATCGGCATGGGATGGGAACGATATCGACCAGGCACGGGCTGATGACGCAGGCAGTTCAAGGTGAGTGATAAGGCAAGGCAAAGAATGGAGACACTCAGATTTCGTATCGTTTCAAAAAAATAAAAATGAAAATGTTTGTTTATGTTAATGTTGTTTTGCTTCTTTTAAAAATGTCATCTCGATTTTTGATTTACCCTTTTGATTTATGCGTTCGATATTTTATTTTTTTGAGGGGGGTAGTTAAAGTGACACTTCATATGAAAGGAAACTTTTCTTGTTATTACTTACCTTTTATGTCAGACTGTTCGTTGAGAATGTGGATCGTTCTGCGTGGTCAAGCTAAGATAGAAAAAAGGAAGGAAAAGACGAGCATGCTGTCTTTTCTTTTTTTTTTGTATCGTCTTTGGCTGAGGAGGAAGTGACGTAAGTGATTAACGATTGGTCAGCAGTGGCATTTATTTAACGAGTTCATTTGGTGCATACTTGGAGTATTTTTTTTTTTTGCTTCAGGATCGTCTGCCGGAATAGTACTGTTTCGGTAGGGTCTCTATGGTGAACAAGTATGATGTTGGAAGACCCGAAACATGTAATGACCCCAAGTCATAACATCACTGACGAGGCGATCCTGAGCACTCGTTGGAGTGTTTTCATGTCATAATTAAACAATTTAATTACAATTAATGATTTCTTGATATGAATACAAATAGAATAGATCAACAGAATAATTGTAATTAAGCGCATTATAAATTTACATTTTATAAAGACTTACATAATTCATTAATTCATTCCTTCATTCTTCTTCGTTTTCTTTTTCTTCTTCTTCTATATGCCGTGTCCCTTCAGACCGTGGGCGATCATAGCTCCCCACAAAGTTCTACCCCTTTCTAGTAATGTTTGTCTCTTTGTCAAGCCTTCCCTTTCCTCACCGTCCCGGCTTCCATTCACACAGGCTCGACAGTTATCCGCTGCCTTCCCTTGTCCATGTCCCTGCTATATATCTTTAATAACCTGTGAATGTCAAATTCTCCAAACCCTCCTTTCTCGGAATATGTCCAAAAAATTTCAACTGTCTCTTCCTGGTTCGGAGTATAAATATATTTTTTGTTTCCGTTTTCCTGAAGACATCTTCGTTGCTACGCGCACCGTCTATGCAATTCTCACTATCCTTCTGTAGAATCCTATTTCTGCTGCCTGCAGTTTTCTCTTCGTCTGTGAGAGAAGCTACTGCCACATAGAAAGATCGGTATTACGCAACTGTTCAGCACTTTTTCTTTATTTCTAACGAAATTTTCCTGTTTCTTATTATTTCGCTTAGCTTCTCGAACGCATTCCAATGCTCGTTCTGATTTCAGTGTCGCATTTTCAGCAATACTACACCAACATTTATGACTGTCTCGTGCGAGACAATTTTTCCTCGACAGAATCTATCTTACATATTTATAAAACTACCATTCGTCCTTGCTTTGAATATTGCTGCCACATCTGGTCTGGTGCTCCTGCTATATATTTAAAGATTCTTGATAAAATCCTAAGAAGAATCTGCAATGTTATTGGTCTTCACCCGGCATCTCGGCTTCAGTCATTTTTCCACCGCAGTAAAGTATCTTCCCTCTGCCTTTTCTATAAATACTTTCACAGTAATTGTTCTAATCAGCTTCCCCCATCTCTCTCTCCCTCCCCTCTCTCTCTCTCTCTCTCTCTATATATATATATATATATATATATATATATATATATATATATATATGATGTGGAGCCAAAGTTGGGATCACAGAAGGAAAACACGGAACACAGATTAGATGTAAGAAAGATATATTAACAACAGGTTACAGAGATAGTGTAAGCGGAGCTTACTATATGTTCGTGTCCAATACTGGTAGTCCTACGCAGGTCTCTCTATCTCTCTGTCTAGAGTGTTGTGTCGCATACTTAATATAGACCTGGAAGAGTCTATTGTGTAGGTAATTCCGGTCTCACAATAATATATATATTAATGATTATATATATATATATATATATATAAATATATATATATATAAATATAATAGCGATATCAAAGACAAAAATGCTGAAAGACAATGGGATATTGACAGAGAAAATAACATTTAAGACAGGCAGTCTTTGCAGCAAAGTGCTCGATATCAAAGATATTAACAAGATTAATGTGAGTAAAAGTTTGTCACATAGCTGACTGATGATACCTTCAGCATCCCGACTCCAGAGTTTCGTAGACGGACCTATCCGTCCACTCTTCAGGGGCTATCAGCAATTTACTGCTTATATTTTTTCCATTTATGACAAGGTATGTATTTTAGTAGTCATTATCAAGAATTATGTTTTTTTTTATCTAGTTATGAAACTGTTTTTAGTTAATTTATAAATATATCACCTGAAGAAGGTTGGAGCGTACAAAGGCCGAAACGTCGTGAATATGGCTATAAAGATGAGGATAAACATCCGAAAAATGTACATAGTGTAAAAAGATGAGGATGTTAATCCGAATGTAAACAATGTAAATAATCATACATTTCGGTTAAAAAATTGTGGGTTTATAAAGGTTATTTTTTTTTATATCTATCACTGATTTTTTTTAACCGATTCACCCCAAACAAGGCGATAAACCCACTAAGGATTACTGGGAGTGAAAGAGAAAGAATTTAGGAGGAACTGGAAAACCAGGAAACAAGGGATAAACCTTTACTCCTGATCGGAATATTTTTATGAAGTAAAAAAAAGAAAACATATCTACGTAGCATTTAAAATATCAGTTAACAGCTAAATATCTACTGTCTATATTTCTCATATTGTCTGTCTGTGTGTCTGTCGTGGGCGTTGTTACCTCGCCCAGGCCGCATTTCTCACCCGATTTCGATGCGGTTTTCAACACAAGTTTGCAAATGGAAGCCGTAAGGACATGGCGGAGCCCGATTTTTGAGTTCGAAATCAGGTTTCGAAAAAATCGATAATCGAAAAAATTCTGCTTACAGATGGAATGATCGCATTTCAACCAAATTTGACACCCTCTTAGAGTCTACCATTAGAAGTGTTGTCCAGAAGTTTCATGACCACGGACCCCTAAACAGCGCGGAAAATCGATAAAACCCCAAAACCGATACGCCCAGATTGCGTCTGAACCGCATGTCGGTTTTTAGCGAAAACCGAGCGGATTTATGAAGAGGCCATTGGGAGTCATCATGTGAAGTTTCAACTCTGAGCAGCCCCCCCACCACCACCAAACAGAGTGCAAATCGACAATCAGTCAACCCTTAAAAATGTTTTTTTTCGATTTTTTAAAGCTGATCGTATTGTGTTTATTTTGTTTAGTTCTCTTTTCGTAACAGATTTAATGTTTGCTGTAGAGCTTAGAAAAAGTTGGCAGTGTGATATAGGCAAGAAGTAAGGCATGTAACAACATCAGCACGGCAAAGGGCACTCCTCTAAAGGAAGGAAGGGCAAAAATATTTTAAGTCAAGTGATAGCGATTGCTGTATTAGTCGTACTATTTTTGAATCAAGCACGGGCAACGCCGGGTCATGCTGCTAATAATTAATAAGATAACAGTTTCATGTTGTTTAACGTCATAGCAACTACTTATGGGTTATTTAATGTCGAAATTTAATTTTCTTGGGAAAATTAGTAATTTATTTTATTAAATGTATTGCTGGTAATTTTTTTTATTAAGAAAATGTATTGCTTGGACTATCTTTGTTTTGGGGTTTTTTTTGTTATAAAAGTGTATTGCTGGCAATAGCTTTTGTTTATACAAACGTATTACTGTTAATTATTTTAATATTACTGGCACCTTCATTATAACAATGTATTTCTACACTTTCATAGTGTTTTGCCCCAGTTTGTGCATTCACTATTTGTTGTGACCCTAACAGATGTTACTACCTCGAGTCAGGGACCTGGAAACAAGAACAATTAAGAGGTGGCTTCACTCTTCTCAAAACTAGAGGCTTGCTGTATTAGATGTAATCCTCATGCCCAGGACATTAAGATAACAGAATCAACATTTTTTTCTCGACCGGAATTGAACTTGCAACTTTTATCTGAACTTTCATGGCCGAAACCCTAAGCTAAGAAAATTACGAAAAACCGAATCACTCAAACTGAAAATAAACTCAAGTTAAAACTTCTAATGTTCTTAAAAAAGGCATGCATTTCTATTCGCCATGTCCCCTTGCTGGATTTCTTTTCAATTCTTTTATGTTCATTCATCTCAAATTATGTATCGCAAATATTAATTCACCCCAAGAAATTATAAATTTAAAATCAAAATTAGTTTGTTTTCTTCTTTATTAAATTTTTGGCACGGGTTAGGTTTAGGGCTAGGAATATATTACAATTAAAAACAAAATCTGTTTTTGGCTTGTTTATTGGGTTAACAGCGGACGTAGAACCCACACTTAGAAACAGCGCATCCGAGTCCCTTACATTTGGGGCGATCGTAAAGTTCAACCCAACCAGAGAGCAATGGAAGGGACTCGCTCTGGGAAAATTAGATGTGAATTTTAGTAAATATAAATTCTTTATATTTTGGGGTGAATTAATATTTTGGATTTATTAACAGAAAAGATCCTACTTTTTAAATCAAATATCGCTGGTGAACGTAAAAGTTAATTGGTAAGTGAATACTTGGCCAAATCACTCGTCCATAGTTACTTTAACAACCTAACGACGTAATAAGAAGAAGCTGTTACACTCTTTATCAGCTTTGACAGAGTTAGTGAGCTGTGAAACATTTTCATTCACATTTCCTGTTGGCTGTTCTCTGCTACGTTAAGGACAATTAACTGTTGGAAATTTGAAAGACAAATTTTCCATAACTAATGACGTCGCGAATAAATTGAAAGGCTTCTTGATTATAATGTTTATACAGGAGCCAAGGTTACGTAAATTTATTCCTCATCGTGACCTATCATTCATTTTATTCGAGGGCCTTCTTATCTGTAGGCTGACATTCCCGACTGCACCTTTTTTAATCCGGTAGAAACGTGAGTCCTACCCATAAATTTGATCTTTTTTTCTGAAGCAGAACGAACACGGTTTACAGTCGTCCAGTCACTGTGACGGCATCAAGTTCTTTTCATTTTTTCCAATGTCTGTCACAAGATACCGGTAATAGCGATAAATGGTGTAAATGGTATATATATATATATATATATATATATATATATATATATATATATATAGTTTTAAGCCTATGGGTAGGACTACTTAATATCAGGGATAGAGTAGACACTGAGGTCAACAACAAGCGGCGACAATCTCTTACATGCTTGAACGCAAACTTCAAGACTCTGTGTTCACTTATATATATATATATATATATATATATATATATATATATAAAATGAGAATAAATAGAGTATAATTCCACTGACCGTAACATTTAATTT